>JAMWET010006930.1:0-50000 GCA_024036415.1 Prochilodus magdalenae | reverse complement strand
ATAAAGGTAGCTTTGATCTAAAGCGGTACCTACATTTCTGTGACATGCAGCGTAGATTACATCTGAAGCAAATACCTACCATTTCCTGATCTTCATAGTGTGCTTCAACACCATGGAAACCATGAAACATACGTTATGGTTAGCTTTCCCTTTACTGGCTTTCCATATAAATACCTAGAATAAAAATAATCAGGCAGGTTTTCCAGTATTGCTGCTTTAGGGATATAACACAAAACAGACATTTCATAAGTGGGAAGAGGACGGCAGTCACAAACATGTCTACACCTCCAGCTGATAAGAGTCTGGACCAGTCCATATCCTGATACACCACATCTACTCCTGATGTACACAGTGCGATACTCCTCCATATCTCCACCTCTAATATATATTTTGTAGTGGTGTAAAGGCTTTGATCTCTTTTTCTGCACAGTGTAAAAGCTCTAGTTCTCCTTTCAGGTTAGTGAATATTCATGAGGGACCCGACCAATAGAATCGCTCCAAACCTGCTTAGTAATAAAGCTTGTTCTATCTGCTACACTTGAGGATAAGAAATCTGTTTCATCCTCCTGTAAAGGTCCACTCTGGAGGGTTTTTAAGGTGAACTGTATAATTCCATGAGGGCTAGTTTATAGTTTGGTGTCTTCACTTTTATTCTACAGTTAAACAGTAAAGCTAAAAATAAGTAGAACCCTGTATTAAACACTGCAAGGTGCACAGACTCACTGAGCGGTAACAGTGTACGACAGGCGTTCTTCATAGTACAGCACCTCAGGAGCTTCCATCACAACCTCAAAAATTTGGGCAGCACTGCAGATGCACACAGAGACATTCTTACATGCAGCAACTTTTAAACTAGACACTTTTAAATTGTGGAGTTTTGCAATTAAACTTACCATAATGATGGACACTGAATGTTTGCACCTGTGAGACCTCCTGCAAACGAGAGGAACCAGCACACAGTTCTGTTATTTATTGTTCTGGAGCATTTCATTTGTGGACTCAACTGTATTACACATGGATACCCCATTGATGGACGAAGTACAGAAACCAGTTACTGTACACCAACACACTACTTACAGAACACTAACGCATTACACTTACTGAGTTACTGTACACAAACACACTACTTACAGCACACTAACACATTATACTTACTGAGTTACTGTACACCAACACACTACTTACAGTACACTAACACATTACACTTACTGAGTTACTGTACACCAACACACTACTTACAGCACACTAACACATTACACTTACTGAGTTACTGTACATCAACACACTACTTACAGCACACTAACGCATTACACTTACTGAGTTACTGTACACCAACACACTACTTACAGTACACTAACGCATCACACTTACTGAGTTACTGCACACCAACACACTACTTACAGCACACTAACACATTACACTTACTAAGTTACTGTACACCAACACGCTACTTACAGCACACTAACGCATCACACCTACTGAGTTACTGTACACACCAACACGCCACTTACCGCACACTAACGCATCACACTTACTGAGTTACTGCACACCAGCACACTACTTACAGTACACTAACGCATCACACTTACTGAGTTACTGCACACCAACACACTACTTACAGTACACTAACACATCACACTTACTGAGTTACTGTACACCAACACACCACTTACAGCCCACTAACGCATTACACTTACTGAGTTACTGCACACCAACACGCCACTTACTGCACACTAACGCATCACACTTACTGAGTTACTGTACACCAACACACTACTCACAGTACACTAACACATTACACTTACTGAGTTACTGTACACCAACACACTACTCACAGCACACTAACACATTACACTTACTGAGTTACTGTACACCAACACGCTACTTACAGTACACTAACGCATCATACTTACTGAGTTACTGTACACCAACACACTACTTACAGCACACTAACGCATTACACTTACTGAGTTACTGTACACCGACACACTACTTACAGCACACTAACACATTACACTTACTGAGTTACTGTACACCAACACTCTACTTACAGCACACTAACACATTACACTTACTGAGTTACTGTACACCAACACTCTACTTACAGCACACTAACTCATCACACTTACTGAGTTACTGTACACCAACACACTACTTACAGCACACTAACACATCACACTTACTGAGTTACTGTACACCAACACACTACTTACAGCACACTAACACATCACACTTACTGAGTTACTGTACACCAACACACTACTTACAGCACACTAACACATCACACTTACTGAGTTACTGTACACCAACACGCTACTTACAGCACACTAACACATTACACTTACTGAGTTACTGTACACCCACACACTACTTACAGTACACTAACACATTACACTTACTGAGTTACTGTACACCAACACACTACTTACAGTACACTAACACATGCTATCCCCAAGTGCTATGTTTCCCGCGTCGGGGTGCCAGGTGTCGGCAGTGTTGACCATGGCCATCCAGTGACCCTTTGATCAGGTGCCGATGGTGTGTTTGGGCCAGGCTGAGGGTCATGGCTCCAGTGTTCACACAAGCACGGGACAACCGCTGCTCAGCACTGGCTGACCCAACTGGGAAGCAGGCAGGTGTTTCTCATCCACATGACCTTCTCTGACCGTGGACCCAACCTTATTAACTATCCCCACAGACCGACAGCATCTCGTGCACCTGTAACGTCCCTACAACAATGTATTCACACTCAGGGTGCTCCTGAGAGCCTGTGCATGGGCAAGTTCTGCATGGGCACACAGCGAGACAGTAGCAGGCTGCCCCAATATTTAACTCAATACAATTATTACCCAAATTAAAGTTATGAAATGAAGCGATACATGCTAATAAAGTGGGTAACTGGGTTGACTCACATTTACTGAAGCCACAATTTCCCACGTCCCAAGTGGAGGGTTCTCAGAAAGCTGGAACTCTTTAGATGCCGTGCCGAGAACAGTGTCCACTGACAGCCACTGGTGAACCTTATTCTGCCTGGGATCCTGCATCACAACAGTTATCATATCACAATTGGTAATGGGCGTTTATGATGCTGATTCATTTACATCCAAACTGGCTGATCAGTGTTAAGCTGAGGCCTGAGTGTGGAGTAGATGGACATGTCCAGCACTTTCCATTAGCAAACCCAACAATACAATGTTAAAGTTTCAAACTATACACAGTTCATACAGTCCATATATGGAAACTTACGTTACTTAACATTTCTTCGCTGGGTATGTGTGCTGTGCTTTCAGACTTTGTAACATGGTTATTCATGTGTAATTACACAATTACCAAATTAATTACATAGTAATATAACACATTTTCATCAATCTGTATCAAGTATTTGGTTCTACCTTGCCTTTGATGTCAACAAACAATGACAAGAATGTGGCATGAATTATAAAGGCTGTTAAAGAACAACCACAACTTCTCAAAAATTTCAAGTGATATTACATAATCTCCTCTTATGGAATTTCTGGAATTTCATTGGGTTGGAAATAAGTAACATGTAGGAGGATTCATCTCAAAGTGAGTCTAGTACCTTCAAACGCCTAAACAGGTTCACCCTGAGACCCCTTAACAGGTTCTGCAGAGGCCTACAGAAGGGTTAGCACACCCACCATAATGATGATCTCTATCTGCTTGTTGTATGGCTTGCCTTCGGGGGTCAAGACCACTGCCCGGATCCTCACAGTTTGGCCTGGCTTGTAGTTGGGCTTGTCGGTCTGCAGTAATATGGACATGCTCTTGGGGTTGTAGCGCAGCGCGGTGGAGTTAGAGAAGACCAGAGTTCCTTTAATATAGCCTCTGACTCTCAGCTCGTACGGGAACCAGTAGCTCAGCTCATCCTCAAGAATCTGGAGACAGAGAGAGAATCACAGTCTTGAAGACAGCGGTGCTAAACTGAACAGAACCCCAAAAAGTAGCCTCGTTCTTGAACTGGTTTCATTTAGGCTTCTTAGAACCTTAGTGATGTTCAGGGAACCAGTCTGCATTTACACCCGTTTTTATTTGGAACCACGGAATGGATACACCATCAGCGTCAACAGAGGGCGCTGTACAGCGATGGTAAACAGCAGTACCGAGATGGCGGAGCGTATAGATGAGCTGCAAGCATGTGTGCTGATGTTCCAGATGTGTGCTCATGTCCAGAAAGCAAACGGGGATCAACTACTGGAGATGAGATGACGGAGAAGAGGTTCTTCAGCAGACCACTGGGTGGCACCAATGTTGCCTTCGCTTTCCTTAACAACTGACACGTCCATGGATGTTGTCACAGTCTGAGCTTTCCTACCATTCTTGGTTCCAGATAGGAATGAACTTTTTGGGACCCGTTGCATGTTGGTAGAAAATGGGCGTCAGAAAAGGAGTGTAAGAAATCTTACAGGGAGGCAGCGGAGGAAAGCATCACCAAGGTGCCTGCCTTGTATCACTTCTTTCGTTTGCTGCCAAATGTGGTTTCTTTCTGACAGCAGGTGGTGGCGGATGGTCGCTCGCCAAGAGCTTCAGGCATGGGTGTGTTTACTGTTCCTTTCATTGGCCACCTCTCCTTAAATGATTTAACCTGGAGCAGTGCTGATAAGAATTTAGAATATGCCGTCAGGGCAGCAGAGCTCCTTCTTCATCCTCTTATGTTGGACTGGTTCCACTCCTACAGCATTACAGTGACTCACTATCACCTCTACAGGTACAAAGAGGTATTACGAGACAGGACAGGAACAGGGCTAGCTGGTTAGCATGCTAACTTCAGTAGATATTTCTGCAACATGGTACATAGACGTTGTTGGAGGTATCAGCAAAGCTGCTATTGCTTTACATTAATGTGGAATGTTTTACATGGAAAATCTTATGAATTGCAAATTCTTTAAATCCAATCAAATTTATTTTTATAGGGCTTTTAACAACTGATGTCTCAAAGCAGCTTTACAGAAATCATAAGTCAGTAATACCAATTAATTAAGGAGATTTTAAAAAATATATATTATTTTTTATTATTTTTTAAATGTATTTTTAATTTCTTTATTATTTCTTTCTTTCTTTATTTTGTTTTTTATTATCTATCTATCCAGCTATCTGTCTATCTGTCTATCTATCTGTCTGTCTATCTATCTATCCATCTATCCATCTATCTATCTATCTATCTATCTATCTATCTATCCATCTATCCATCTATCTATCTATCTATCTATCTATCTATCTGTTCAAAGTAACATCAGCTGAGTATCTAATTATGCTGATCGTAGGCAGCTGGTCAGAGGTGGGCAGCAGGAAAGCTTCAGTATCAAGCTGGAGATCAGATACATGATCACTCAGGTAACATGGGTTTAGTCTGAATTTGGACAAATAGTCCACATAACGGCCTTTAGTCTGTTGTTTACTGTTAGTGGGACAGTCCTGACCCCTCCCGATCCCTAAAGAGAGTCAATCAGTCTGCACTAATGAGCTCATCCCAGGGACGTACGGCCATCCTGCGAGTTTGGTGGCTGTGGGTCGAGAGGTTCCTGTTTGTGTTCGGACGGATGTGTGAAGCAGCTACGTGATCACCTGCATTAGGTTTCAGTCTTTATGTGTGTGAGTCCACTCGCCCAACAAAAGCGCTCGGCCATTGTTTGATGGTCCCACTATCTGACCCACATCTTCAAAACTGAGACACTCCTAATCACACAGGAGTCTGATCCTTTTGGTGTGACCCATTATTCAGCAGAGTTACCTAAACCAACACTTCCTCACACACCACAACACCGTTTAAAGTATTCACTGAAATGACTTTGGGGTGTTTCTGTCAGTAAACGTCCTGACTCACCTTCTCAGCTTTGTTCTGTACAGTCAGGAGATGATTTAGTTGGGCCAAATATTAGGGGGCAAGTTAGTCTCTGAGATATGGAGTCTTTAGGAAGTTAGAACTACAGAATGAGTACTAGAGAAAAAGCTTCTAACATTGATAAACCCGTCATTCTAAACATCGTTGAAGGATTTTAAATGCAGGACATTTCCAGGGGGTTGTCTCTGGTTTCAGGCATGTTCAAAATCCAGAACAGAATGTATAGATGTGCAGGTTTGGCGATGAAAAGGACAGTGTTTATTGTTTTAACTTCAAACTTCAAAAAAGTTTAAACATAGTTTTGAAAAATTTTGCTTTAAAAGTTGTTTTAACTTAAAAATAATTTTAACGTTTAAAAATTTCTTTAAGCTTTTAAAAAGTTGTTTTTACTAAATAAACATAATTAAAAAAAATTGATTTAGCTTTAAAAGTTGTTTTAACTTAAAAATAATTTTAGCGTTTAAAAAGTTGTTTTAGCTTTTTTAAAAAAAATAATAATAATTTTAAAAAAACGTTGATTTTAGCTTTTAAAAATGTTTTAAACTTAATAATAATAATTTTAAAAAGTTGATTTAGCCTTAAAATGTTTTAACTTAATAAAAATAATTTCTACTTAAAAATGTTTTAGCTTAAAAAGGTTCTTTTAACTTTTGAAAGTTGTTTTAGATTAGAAAAATTTATTTTAACCTAAAACAAGTTGCTTCATGTCATGTCCAGTGTCATGGAGTTCACTCCACCTGGGAAGTACATTCCGCAGAATCCTCTAGCAGATGACGTCACCACATGTCCCCCGGCAGCCTATCGCTGTCCGTCACCTGAATATTTACTACACCTGTTAGTCATTTGCGAGGTTTTGCGATTCCTCTGCTGCATTTCTAAGATTTTTGCCATTTAGCCTACATGTGTTAGACCTGTTTTTGCCCTTTGACTTTGATTTTGACTTTTTAACTTTACAAAAGTTGTTTAACTAAAAACTCTGATGTAAATTGAATTTCAAATAGTAGCTAAAACCAAACAAGAATCTGTGTTTAAGGTCATGAAAATTATTAATTCATGTTCACATAACTCAAAATCTTTAGCCAGGTCGGACATAGTAAACCAACTGTTTGAGTCATTTCATACTTTGTCATTTAGTACATCAGAAATAAAATAAATAAATTAAAAAAGCTTTTAAATTCACACACATTCATTTCTTTTTTGTTTCTACCTACCTAGAATGTAGCTATTCAGATATGAATCCAAAGAACTGAGTTCATCACTTCCTTTATCAATTGAATATTGAGTCTTATTCCTACTTTTATTTTTTATTCATTTTTTTATTACATTTTTTATCTCAACACTATTGTTCATTTTTATTAGATTTTATAATCCTTTCATTTGAACTTGTTTGTAAACATTAGAGTTTGCCTATTTAACCTATTTAATTGTATTAATTAGTTTAATATCTAGGTTTTCTTTTTTATATAGATTTTTTTCTTAATTTATTGTGTTTGATGTTATTGTTTATGTAGTCATTTTAATTTAACCATATTAAAATTATATTTTAGTTAATTTTGTTCAATGCCTTTAAGATTGTATATTGAGATTGTACTGTATATGTTTGACTGACTAATTGATTATTGCATGAAATGGTTATGAATATGCTGCCTGAGATATTGAGACCTGCTATTTCTGAAATAAGATTTTGGTTTAAAAAAAAGTATATTATCTTCATCTATATATTATCCTTATTTTTTAGCTTTTAGTGCTCATGGAATTACACAGTCCACCTTAAACCCCTCCAGAGTGGACCTTTACAGGAGGAGGAACCAGCTTTCTTACCCTGCAGTGGAGCTGATAGAACAAGGTTTATTACTAAGCAGGTTTGGAGTGATTCTATTGGTCGGTCCATCATGAATATTCACTAACCTGAAAGGAGAACTAGAGCTTTTACACTGTGCAGAAAAAGAAATCAAAGTTTTTACACCACTAAATATATATTAGAGGTGGAGATATGGAGGAGTATCATACTGTGTACATCAGGAGTAGATGTGGTGGATGAGGATATGGACTGGTTCAGACTCTCATCAGGTGGAGCTGTTCAGTGTGAGACTGTAGAGTCTTTAAGACCACCAACACCATGCGTTTAGATTTATACATTTTTGACTGGTTGTGTGTACACATATACAAAGATGCCAGGGCCTGTTGTAAAGGTTTTCATTCCTATCCTAGGAATAGCTCCAAACGCTAGGCTACAAAGGAAGTAGTGAAGCTGGCTAAACGATGACTCTCAACCAAAATGTGTTTTCACAGAACATGACATAGGATGATTTTTGATGTACTAAATGACAAAATATGAAACGACTCATAAAAAAAAGCTGTTTTAACTTTAAAAGCTTACTGGCTGAGCTGCCTTAATATTTTGAGTTTTTTGAACATGAAATAACACACCTCTGGGTATAAAACATCTCTCCTTCTGTTATCTTTCAATATAAAATCGAACTAACTCAGGATCTGAAGGCAGCCCACACGCTAGCCACACGCTTTTATGTAAAAACAACTTTGTTTTAAAGCTAAAACTACTTTTTAAACAATTTATATATATATATATATATATATATATATATATATATATATATATATATATGTATGTATGTATATATATAGTATAGTATTATAGTATAGTATGTATAGTATAATATATATAATATAGTGTAGTATATAGTAGTATATATTGTATAGTATAGTATAGTAAATATATATATATACACTATACTATATATGCTATACTATACCTTACTATAATATATATACAATATACTACACTCCACAATTTATACTATACTACACTCTACAATATATACTATACTATACTATACTATACTATACTATACTATACTATACTACATAATGGTTCCCTACTATGACCCATTTCACACCAAACCCCTGACTTCTGCAGATATACAGCTTACACGAGTGGAATTAGTGAGTTAGTGAAGTAGTGAGTTAGTGAAGTACTGACACACCAGGTTACCTAGAAGTGGTACAGAGGTACTCACCGCAGGAAGAACTTGTCTCGCTGTCGATCCTTTAGAATAAAACACAATCAGGTAAGTACATGAGAATGTTCAGCTCTTCTGGGAACTCTGGAACCGGGTGCTTCTACTGTTCTAACACCACCTACCTCCATTTACGGTGCTCTGAGTTCGGACACTGCTGTTTCCATGGCTTAACTCCGAGACGACGAACACAGGAGACGTTCTTAGGTTAGTGACTGAGACTGTGGTGGGAATCCCGGGTCGTACGACTTCGGAGACTAAGATCAGGTACGAGGAGTTCTGAGCCGGGCTGGGAGGGAATCGTAGTCATTAGTCACAAGCTACATGCTACAAGATCATATAGATATTAAATGAAGACGATATTAATAAGCCTAAGGAAGAGCCTCGCATACAAACACCGGAGAGTGGTTAACAGAGCAGGCCTGATTTAAAAGAGGCAAATATATTTTAATATAACATATTACAAATGAACAAATAAGACCAAATCACTTCAACAGTACCTCGACACGTTCTGGCCTCCATTAACAGCTGCTAGAAGCCCAACCAGTATCCAAACGCGAAGCGGCTCCATTTGCGAGTCCTCGGCTCGGCTGAACGTGTGTGGTTATGAAACTGGCATGGACAGATTCTTTTAAAGAAGCTTTGTTCACCTGATCTCTCACAACCCCACCTATCCATCCCTGAGGGGAGACCGCTCCAAAGAGCCTTTAAAAAACAATAAAGCTCATTGACCTGTGGGAGCAGAGCAAACTGAACACAGTGTGTTAATCCCACACGATGAGGGCAGAGGTTACACCAGGAAATAAAGTGTATAGTGATTATACTGCATTTAGAATCACCTAACATGTAGATATCCTGCTACTATAAACAGGCTCAGTGCACAGTGTGCAATAAGTAGCGTGTTGGTGTACAGTAACTCAGTAAGTGTAATGTGTTAGTGTGCAATAAGTAGCGTGTTGGTGTACAGTAACTCAGTAAGTGTAATGCGTTAGTGTGCTGTAAGTAGTGTGTTGGTGTACAGTAACTCAGTAAGTGTAATGCGTTAGTGCGCTGTAAGTAGCGTGTTGGTGTACAGTAACTCAGTAAGTGTAATGCGTGTGCTGTAAGTAGCGTGTAGGTGTACAGTAACTCAGTAAGTGTAATGCGTTAGTGCGCTGTAATAAGTAGTGTAACTCAGTAAGTGTAATGCGGTTTAGTGCGCTGTAGTGGCGTGTACAGTAATGCGTTAGTGTGCTGTAAAGTAGTGTGTGTTGTGTGTCAGTAAGTGTAATGCGTTAGTGTGCTGTAAGTAGTGTGTCGGTGTACAGTAACTCAGTAAGTGTAATGTAAGTGTGTAAGTAGTGTGTTGGTGTACAGTAACTCAGTAAGTGTAATGTGTTAGTGTACTGTAAGTAGCGTGTCGGTGTACAGTAACTCAGTAAGTGTAATGCGTTAGTGTGCTGTAAGTAGTGTGTTGGTGTACAGTAACTCAGTAAGTGTAATGCGTTAGTGCGCTGTAAGTAGTGTGTTGGTGTACAGTAACTCAGTAAGTGTAATGTGTTAGTGTGCTGTAAGTGGTGTGTTGGTGTACAGTAACTCAGTAAGTGTAATGCGTTAGTGTGCTGTAAGTAGTGTGTTGGTGTACAGTAACTCAGTAAGTGTAATGTGTTAGTGCGCTGTAAGTAGCGTTTTGGTGTACAGTAACTCAGTAAGTGTAATGCGTTAGTGTACTATAAATAGTGTGTTGGTGTACAGTAACTCAGTAAGTGTAATGTGTTAGTGTACTGTAAGTAGTGTGTTGGTGTACAGTAACTCAGTAAGTGTAATGCGTTAGTGTGCTGTAAGTAGTGTGTTGGTGTACAGTAACTCAGTAAGTGTAATGTGTTAGTGCGCTGTAAGTAGCGTGTTGGTGTACAGTAACTCAGTAAGTGTAATGCGTTAGTGTACTGTAAGTAGTGTGTTGGTGTACAGTAACTCAGTAAGTGTAATGCGTTAGTGTGCTGTAAGTAGCGTGTTAGTGTACTATAATAGGTGTTGTACAGTAACTCAGTAAGTGTAATGCTGTTAGTGTGCTGTAAGTAGTGTGTTGGTGTACAGTAAGTAACTCAGTAAGTGTAATGTAAGTTAGTGTGTGCTGTAAGTAGTGTGTTGGTGTACAGTAACTCAGTAAGTGTAATGTGTTTAGTGTACTGTAAGTAGTGTGTTGGTGTACAGTAACTCAGTAAGTGTAATGTGTTAGTGCGCTGTAAGTAGCATTTTGGTGTACAGTAACTCAGTAAGTGTAATGCCGTTAGTGTACTGTAAGTAGTGTGTTGGTGTACAGTAAACTCATTAAGTGTAATGTGTTTAGTGTACTGTAAGTAGTGTGTGAAAGTGTACAGTAACTCAGTAAGTGTAATGTGTTAGTGTACTGTAAGTAGTGTGTTGGTGTACAGTACTCAGTAACAAGTAAATGTGTTATGCGTGTAGTGTAGTGTTTGGTGTACAGTAAACTCAGTTGTAATGCCGTTAGTGTACTGTAAGTAGTGTGTTGGTGTACAGTAACTCAGTAAGTGTAATGTGTTAGTGCGCTGTAAGTAGCGTGTTGGTGTACAGTAAACTCAGTAAGTGTAATGTGTTAGTGTACTGTAAGTAGTGTGTTGGTGTACAGTAACTCAGTAAGTGTAATGTGTTAGTGTGCTGTAAGTAGTGTGTTGGTGTACAGTAAGCTCAGTAAGTGTGTAAGTGTGTTAGTAGCAGTGTTGCTGTAAGTAATGCGTGTTGGTACTCATGAAAGTACAGTAAACTCAGTAAGTGTAATGTAATCGTTAGTGTGCTGTAAGTAGTGTGTTGGTGTACAGTAAACTCAGTAAGTGTAATTAGTGTGCTGTAAGTAGTGTGTGTTGGTGTAACAGTAACTCAGTAGTGTAATGTTGTTAGTGTGCTGTAAGTAGAGTGTCCGGTGCTACAGTAAACTCAGTAAGTGTAATGTGTTAGTGTGCTGTAAGTAGTGTGTGTGGTGTACCCCCCAGTAACTCAGTAAGTGTAATGCGTTAGTGTGCTGTAAGTAGTGTGTTGGTGGTACAGTAACTCAGTAAGTGTAATGCGTTAGTGTGCTGTAAAGTAGAGAGTGTCGGTGTACAGTAACTCAGTAAGTGTAATGTGTTAGTGTGCTGTAAGTAGAGTGTTGGTGTATAGTAACTCAGTAAGTGTAATGCGTTAGTGTGCTGTAAGTAGTGTGTTGGTGTACAGTAACTCAGTAAGTGTAATGTGTTAGTGTTGCTGTAAGTAATGCGTGTCGGTGTACAGTAACTCAGTAAAGTGTAATGCGTTAGTGTGCTGTAAGTAGTGTGTGGGTGTACAGTAACTCAGTAAGTGTAATGCGTTAGTGTGCTGTAAGTAGTATGTGTTGGTGCCTACAGTAAACTCAGTGAAGTGTAATGTGTTAGTGTACTGTAAAGTAGCGTGTCCGGTGTACAGTAACTCAGTAAGTGAATGTGTTTAGTGTTCTGTAAGTAGCGTTGTCTTGTACAGTATACTCCGTAAGTGTAATGCGTTAGTGTGGCTGGTAGTGGTTGTGTACAGTAACTCAGTAAGTGTAAATGCGTTAGTGTGCTGTAAGTAGCGTGTCGGTTGTACAGGAAAACTCAGTAAGTGTAATGCGTTAGTGTGCTGTAAGTAGTGTGTGGGTGTACAGTAACTCAGTAAGTTGTAATGTGTTAGTGTGCTGTAAGTAGCGTGTCGGTGTACAGTAACTCAGTAAGTGTTAAATGCGTAAGTGCCGCTGTAAGTAGTGGTTGGTGTACAGTCAGTAAGTGTAATGTGTTAGTGTGGCTGTAAGTATCGTGTCGTTGTACAGTAACTCAGTAAGTGTAATGCGTTAGAGTGCTGTAAGTAGTGTGTTGGGTGTATAGTAACTCAGTAAGTGTAATGCGTTAGTGTGCTGTAAGTAGTGTGTTGGTGTACAGTAACTCAGTAAGTGTAATGCGTTAGTGTGCTGTAGTAAGTTAGGTGTCGAGACAGTCATAACTCATAGTGTAATGTGTTATGTGCTGTAATTGGTGTTTGGTTTACATTAACTAAGTAAGTGTAATGAGTTATTGTTCTGTAATTAGTGTGTGGGTGTACAGTAACTCAGTAAGTGTAAATGCGTTAGTGTGCTGTAAAGTAGTGTGTTGGTGGTACAGTAACTCAGTAGTGAAGTGTAATGTGTAATGTGTTGGGTACGTTGTAATGTTAGTGTCTGTAGTATGTGTGGGTGTACACTCCACGTAAGTGTGATGTGTTAGTGTGCGTAAGTAGTACAGTAACTCAGTAAGTGTAATGCGTTGGTGTGTTGTAAGTGTGTGTTGGTGTACAGGTAATGTAATGTGTTAGTGGTGCTGTGTGTCGGTGCTAAGTAACTCAGTAAGTGTTAATGCGTTAGTGTGCTGTAAGTAGTGTGTTGGGTGTACAGTAACTCAGTAAGTGTGATGTGTTAGTGTGCTGTAAGTAGCTGTGTGTCGGTGTACAGTAACTCAGTAAGTGTAATGTTGTTAGTGTACTGTAAGTAGTGTGTTGGTGTACAGTAACTCAGTAAGTGTAAATTGCGTTAGTGTACTGTAAGTAGTGTGTCCGTTAGTGCTGTACAGTAAGTCAGTCAGTAAGTGTTATGTGTTAGTGTACTGTAGGAGTGTGTTGGTGTACAGTAACTCATTAAGTGTAATGCGTTAGTGTGCTGTAAGTAGCGTGTTGGTGAGTTTTTCTTCCATTTACAGGAGCGACTCTATCAGAGCTTCCCTTAGTCTAGAGTTTAGCCCAGAGGCCAGATCTCTACATGAGGCGGTCAGAGCAGGAGTTTCAGAGTCAGCGTAACGTTTTTAAAGGACCTTTCAGGTGCTTCCTCACATCTATACCGACCTGACGGAACACACAGAGATGGTCTGACAGAACGACGTCAGATATGAGGGACAGGTTTGTATTAAACTCTTCAGTGATGTCACCTGGTTTGTGGGTGGAGCTGTCCACATGCTGCTTCAAGTCAAAGGTTTCTAGTACTTCAATGAACTCTCACGCATTACTGTCTGATGGATGATCAACAGTTCAGTTTAAAATTCCCAGCATGGAGTATCTTATAATAACTTGTGGATACAATTGAAAATAATAATAATAATAATAATAATAATAATAATAATAATAATAATAATAGGTTACACTTCTATAGCACCTTTCCTTGGTGTTTCACTTCACGGATGGGTTAAATGCGGAAGACTAAATTTCCCCACTGTGGGATCAATAAGGGATTTAAATCTTAAGGGACTACGCACCTAAGTTTTTCACTCACCTTCACACCTGTGAACATGTGACGTGACAATAAAAGTGATTTGATTTGATCAGATTTCATAGAAACATAAAACCAAGCTTATGCTCTTTAACCAGATCTCTAATCTGGAGTGCTCTGTTATTTAGTGACCTAACTTTGAGTAAGGCAGGGTTAATTCACTGGTCACTGAACTCTGGGTTTGGGGTGGACCGGTTCTTTGTAAGTTCACAGAAATGAAGCTGTGGTTGTGTCTGCGCATGTGTTACTTTGATGGGTTTGATGACTCTAACAGCTTCACTGGAACTACAGTTCAGTGTTTCATCTCTCTCAGTACTGAAGCTGTTGATACTAATATGCATAACCTCCTCAGGCCTTCTCCTCTCACAGCTAGTGGAAGCTTAGGAATGTGTGCAGCATTGGTATTCACACTGACATGTCTCCAGTGTTGGCTGGGGGCTGTGTCTCCGCGCTACTCACCTGGCCACCGTTCAGCTGTCAAGCCCTGGATGGCTAGGGTGAAGCCCATCCCTCCGGTAGAGCGCCGGCGGCTCCTACAATGACGACTGACAGCACACCAGCCGGGTAGCCAGGACTGCATCCCAAAGAGCCTGTTAAGCCGCTCACGACCCTTCCTGCAGGTGGGTGCTGGAGGTGTCCAGCAGCGTCTGGTAGTGCTCCTTCAGTATGTATTGACAGTGTCATCCGCTTGGCTTTGAGATGTCCACAGCTCCACAGAGGTTTCATTTATTCCCATGTTCACTGGAGGAAGTTAACCTACTCTAAACTGGTGTTTGTCCTTGCTTCTATTCAGGAGTTCAGGCTTGCAGTGCTGCAGTTTGCCTTTCGGCCGCTAGGTGGCAGCAGCGGCGGCGGCTGCATCATCAGCAGCGCCTTATCGTGCGGTGAGGGAGAGACAGCTGGCTAAGGCTAACAGTTAGCGTTCAACTCAAACAGAGAAGATGACAACATTACGGGCGTTTAACTGCGACGACCTGTTCAAGTTCAATAACATGTGAGTTTGTCTTTCATTAATGATGCTGGATCTGTGTGGCATTAGCAGACAGCCAGAGCGAGTACAGGCGGAGACATGCTAGCTAGATTAGCAAACAGGCTAACGAGAGCTCTATCTCATGTTATCCAGGTCTTTTAACTCCACAAGTTTTCCGAGAGCTGTAGTCACTGTAGAACATTTTGGCCTTGTAGTAAGACTATTTAAGGGGCTTTCGTGCTTCACTAAGGTTTAAATATTGACATTCCACAAGTTCACTTAACAGTTTGGATTCATAATGATGGGATATTTGTGGGCTTCTGATTATTAATGAGGGAAATGAAATGTATGTAGGTGTATAAACTGCTGTTTGGACATCGGAGCCTAACTTTGTACAGGAACCAGCTGAGGCTGGCCTCTTATTCGAATTTCCCGTTCCACCTTAAATGGTGCAGTTTCAGTTCACTGCTGCTCTAATTAAGGTGGAACGGGGATTTGAAATTAGAGGTCAGTCTCGAGGACAGGGTTAAACTGTGGGTGCTATGTTTGGAGAAAAACAGATTTATTCAAGACAGCTATTTAGACCCAGCAAGGACTGTAGTGGTGCTTAAATGTGGGCGATATGGAAGAATTAATACATCACAGACATGCATGATCATATTATGGAGTCCTAAAGATGACTTGGGGTTAGTATGATCATTTTTATGCAATATATTAATATATTGAGGCCACAAGTTATTGTGAGACCATGCATTAATGTGTTGAGGCCAGTAGTTATTGTGAGGGCACAAAATAATATAGAGATCTTGTTTCTGTACTCATCATCAGAGATGTAGCTGCTCCCAGAAGGAGGTGTGGGATTGTGGTGCTGTTGGGAAGAAAGATAAAGGTTACCGGGATCAATAACTGATGATAAATTTAGACTGATATGATCAATATTTATTGAGCTACACATACAGAAGTCTGTCTCTCAGTATGGCGTCGGGCCGCCGTGTTTGCTAACCCAACATGCCAGACGTCTCGGTATGGAGCTGTAGAGGTTCCTAATGGAGTCCTGTGATAATCCATCCCATGCAGCTTGAACATCCTCACACAGTTCCTGCAGATGGTGGAGTAGGGGTGGAGGTGGAGGGACACCAGCCCTTCTGGTGACAACAAACCATGTATCTTTGCACACACGGATTCGTTGGGCGTCTCCACCAAGACTAAAGCGGGACTCGTCACTGAAGATGACCCGCTGCCGTTCTGAGTCACTCCATGACAGTCTGGTACGACACCACTGCAGTCTTGGGCGATGTTGATGTGGGACTAAGGGAAGTTGTCATAACGGTCTGCATGGTGCAGCCGTTTGCCAGTGGTGCTGGCTAGTGGTCTCTTGCCCCCTGGGTGGATGGAACATGATGACTAATAGGGCATCACAAAATATGTCAGGTACAGTGATAAGACTCGTCCTCGCCTGTGTCACATGCAGGGCTGAGTGTGAAACTTGAAACATTGACATGTATCAGGATCCCAAACCTACCCACCAAGTTTCATTCCTGTCGGTTGATTCCTTCTGGGTGCAGCTATTTTATTTTATTTTTAAAATTTTTTGCAGATGATTGAATTAAGGTCAGCTACTATTCTGAGGTCGCAAAATAACATATTGAGACAGGAGATAGATGGATGGATGGATGGATGAATGGATGGATATTGGTTTAGAAGGTTTAGATATTGACTTTATATTATGATGCATACAGTCAACTGGCTATTAATTATTTAAAGCCGTAAACCGGTGCATTTAGGCCACTAGTTAACATACCGAGGGCGCGACATACTGTTCAGTTACTAGATAGTGAACTCAAAGAGACTAGTGTTGAGCAGTACACCATATAGCCAGCTAGCTATTAATCATTTTGCTCTGGAAGGTGACATCACTGTGTGTCAAGATGATTTAATAACTATATCCATGTTGCTGTCTTTGTCTTCTCTTACAGAAATTTGGATCCTTTAACGGAGACTGTATCCTTTCCCTAAGCAAACGTTCTCCAGTAGTTCTACAGTTACAGATAGTAGTCCATCTGCTTCTCTTTGTATGACCCCCTTTTACCTTGGCCATTAGTAGTCACCGCTGCTGAGCAGGTACTGAATGGTTAACATACTGTAGGGTAACTGGAGCTGACCAAGTGGATGCTGAGTGTAAATACAGGGACGTGTGTCTAATGTAAAGTGGCCCCTGAGGGAGCCACCACTAGTGTACTTTAACACCCATGCGGATTCCTTCCTTAACTGCCTGCTTTACAGTATGGAATTCCCTTTTACCTGCAGTATCTGGCTCACTGGCCAGAGTATTTCATCGTGGCCGAAGCTCCAGGGGGAGAGCTGATGGGCTACAGTGAGTGTTGAACGTTGTTGTTACAACAGACTTTTACTGATGTGCCGTTACCTGTGTTTACAAATAGTGATGCACCGAATGTTCGCCAACTGAAAAGTATAGAGACCAAATAATTCATAAGAAACAATGACGTTTTAGTGACGCCGTTATGTAGACGTCCCGGATGTAGACGTCCATCAGAGCGGGACTTCTGGGCGCCCTCTGGCCAAACAGTTTCATATTCTTCAGTTTTGGCTTCCCAAAAAAAAAAAGTTTAATTTTGGTGCGTCCTTTTTGGCTTTTTTTACAGTCACTCCTGTTTTAATTTTACATATAAAAATTAAAGTAAGAAAAACAAAACTTCACATCTCCATCAAATTGGAGAAGGGTGAAAAAAGGGTTTCTGAAAATATAAATGCCAATTTGTTTTCCACAATGCAGCTGTCGACTTCAAATCCTGTCAAATTTGAAAATTAAATTGAGTACAGTGTACTCGGTGTACTGTAGTATAGAGCCTATATGGGTCACTGTTTGCAGAATGTAGAGATTTATAGAAAGAAGAGGAAGTCTAAGTGTTTTAGGATAGCCAGCATTTCTGGTTATTAATGCAGCTGAAATTTGAATATTTGTAAATGGACTAGTTGTAAATGTAGACAACTGGCAACCATGATTGGAAGCAGCACCAAGATTCAGCAATAGAATGCATCTACCTAGACTGAGCGTCTGTCCCTGAACTGTTTCTGTCCCTGTCCTCTCTGGCCATGTCTGGTCCTGCTTCGGAAGTCATGGGAAAGGCAGAAGGCTCGGTTGCGCGTGAGGAGTGGCACGGCCATGTTACAGCTCTGTCAGTGGCTCCTGAGTTCAGACGACTGGGACTTGCTGCCAAGCTCATGGAAATGCTGGAGGAAATCTCAGAAAGGTACACTCCTTAACAGGAAGTAGTGTTGAGGTGCCATTTTGTAGAGACATTGATTCTGTATAGAACCAAGAGAACCGGGCATGCTTAAATGGTTCAGATTGATGGAAAATGTGGTTCTTTATAGAACCTTTGCCTAAAATGGTTGTGTATGTAGCACCGGAAAGTGTTCTGCTGCTGTGACCGTGTCGTCAGGACTGGGAAGCGCTGCCTTAAGAGCAAATGAAAGTTGCTGTGTGTGTTTGTGTTTTTCCATGCACGCAGGAAAGGAGCATTCTTTGTCGATCTCTTTGTCCGAGTCTCCAATCAAGTTGCTGTTAACATGTACAAACAGCTGGGCTACAGCGTCTACAGAACCGTGATAGAGTATTACTCTGCAAGCAATGGAGAACCAGATGAAGATGCATATGGTAATTTCTTCCCCTTTTAATAGCACCTTTTTCCACATTTTAATATTACTGTCATTTAATTTTAATGACTGTGACCGTTTTATTTGTCTACAGATATGAGGAAAGCATTATCCAGAGACACAGAGAAGAAGTCCATAATTCCGCTGCCCCATCCTGTCAGACCTGAGGATATAGAATAACACTGAACAGTGGCTCTCTGACTCTCTCCGTACCCCATATTGGGAAAATAAAGCTGCAGGTTTTGTCATTCTTGCCTAGAATATTTCACATTTCTGTTTACTTCTCTCGAAATCAAACTGTCAGAGAGCCACTGCTCTGGAAACCTTATTTAAAATGAGCTGTGCTTGTTGGTATACCCCCTTCTCTCATCTGTAACAGCAGAACATATTCAGATTTTAATAAAAGTCATTAAAAGACACTGACTGGAGTGTTAATGCTTGGGCTGTTTGATGTACTGATGAAGCTCTGCATGACCAAATTCACCAACAATGCTAGAAAGGGCAAGGCATCAAGTTTTCTCTTTATTTTGCTATAAAAGAATACTTTGTGGAAAAATGGATCACATCAGTTCTTAAGAGAAGAAGAGAGAAACAAGGTAAGAGAAAGCCCCTGACTTCAGTCTTCCTCTGCATTCGTCTTTACACTCTCTTTCCTGCTTTCAGCATCTTCCTCTTTCTCACTGTCACTCTCACTACTACTGCTGCTGCTGCTGCTACTACTACTACTGCCACTGTCATCACGATCATCGTATGCGCTTTCTTTAGGCTCCTGCTCTCCAGAGCTGCCCTCTTCCTCTCTTGTTGTCGAAGGACCACTGCGCTCCGGCTCTGTCTCTGGTTCTGGTTCTTCTGACGGCTCCGGCTCAGGCTCCTCCTCCTCATCATCTTGCTGCTGCTTCTTCCACATCTTGGCCATGGCCAGCAGTTTGAGGTTGGGTTGATTGGCAGCATCTTCTGGGAAGATGTAGTCATAGTACTCCTCCCATCCTGCATCCGACTGGGAAACAAATGCAAATAGTGTTACAGCGGGGGTGGGAAATTGAGGGGGTGGGGCACAGTAGGTTACAAGTTCAAGTTCGCTTTATTGACATGACAAAATTACATTCGTATTGTCAAAGCATTATAAGAGTTCTCTAAAAACAATAAACAAATAACTAGAATAAATCAGAGAGAGGATTAAAATAGGAGTAATAAAAGAAACATGAGAAACATAGACACACGTGTAACAATAAAAAGAAATTCATTTAACTGTAATATAGAAGAATCTATAGATGTTTAATAACAAAAATAATGAATAGGAAAACTAGAAAATATTACAGATATAAATAGGTGTATAATGGTGGAAATGTATCGGTCACTCACTGCCCTGTAGCGTATGACACACGTATCAGGCTGAGGTGGAAGCTGATGAACCCTCTCCTAATATAACCCCAAAGTCCTGAAACTGGTCACATGTCTCTCAACCCGATTAAAATAATTTACATCTACTGTAAACTGCTTAGCTGTTCACCTGAACACTTGAGCTGGAATTCTCGTAATTACAACCACACACTTACTGCACATCTGGCTACCTCAACACACTGTACATGTACACTCACGCAGAGCTGTATGTGTCCTGTATACACTAACTGCACCCCAGGTCTAGCATCAACTTCTGACATACGTATACGGCTCATACACACTGCACATGTCCTACTGTTACTGTTCACACACATGGTTTGTTTTTGGACTGTAAAATATTTACTGAATTTAGACTGAATGTTTCTATACCAGATTTCATCCCATTTAACAACCAACTCTGCTGTCTTTGTGATGAAACAGGAAGTGCTAATGTGCTCCTCTGTGTCCCAGAATAACTCAACTGGACAGTTACTTCCCAAAGAATCACATTCACCCTCCAAAAAAAAGTAGCTCTAAAATCAGAGGGCTGAATGATGCATGGCCCAGGACTCTGATGCTCTGCCCAAACTGTGCGTTTAAGGCCATTCCACTCACCCCATCCTCTGCGGTGATCTTCCTCCTCTTCTTCACCTTCTCTGGCAGCAGTTTCCTCACTCTGTCCTTGTTGGCGAAGGTGCCGAACTCCTGTTCAAAGTCTCTCCAGGACTCCAGCAGCATCAGCCTCTCCTCCTTCTCCTCGCAATTTCGTAGGCTCTTGTTGGCCTCCTCGTAGACCTGCCTGCATCTCTGCAGCCTGTCCTCGCTGTCCACAGAGAGCTCGAACTGGGCATAACTGATCCAGACCTGCAGAGAGGAAAGAAGGCAATGCATGGGAACCACGTCGTTAACTTAGTGAAGTTGGCAGAGGAGCACATGCTTTCGGGTAAACCTAGCAAAGCTGAACAGAGCCTCTGCTGCAGGGTTACACCCAGGATAGGACGAGGGGGAGTGTGGTATTCGATTTGGGTCATTTCCAGGTGTGGAAAAGTAAATTAGAATTTAGAACCACTGACTATATGAGCTTGCAAACGGAGTGCAGGGAAACACTCATATGTACTAGTGAACACACACTAGGGGGCAGTGCATACACTCGCCTGGGCATCAGTGGGGCCTGGTGAACAGCTGAGGGTTAGGTGCCTTGCACAAGGGCACTTAAGGTCATGTCTCGACAGTTCAGGAGCTCGGACCTGAGACCTTCTGGATACAAGGTGGGTTCCCTAACCTCCAGCCCACAACTAAATGTGGGATACAGTAGGGGGAAATATGTTCAACAGTTTTCAGACAACCACCATGAATGGATAAGTCAGCAATAAACCTGAAACAGATAAACGAGGAATATTCCAAGGTGAAAGGCAGGAATACAGCGATACCGTGTTCCTAATCCGGACACCTGAACCTCAAGCGTCTGCAGATACAGAACGCCAACACGTTTTTCAAACAAGCTTCTGGCACACAGGCAAGAACCACTCAGTAGTTCACCTCAGATGCGGCTTTACGGTATGTGTACACTGGCCATGACACTATTCAGGTCTAGCACTGAAAGGGGTTCTCAAGCCAACCGGCTGTAGCGGGCCAGCAGCACCACCTCTCTGGTGCAGCATGAGACTTGCATACATACACAGTTATTAAGGTGAAGTTATAGTGGTCCTCCAACCAGGCAAAGACATACCAAGGTCAAACGTTCAACATATATGAGGTCTGGCAGACGTCTTCTTTGAGACCCCTCTAATGTAAGCAGAAGTAACGTTGCCCTGTTACACAGCTCTGGAAAAATTTGTAAGAGCCCACCTGAAAGTGATCAGTGTCTCTAGGTGTACCGGTTCTGGGTTTGTGTTGGACCAGAATTCCTCAGTTCTGTTTGATTCTCTACACTACTTGAACCATGTCTCCCAAATTCCAGATCAGATATTGTATTAGATCTGTGTATTTAGAAAATCACTAATGACCTCCAGAAGCCTGTTTTTAGAACCATGCTCACTGTGCGTTTCACCCCAGCCACCGCTCGCCAGTCTCTCTGTAGGTCACTTGAGGTCATCTTACGGTGGGTAAGGGACACTGGAATGAGGTGGCGCTCATCACGGTCAGTAGAGAGTGGGTTTGGCCCTCTGCCAGTCTGTAGCTGTGTTGTCCTGTGTGTTGGCTGCTGGACCTTGTTCTTATGAACCAGACGCTCACTGTATCTGCCAGTAAAGCTAGAACCCAACCTTCGGTTCCTCACTAAGAACCTGCTGTACATGTGGAGATGCTGGTTTAAGAAGAATCTGGACTGGATTTATTTCCAGAGCTGTAAATGTACTAGTGGCTCCAAAATGGAATTACGAACTTGGACCTTGATGATTACTATCTGTGATGCCATTTGTCTAAAGCTCCTAAACCCTCAGTCTTGTTTGTTGCTAAAGAAGGAAACCCAAATATGCAAAAATGAACCGATCAGCTAGAACCCATTTCTGAAGGGTCCATTAAGATAAAATGCTGCGGGTTGGCTGAATAATCTGTGGGTTGGTTGAATAATTACCATTCTTTTCAGGTAGTGATTCTCCACCACCCTTCATAAAATCTATATGATTGACATGAATGGCATGGTTAACACTCAAAGTGGCTAATGTTGCTGGGGAAGAGTTAGCATACATGTCGGGCTAGTACAGGGGTGGATACTGATTCCGCACTGGTACCACTTTGAATCTTATCAGCTAGGCATGGACGGACCTGGTTGGAATAATAAAAGTATATAACAGTAGTGGCTGCTAACATTACTGCGTAAACTGAAAGCAGCTTGGAACAAGTTTCAGAAATGTATAATTTTTGGAACCATTTTTTTTGCCAACGGTGCTGCACAGAAGAATCTGTCTACCGCGTTTAACTCATCCATAAAGTGAAACACACACACACACAACCAGGGAGATGGCCAGCCGCATCCACAGCACCTGGGGAGCAGTCGGAGGTGCCTTGCACAGGGTCAATACTGTCAGTCCAGGGAATCGAACTGGCGACCGCATGGCTGGTTCCCTAACCTCCAGCCAACAACCTCCCAAACCCACGACTGTACCCTGTAGTTAGTCAGTAAGCTGCTCCTGTCTTTTTGTGTCCTCACCTTGACGTGCTGAGTACGCTGTAACAGCCTCTTATAGAGCCCTCGTGTGTTGTCATACTCCTCCTGCTCAATTTCAGAGTCAATATAGGATTTCCACAGCACCTGGGAAGAGGAAAAGATGCTGCTTAGTATTTTGGCTCCAACGGTAAGTTAAGATCCAGTGAAGATCTAGTGAGGACAGATCATCTGAAGTGAGGGAGATTACCTCTGGCATATCCAACCGAGGCTGGCCAATGGCCAGCTCAAATATGGCCCTTGCTCTTTCTGTGTCACCCAGGATCGTCTCCAACTCGCCAAATTTGATCCAGGTGGTGCAGTTCTCCGGGCCAAACTCCAGATATTTCTCATACAGCTTCCTGCAGCGGTCGAACTCTCTCAGCTGCAGCTCCAGCTCGATGTAGCCCTTAAACAGCTTGTTTTTTGGACACTTGCCTATGCCCGCGCCCTGTGGAGAGGGGGTGGGATATTAGCCTCTGTGATAAAGTTGTTATTACAGATTTGTAGCCAATTAAAACCTGAAGTGTGAAAGTGTAAACCTTACCAGAGCTCGTCGGGCATTCTGCAGGTTTTTCTGGCGAATTTCAAACTGGCCATACAGCAACCAGATTTTGGCAAAAGTGAACTGGGAATAAAACCAACATGAGAGGGAAATCTCTTAACACAGTTTGCCTAGACAGTAATGACTGATGTTGTGACAGACTGATGGTGGTCTGTGGTCTGTACCTTTTTATGAGGGATGAGCTCCAGGCATGCCTGATACACCTGCCGTGTTCTCTCAGGGTCCTGCCATGAAACCGGACAAAACAAAATTCTTGTTAAGCACATCGTATACAACACATAACTCAAATATATTTAATTACACAGTCAATAAAATCATCCTGAATCTGTAGCTACTGTCAGTAAGAGATCACTTCAGGTTCTTTTGACTTTTTAGGCAAACAGGAAACGATCAATAAAAAAAAAGGTGTGCTCTTCACTGCCCTGCAGCTCGTTTCCACGAAATTGGCTTTTAGGGATGAAATGTTTTTGTGGTGATGTATATTTCTATAATAAAAATAAAAATAAAAAAATGAAATGAATGGAAAAAAGGGTGTACGTCACGTTTCCATTTTCATCATGCATGTCTCAACTGTGTGTACACATTGGCTTCTCAGACTTCCTCCATTTTTACACTTGATTCGTTTTAACCTATTATTTTTTATTCATTTTTAAAAAAAAGAATTTTACAATACTTGAAGGATGTGAATCTGACCTTGACCTCCAGTTCCTCATACAGAGCGTAGTTGATCCACAGGTAAATGTATCGTCTCCAGTGTCTCTTTTCCTGGATGGGCGGAATGTTAGCGATGGCTCTTTCGTACACCTCCCTGACGGTGTCTGCATCCGCATCACTCTCCACCAGGCGCAGGTAATCAAACCAGGCATCGTAGTTGTGTGGGTTTGCCTAAACGTGGAGGACATCAGACATATTTTGAGACTACACAGAAAAAAATTGAATCCTAAAAGTCTAACAATGGCGTTAGCTAGGGCTGCTCCATTTCTACCCAGAGAAACTAGCACTCCCTAAAGCAGGGGTCACCAATCTTATCCACAAAGGGCCGGTGTGGCTGCAAGTTTTCATTCCAAACAAGCAGGAGCTCATGTTGTCTCTGTTGTCTGAAGGCTGAGCACTTGATGAATCAAGCAGAATCGGGTGAGCTCCTGCTGGTTGGAAAGGAAATCTGCATCCACACCGGCCCTTTGTGGATATGATTGGTGACCACTGCCCTAAAGGATGGCTCCCTAAAGGACGACACAGCAAGGAGTAACTCTAACTCAGGCATTTCATGCTGTATGAGAATTGACAGAGTTGACAGAGCACCTTATTAATGAAACAGTCTAATGTGAATATTAACTAGGCAATTAATAGTAATTACATTCCTGTGTAGGATGTTTGCTCTAATTATATTTACTGTTAACCTCAAACATTCAGTCTACATAAGAATAGTGTCTGTCAACACATTATTTATCCTTCTCCTGGGAGTTTTTGTTAATTATCATTAATTACAGCTTATCATCAGTGGATACTTCCTGCATGATTAGTAATTGGCACTGAACAGATGTTTAGAATTGACCAATCTTTCACACCAATATTTTTGACGTATGTATCGTACTCCGCAGGAGCTGAACGTTGTGACGCTGGGTTAGAAAATACCCAGTTTATTAGTTTTACTGCAATTTAATACAATAGAAATAATAATAATAATATTTCTGGGAGGTAGATTTTATTTCCCATTTCTACACAGTATGCCTGTTTTAGCCTTTTTATTGTAATACTGTTTATATATCGTAAATGAATTAGTATCCGTAAACATCGGATCCCCTATCTGTGCAACCCAAATAATGAAATATATAAAATTAAATTAAATTAAATAAATAAGAAAAAACATCCAACAACTTACCTTGACCTCCTCCTCGTACTGAAATCTCCTTTTACTGACAATGACGTCCTCGATTCCTCTCCTGTCCCCGAACTTCTTCTCAAACACGGTGTAGTTCTTGAAGAGCTCCTGAGCCTGCTGTTTGGGGATTCTGTCCAGGGCGTACTTATAGATGACCCGAACTCGCTCAAACTGAAAAGCACAAAGACTTAGAACGTCTAATAGGCTATAAAAGGGTTGTGTGTGTCAGACACGAAGATCTGTGCAGGTACGTACCTCTTTCTGCTTCTCCTCGAATTTAGCAAAAGCCACAAAGAGGTTTTCATCGATATGCTCCTCACCGAAGAACTCCACAGCTCTCTCGAACACCTTCCTCCCATGAGCGATGTAGCCATGCTTGTCCTCAAAACGAGCATATTTGATCCAGTTCTTCACCTCAGGGTGGACGATCACAAGTGCAGTGGAGTTAAAGGAAGTAGCTGGAATCTGATTTCAGTGTAGAAAGCAACAAGCAGGAATCCAGCACTTACATAGACCCGTCTGCGTCACTACACCTGTAAGGACGAGCTAATTACCAAAAAAAAAAAAAACAATGCCAAGTGACACTGTGACCTCAGCTATTGGCTTTTACATCATCAGTCGTCTGCAGAACACACACTGTGCACATCTTCCAAATCTGAGCCTTACTGTGACAATAATGTAGCCAATTTTTTTGTTAGCAAATCACAATTTTGCTGTTTTTGTTAATCAGTGTTCTCTGACTACATTACCCAGCATGCACTGTGCAAATACACCATAGCCTTAACTTTATCTGCCTCCACATCCTGACTGCTGCACTCAGCACTGTAATATACATATACAAATCCACACAAGGTAAGGTTTACAAGTATGTAAGGTATGGTGTGTGTGTTAGCAACGTGTGTGGTACTGTAACCAAGGACATGGTGTGATGTATGTGTGAACATACAGCTCTGTAAGTAAATACTGTCTTCTTAAATCAGCATCTCCACATGTACAGCAGGTTCTCAGTGAGGAACCGAAGGTTGGGTTCTAGCTTTACTGGCAGATACAGTGAGCGTCTGGTTCATAAGAACAAGGTCCAGCAGCCAACACACAGGACAACACAGCTACAGACTGTCAGAGGGCCAAACCCCCTCTCTACTGACCGTGATGAGCGCCACCTCATTCCAGTGTCCCTTACCCACCGTAAGATGACCTCAGGTGACCTACAGAGAGACTGGCGAGCGGTGGCTGGGGTGAGACGCACAGCGAGCATGGTTCTAAAAACAGGCTTCTGGAGGTCATTAGTGATTTTCTAAATACACAGATCTAATGCAATATCTGATCTGGAGTTTGGGAGACATGGTTCCAGTAGTGTAGAGAATCAAACAGAACTGAGGGATTAAGCTCAAATTAATTAAGCTCAATTCTGACCTGATTCTGAGAACCCCTGTTGTGTCAAGCAATCCTAGCCTAGCCACAGAGCTACAAGCTAACCAACTTAGCATCAATGAAACACTAGCCTCGAAGTCATAAGCGATTCTATTTAAGAGAAGCCTTTAACCATGTCAGTCAGAGACAAGAAGCCAAACAGAGGTGAGGTAAGGCACCTTCAACTTGTCCTCCCTGTCTGATCAGACAGTTACGAGACTTATGGACCAGGAGGATTCATCACTGGAAGGGGCCTGTGGGGGTTGTAAGTCGCTCTGGATAAGAGGTTCTGCTAAATGCCTTAAATGTAAATGGGCCTCTCCTAGTCTTTAGACACTTGCTCTATGAACTAGGATGGGAATAATCATGATTGAGAATGAGAACTTTAATTATATAGCCTACAGAATAGTAGCTGACAAGCCTCTCTCATCTTTATTACACCGTAACGTGAAACACAGGACCGTCCTGCATGGAGCTGGAGCAACAACAAGACATTCCTCCAAAAGGAGGCAGATTTTCACCCCCCAAATCATTCCAACACACGACAAGGATATATCTCTCGTAGATGGTGCGAGCTTTCTCCACCTCCTTGTAGCGCAGCTCGAAGTTGATGTAGGAGTGCCAGGCCTGTTCCTCTGGCTCCCACTCCATCCAGCGCTCAAACACCTGCCTGCAGCCAGCGACGTTCCCCAGCATCTCCTCCATGTAGGTGTATTTGTACCTGTGAGGGCATCCAGATCAACAGCAGTGAAATATACTCCACCACTCTTCTGTAAATTGGTGTTAATGTATTCTGCCCTACATCTATGTGTACACACCTGTCACTTTTAAGCTACTGCAGCAGTGAACACATTTCCCCTTAATGCTCAGTAACATATGTATACACTGATCCGTGAATGAAGCCATAGCTGTACATGTAAATGAGACTCTGTGGAGTATTATTACCAGAACTGGTTGACGCGTGGCAGGATGGTTATGGCTCGGTCCCAGATGTTGCGAGAGTGATTGACCTGACGGTTCTTCATCTCCATCTCTGCGTACTTCAGCCATAGCGTGACGTTTCGGTGATCGACGTCCAGCGCTCGCTCGTAGATAGACCGAGCTCTTTAAATGCGAAAGAACAAACAGAAAGGTTTATATTCACATTAAAAAGCTCAAAGCTATTGAGCTCAACTAAACTAGTTTCCTGAGTGAAATGAATACCTCTGGACTTCTTTCAGGCTCTCCTCCCATTGTGCGTACTTTATCCAGTTGCTTATCACAGTTCGGTTCTTTCTGATGTTGTCCTCAAATCCCTTCAGAAAAGAAAAGGCATTAAAGGCTGACGGGTAAAAACGCAGACGCAGTGACACCGCATGTCAAAAACACCACGTCACGCTAGACCTCACCTTCCGTTTTCGTAATTTGTAGTCGTTTAGCTCCTCTTCATCAGTGATCTTCTGTTTGGGCGGTGGAGGAAGAAGCTCTAGTTCTCTCTCCTTCGCCTCTCTAAGCAGCTGCTCAGCAGTGATCTGCACCTCCGCCGGAGCTTTGTTTTTCACCTGTAAGAAGAGAGAGAAATGTGCCCATTCAGCTACCACAGTTACCAGCGTAGGCTTTATATGGTGTTCAGTCTGCATCTAGGCCTTACACAGTGTTCAGTCTGTATCTGTGCTTTAAATGCCATTTAGTCTGTATCAAGGCTTCACACAGCACTTAGACTGTATATAGGCTTTATACAGCACTTAGTCTGTATATAGGCTTTACACAGTGTTCAGTCTGTATCTAGGCTTTATACAGTGTTCAGTCTGTATCTAGGCTTTATACAGCACTTAGACTGTATATAGGCTTTACACAGTCAGTCTGTATCTAGGCTTTATACAGTGTTCAGTCTGTATCTAGGTTTTATACAGTGTTCAGTCTGTATCTAGGCTTTATACAGTGTTCAGTCTGTATCTAGGCTTTATACAGCACTTAGACTGTATATAGGCTTTACACAGTCAGTCTGTATCTAGGCTTTATACAGTGTTCAGTCTGTATCTAGGTTTTATACAGTGTTCAGTCTGTATCTAGGCTTTATACAGCACTTAGACTGTATCCAGGCTCGATACAGTGTTCAGTCTGCATCCAGGCTCGATACAGTGTTTAGTCTGCATCCAGGCTCGATACAGTGTTTAGTCTGTATCTAGGCTTTATACAGTGTTCAGTCTGTATCTAGGCTTTATACAGCACTTAGACTGTATATAGGCTTTACACAGTCAGTCTGTATCTAGGCTTTATACAGTGTTCAGTCTGTATCTAGGTTTTATACAGTGTTCAGTCTGTATCTAGGCTTTATACAGCACTTAGACTGTATCCAGGCTCGATACAGTGTTCAGTCTGCATCCAGGCTCGATACAGTGTTTAGTCTGCATCCAGGCTCGATACAGTGTTCAGTCTGTATCCAGGCTCGATACAGTGTTCAGTCTGTATCCAGGCTCGATACAGTGTTCAGTCTGTATCCAGGCTCGATACAGTGTTCAGTCTGTATTTAAGCTCGATACCGCATTTAGTCTGCATCTAGGCTCGATACTGCATTTAGACTGTATCTAGGCTTTAGGCAGTGTTTAGACTGTATCTAGTCTATGGAGTTTAGTCTACATCTAGGCTTTGCACACTTGAGTCTGTATCTACTCTCTATACCGTGTTCAGTCTGTATCTTGTCTCTATACAGCGTTTAGTCTACATCTAGACTGTACACAGCGTTGAGTCTATATCTAGGCTATACACAATGTCTAGTCTGCATCTTGGTTTTGTAATCACCAAAACTATTCACTCTGCTTTCGACTCTGCGTTCAGTTCGTGCTCCAATTTACATATCTGTGTTCTAACTAGGACACCTAGCAATTGTATAGAATTCAAACCTCTGCGCCTTAACTATCAAGCCCGCTAGAATTTCAATTGCTCAGAAGACGTCTCAAAGCTCGAAACTCACTCATGCGGTGCATGAAGTGAATAAATCTGTTTTATTGGAAATGGCACTCGTGGCCAAGTGCACTAGGTAGGGTACCAGAATCCAAGACCCCTTAAATTGGTACACGTCCAAAACGCGTTAGCATGCTCGCTAGCTAACTAGCAATAAACACACAGCCCCACGAGTCTCACCTTCGCCACTTTCGGTATTCTCTGCTTCCCCGCAGCGGTGGACGCCATGTTTGTAGGAATATTCGAGACCACAAGATTATGAGAGGCTAAGTTTGACGAAATACATATAAATCCAAAGAAAGCTTCAGCACTCTTCCACCACGGTCAAGTTTTCCGCCATTACGTTCCTCAAAGCGGCGCGTGCGTACTACGTAAGACGTTACGCCGCGTACGTCGTGACGTACGGTTACCGCGGCAACAGGACGCCCAGCGCGGAACGAGCAGGTTTATCTTAATTTACCGGCAGAAAATGTTTTAAAGGACGTTTATTGGAGACACAGATCAGAGGTTTTCCTTCAGCTGGACCAAAAGGTAAGGACATTTGGAGGACAACTGCAGGACATTTTCCACGAAGTTGAAGTTGGTTTAGTTATGGATTTCCCGTTCTACCTTAAATGCCTCATTTAAGGTGGAAAGGGGAATTAGAAAAAAAAACAAAAGCCAACTTTCTTGAAAATTGTATTGCAGTGTATTACAGTGTCACTGTTGAATCAGGGAGGCATTTACAGACTAGTCTAAATAAGAATGCCACCTTTATTTGTGTGTTTGTTTGTAAGGACAACATGAGGACCATCACATCCTCCACTGGCAAAGCTGAAACTGTGACTGTCAGACGCACCGAGTCCTCTGATGCTCAGCAGATCTGTAAGCTGATCAACCCTTCAACGGTTGCTGTGTTTGGCAGAGTGAATGTGATCTACCTTCTGTGAGTACTGAACACTATTCATATGCTGTGTGTATGTCAATAGTTAAAAACTCACTCTGTGTATTCACCACTTTATTGGAAACCCCTTCCTTGTAGTTCTCTCTTTGTGGGTGCGTTGGATGGCCTTATCAACATACTGCGGGCCATACAGGTTGTGCAGATACTACCATAGCATGCTGTTATCTGCAGTGGATAGAAGAAGGCATGGACCAGCATCATGAAGGATCTGGGAGACCTACAAGAACCATTGCGAGAGAGAACCAACCGATTGTCCAACATGCGTGGACTGACCCAACAGCCATAATTGCGGACATTTAGCGAGCAGTGATGCCCTCCATTAGTCAGCATGTTAGTGCAGCACCATTGGCAGACAGCTGCACCATGCAGGACTACATGCACACAGACCGTTACCACGACTGCCCTTAACACCACGTCACCGTCACCAAAGACTGCAGTGGTGTCGTACCAGACTGTCATGGAGCGACTCAGAATGGCAGCGGGTCATCTTCAGTGACGAGTCCCGCTTTAGTCTCCGTGGAGACGACCAACAAGTCCATGTGTGGAGGCACCGTGGGCGGTTTGAGCGGTTTGCTGTTACACATCACACGTCCAGAAGGCCTGGTGTCACTCCACCTCCACCTCTACCGCACCATCCGCAGGAACTGTGTGAGGATGTACTGCATGGGATGGATTATCACAGGACTCCATTAGGAACCTCTACAGCTCCATACCGAGACGTCTGGCGTGTTGGATTAGCAAACACTGCGGCCCGACTCCGCCATACTGAGAGACAGACTTCTGTATGTGTAGCTCAATAAATATTGATCATATCAGTCTAAATTTATCATCAGTTATTGATCCTGGTCACCTTTATCTTCCTTCCCAACACCACCCAACCCCACACCTCCTTCTGGGTGCAGCTGTTCTTTTGATGATGAGTGTATATGTACATATACTGATCCACTTTTAGAGTTTAGCATTACTCACACCTGCAACACACACTACCATGTATGCTGTGTTGAGAAGGCTGCACCACTCATGTAGTATCTGGTAACAGCAGTATCGGAAGGTGGTCATAATATTTAGCTGTAATATTAATATTAATATTAAGTTGACTATGCTGTACTTTCATATAAGTCCTATGACTGAAAGTGGTTGGTGTAGCTCAGCGGATAACACCACTACCCTCCAGGGCGCTGCCACCACATGTGGGAGGCTGGGGTTTGAATCCTGGTCTGGGTGACTATGCTGTGCTACACCAGTAAGAGTCCTTGGGCAAGACTCCTAACACTACACTGGCCTCCCTGTCATATGATGAACCTTGTAAGTCGCCCTGGATAAGAGCGTCAGCTAAATGCCACGTTATTTGATACTTGGTCTTTTTGTTGTTGTGTGTTTCCAGGGAAAAGGCTAACTTGGCAGTGACTTTAAACACAGCGAAAAACCAAATTCTTGCCCATGCTGCGTTTTTGGACCACCCCATTGGTGACCCGGAGCAGGCTTCATGGGAGGAGTTTCTCCAGGCCCATTTCAGCGGCTCAAGATTCACAGTAGGCGGACATATTAAGCCATGACGTATGTGATGCAATAAGGATAATGGATTCTGTTTGTTTCAGCGCTGATGCTCTGATCTCCTGCCCCTGTGTTTGTCTCTCTAGCCGCTGAATACTCTGTTCTTGCATCTGTTCGTGGCCCAGTCCAGCTTTTCGACTGAGAGCGCTAAGGAGATTATAAGGTAAAATGGAAGAAGGCACAAAAAAAGGCAGCTAGTTTATAACAAACAAGCCAGAAATGCACGTATACGTTCCTGGAAATACATTGGGCATGGTGAGATTTGTTTAGCCGAAGGTTCCCATGTATTCTGACAATGATTTGCTTGAATAAGACAGACTTCTCTATAGTCATCCAGTTAGGCTGAGTTCAAATCTTGTTTGAGGCAGCAAAAATTACATTTCCACTATGGCAATGTCTTCCTGTTTCCATTCTTAGCCCTTTGCATTGAATTCCACAATCTGATAAAGTTAGATTTTGCATTGGGAGCTTAAATGTTATAATGGGACAGAAAGCAGACCTAAAGCGTAATCTCTCCTCTTTTCTTCATCATGGCCAGAACCGTCTTCAGTGCCATCGCTGAGCTGGAACACATCTGCCTGGTTACTCCCTACAGCAGTCGTCTCGGTAAGGAAACCAGACCATGCCCTTTAGACATCCCGGGCACCGTGTTTGTTCTGTATGTGTTGGGGTTTGCTTCTCCGGAGGTTATTATTCTGTGTTCTGGTTTATATACCCAAAACAACCATCTTTTTTTTCAACCTCTTTTCATCTGATTTTATTACTGGCCTATTGATTGACCCTTCTTTTTTTTAATCTGTTGTCAAACTGTCTTTATTTAAATAAAACAAACAACAGAGTTTTTTTTTTAAACTTTCATTATACAAAGTAAATTTATGAAGGAAATATTTTAAAATAAAACTATAAGAAAAAAAATAACTGAAATAAAAAACACATATACAGGGGTTGGACAATGAAACTGAAACACCTGGTTTTAGACCACAGTCATTTATTAGTATGGTGTAGGGCCTCCTTTTGCGGCCAATACAGCATCAGTTGGTCTTGGGAATGACATATACTGCGTCCTGCACAGTGGTCAGAGGGAGTTTAAGCCATTCTTCTTGCAGGATAGTGACCAGGTCACTACGTGATGCTGGTGGAGGTTCGTCCTTCTTGGTGGTATGCTGACATTACCCTGGATACCGTGGCTCTTGATACACAGTTGTGCATTGCAGTATTTTGAGCAGAACTGTGCTCTTACCTGCTAACTGAACCTTCACACTCTGCTCTTACTGGTGCAATGTGCAATTAATGAAGATTGGCCACCAGGCTGGTCCAATTTAGCCATGAGACCTCCCACACTAAAATGACAGTGTTTCAGTTTCATTGTCCAACCCCTGTAGGTCACTATTCAAGTATGGACAAATTTGTGACGTTGACATCTGTGTTAAAGCTATTGTAGACAAACGTCGTAAGTCTTGTCCCTCACTGTAAAAAGACACATGCAAATAAACAGCCAGATGACTGGCAGCAACAGCTGGCAAACAGAAAACACAAAATAAAAGTCAAATATCAAATTCGTTCCTTTTTTAAAATGAGGATATTTGACTTTATTTATTTTAGATTTTGTTTCTCAGTTATTTGGCCGTATTTGTATTATTTCATTTACAATGCATTATTATAAAACTAGTAAGATTTACCCTGGAGTTTTAAAGAAATCATTAAATTGTTAGTATAGACATAACCTCCCTGAAGCGCTGTATATTTAATAAGAGATTATTATTGTCATTTTATGTGAACTTGTTAGTAATTTTAGATAACAGAAAAATACTGTATAGATAAATAATATTGTAATTGGTCTGTAAAAAAATAATAAGTACGTGTAATTTGTCATGACTGTGATGGTGTTGTAATTAGAGGTGGGCTTTGTCACACCCTGCCCTGTCCTGTTCGTGTCTGTCTGTCTTCTCTGGCTTTCTGTTTCTGTCTTGTCATGTCCATGTGCTCTTTGTTGTTGTGTTCCATGGGCTTCTGTTTGTTTTGGTTTTTGGCTCCTCCTTCTCCGTCCCCTTGTCAATCCCCTCACCCGTCCTTGGTTTGTAGCTCCGCCCCTTCCCAGGGGTTCCTTGTTAGTCTTTGTTCCCTTATACTCCCTGTAGTCCCCTGTGTTCTTGCTTGGTGTTTGGTCTCCCTGCTGGTTGTTTTGTCTCCCTGCTAGTTGTTTTGTCTCCCTGCTAGTTGTTTTGTCTCCCTGCTGGCTGTTTGGTCTCCCTGCTGGCTGTTTGGTCTCCCTGCTGGTTGTTTTGTCTCCCTGCTGGCCGTTTGGTCTTCCTGCTGGTCGTTTGGTCTCCATGTTGGTAGTTTATCTCCCTGCTGGTCGTTTGGTTTCCCTGCTGGTCGTTTGGTCTCCATGTTGGGAGTTTGTCTCCCAGTCTGTTGTTTTAGTCTATGTCAGTTGGTTTTTGGTATCTGTGTTTTGGTCGTGGTGGTGGTTTGTTTCCTGTTTTTTACCAGTGCCCTTGGCTTTAGTTTCATCTTGTTTGTTTTGTCATTAAAACTTCTCCTTCGTCTCTTCTCTCCGTCTCTTCTCCCGTCTCCTCGTCATGTCCCTTGTGACTAAAGGTCTGTATGTAATTTTAGAGTATAATTTTAAAACCCCCAATCTTCTTCAATCTGGACTCTGAATGGGCCATATACTGCAAGTCCTGCAACATGCAGCACTGACTAGAGGTGGTTTGTGTGGCGCAGTGGATAGCACCTCAACCCGCCAATGAGCTGTCACTCCAAGTGGGAGGCTGGGGTTCGATTCCTGATCTGAGTGGTTATGCTGTGCTACACCAATAAGAGTCCTTGGGCAAAAAGCCTAACACTACAATGGCCTACCTGTAATATGAATAACGCTAATACGATCTAAAGGCTGTAAATGTAAAATACAGAAGAACGGGACACTCTGGAGCAGACTCCCATGAGTCTAGGGCCCCAGCGCCAAGCATCAGTTTAAAGGCCCCCAGCACTGAGCTGTGGAACTGTGTTCTCTGGAGTGATGGAGCTCCATCCAATACCTTTGGGATGAGTTGGATTGATTCAGAATTTGCTGAGCTTAAGAATTAGAACTCCTTGCACCCAGAGGAGTTGTGTCTACCACATTTAACCCATTAAGGAAGTGAACGAGTGCATTTACACACACTAGTGAACACACACACACACACACACACACTAGGGAGCAGTAAGCACACATGCCTGGAGTGGTACGTCCAGAGCAGTCCTATCTATGGTGTCCGGGGAGCAGTTGCAGGGGAGATGCTTTGCTTTAGGGCACGTCAGTCGTGTCCTGGCGGTTCAAGGTAATTGTACCAGCAACCAGTTCTCTAACCCCAACACGAGACTGGCTTTGGTCAGTGGATATGGCTTATGGGTCTAGCACACTTCCGCTGCGCCACTCTAATGGGGCTCCAGTGCCTAATCCATTACCCACATACTCCTAAGCTTCCACTCACCTGCTATTCTCTTTCCAGAGCCAGCTCTGATGGGCATTTTTGAGCCCATGCCTTCAGTTCAGGAGGAGGTCCAGTGTGCTGCGTTCGTGTGCCACAGACACAACTACTGCCCAAGGCTTCATGTGCGCGGAGCCAGGTACCCAAACTTTAAATGCCATTGGCTTTCGCATTTTAAACTTGCATCCCTAACTGCTTTACATTCTATAAATAAGAGCACCAGTAAATATGTAATCCCAGCACGGTTGTTCAAGGCATAATAAATAATAACTCATAATGCCCTCCAGAGTGGAGGACCATGACGACCTCACAGTCCTATTAGCAGAGCAGACCAAGGCTCTGTCCGCCTCCTACGGTCCGTACTTCCTGGCCGAACTCATTGAAGCCCAGGACGAGACGAATCACGTGGTGGTCTGCGAGGTTAGTATCGCTGGCCAGAAAACCGTCCCAGGAATATTCATGCGCTCCCAGCCACACGCATGCAAATGCAGCCCAATCTGGGCATCATCAGACGTTTCATTTGGAGATCACCATGGCGATAAAATCCTTGATATACTTTTGAATTGCACAGCAGTGGGTGCACTCAAGGCTGCAGATGCTCCCCCCCACCCGCCCCTTAAATTCTAACTGAAATTGTGGCAGGGTGTGCTCCCCCAGGAACGACACGATGACAGATCCCCCCTAAATCCCCTCCCCCCGGCCCTGCCTCCCCAAGCTGACATGTGTTCATAGCAGCATATGGCAGATGAGAGCTAATGCCCAGCCAAGACATGCTCGCACTCAGCATATTGTGTCCAGACATCTGTAGCATTTTTGCATTTTTGTGTTTGGGTGCGCGCTGAGCTAACGCCTCTACGTTGCCCCGGAGTGTTATCAAAGCAACCTCGTGTTTCTTTTCCAGAGAATCTCATCAATTATTACCGAGCGCTTTATTGTTTTTCACACTGAGGGTTATTAATAATGTATGCCGCCCTGAAAGTCTTCGTGAGCAGGCCTTTTGTTTTCTTCTTTGGGATGATTCTGGATGTGGCTAATAAATACTGTACGTGTGTTATTGTACTCATCATCACAAGAACAGCTGCACGCAGAAGGAAGTGTGGCACCCAGAATTGCAGTGGTGTTGGGAAGGAAGATAAAGGTGACCAGGATCAATAACTGGTGATACATTTAGACTGATATGATCAATATTTATTGAGCTACACATACAGAAGTCTGTCTCTCAGTATGGCGTCGGGTCGCCGTGTTTGCTAACCCAACAAGCCAGACGTCTCGGTATGGAGCTGTAGAGGTTCCTAATGGTGTCCTGTGATAACCCATCCCATGCAGCTTGAACATCCTCACACAGAATGTGCATCATGCCAATCAGTCACATGTGCAGCCCTGGGAACGCAGGAATTGTCATGCTGGAATACAGGGATAGGAATGTTACTGGATCCTCAGTAAGATGATGAGCTGAAGGCAAAGCCTAGCAGCTCAGTGTAGGTACAGTGGTTCACATCGTCTGTCACCACAACCACAGAACCCCTTCCACGAGATTACAGCACCTCCAGAGCATCACAGAGGGACTCATTTTTATCTGGGGAGGTTACATTTACTTGATATGGTCAATATTTATTGAGCTACACATACAGAAGTAGTGTCTCCTAGTATGGCGTCAGGCCGCCATATTTGCTAACCCAACATTCCAGACGTCTTTTGACTTAATACCCGTCATTATGAAATATGGATGAAACCAACGACTAAGAGTTTTTGTTTGGAACTGATAGACATACAGCTATTCAGACACCAGGAATGAATAAGTTAGCACTAGCTGTAAGGTAGTTGCAAAGCCGTATGTCGTACAGATTTGGAAGTCTACAGTAAGATGTAACGAGCTTTGTGCTGAACTGTAGTTCGGTTCTGGCCCATTGCTCTCAGCAAGCTATCTCCACTCTACTGGTGATGCACCCGCCCAGTTTCATAAGCCTTCATACATTTTCAAAGGGAATCATGGAGATTAGTCAGTCATTGCAGATGCTTCCTTTCAAGCAAAAGCTTGAAGTCAAATGATTTGGGACTTTATTAAATCACAAAATATTATTATTATTATTATTATTATTATTATTATTATTATTATTATTATTATTATTATTATTATTATTATTATTATTACAATTATTATCATCATCATTATTATCATTATTATCATCATTATCATTACCATTATCATTATTATTATCATATTATTATTATCATTATTATTATTACCATTATTATCATTATTATTATCATTATTATCATTATCATCATTATCATTATCATTATTGTTATTATCATCATCATTATTATCATTATTATTATTACCGTTATTATCATTATCATTATTATCATCATTATCATTATCATTATCATTATTATTATTATTATTATTATTATTATTATTATTATTATTATTATTATCATTATTATTATTACCATCATTATTATTATCATTATCATTGTTATCATTATTATTATCATTATTATCATTATTATCATTATTATCATTATCATTATCATTATTGTTATTATCATCATCATTATTATTATCATTATTATTATTATTATCATTTTTATTATTACCATTATTATCATTATCATTATTATCATCATTATCATTATCATTATCATTATCATTATCATTATTATTATTATTATTATTATTATTACCATCATTATCATTATCATTGTTATCATTATTATTATCATTATTATTATCATTATTATTGTTATTATCATCATCATTATTATTATTATTATTATTATTATTATCATTATTATTATTTCAGCTCCCTGTTTTTTATCAGCACGTGTTCTGCTTGGGAGTTGCACCCATGACCTTGTTACTGATACCACCATACTCTACCAATTCAACTAGAGCACCAAAGATCAATATGATCCATATAATATTAAAATAAAAATAGGACAAGCACCGTGTTCACCTCTGTTTCATGTGTTTATCCTCAGAGTGAGGGGGCTGCAGTGGGTTTTATGAGTGTGAGTGGAGATGTCAACACGGAGCTGCTTAACCAGTGCTTTGAACTCGGGCTGTTTAATGGCTTGCTGAAGGAAGACCATGTTGACCAAACAGTGGATGCAGGACAGACCCAGAGGGACAAACCCACAGACGAGGACACTGAGACTGACCCCCCAAACCATCAGAAACAATCAGAGAGCAACGAGGTGGCTGGTATTCCCCTAACCCCTTAAACCATAACTACCGCACCTGCACATTCATTTACTCATAAGTACTGAATAATCAGCAGCTGTTACTAAAAATAGCACTTACTAAATAATTAATCATAGTTACTGAAAAAATCATATTTGGTATGGAACAAGTTAGGGTACTTACTGAATAATTCATAGTAGTTATTAATAATTCATAGTAGTTATTGATATTTTGTAGTAGTTATTGAATTATTAATACTATATACTGAATAATTCTTAGTAGGTATTGAATAATTGATAGTAGATACTGAATAATTGATAGTAGTTATTAATAATAGATAGTAGATACTGAATAATTGATAGTAGATACTGAATAATTGATAGTAGTTATTAATAATTGATAGTAGATACTGAATAATTGATAGTAGTTATTAATAATTGATAGTAGATACTGAATAATTGATAGTAGTTATTAATAATTGATAGTAGATACTGAATAATTGATAGTAGATACTGAATAACTGATAGTAGATACTGAATAATTGATAGTAGATACTGAATAACTGATAGTAGATACTGAATAATTGATAGTAGATACTGAATAAATTATATTAGTTATGAATAATTGATAGTAGTTACTGAATAATTAATAGTAGTTATTAATAATTGATAGTAGTTATTGAATAACTGATAGTAGATACTGAATAATTGATAGTAGTTATGAATAATTGATAGTAGATACTGAATAATTGATAGTAGATACTGAATAACTGATAGTAGATACTGAATAACTGATATTAGTTATTAATAATTGATAGTAGTTATTAATAATTGATAGTAGTTACTGAAACCTGAATAATAAGCCCAGATTTGGAGAGTGATCATTAACCATTGTAATTAATCAACAATGACCTTTCAGGTCCCGAGGCCTGAAGCAGACGGCGCTGAGGAGGGGTCGGAGTGTAGTGCAGAAAGCTCCGGAGCATGCCGGGACACACCTGAGGTCAGATGGAAACATTCTGCTGCTTCTGAAAACATGCACGCTCTATTTTTAATCTAGCATTGCTAAAAATCATTTGTAGATTGCTTTGGCCTTTACGCATGTCTTTCCACCAGGTCAGGCCCATTAGAGCATGCACAAACGACAGCGCAGGATCCAGCGTGGGCTCAGAACCAGCACGGTCTCCTAATGCTTTCTGCATCCAGCTCTTTGCTATCAACAAGAGGTTCGAGATGAGGTGAGTTCAGCTGAAGGCCACAGGCACAAGGCCCATTCCACCAGCACATAGACGGCCATTACATTACCCACCCCTGAAAGTTTTGCAAACTATTGCCAGAGCACAGAGCGTTTATAGAACCCCAATCCCATTTAATGAGTGTTTCCATCGGCGGAGTGGCGTGCATGGAAAGAACACAACACTCGTACCTCTCCTGGCCCCGCTCCAGTGGCTCTTGGTTAAGAGCCGTCGTCAGGCCGGGGGGAAACTGATTGCTAGTTGGCTCCTGCTGGGCCCAGCTTTCTGCGCCTTACTACCCAGCTGTTGCGGAATATGGAATCCATTGCCTCCCCGCGGAGAATGAGCACGTAATTAATGAGTAGAATGCTTAAAGTGACAGCGAGATGAGTGCAGAGAAGTTGCGTGGAGACCGCTAGGCAGATTGGTTGGCCACTCACGCCAGCGTTACCGTCCAACATGGCAAGTTTTCACTCCTGCTAAACAAAGAGACCCCATGCAATCAAACTCGCCACCATTTCACCGCCTCCCTCACGACCCTCTCTGATTGTCTTCCCTGACAGGTCCGTGGACTTCCTGCCTTACGTGTTCAGACTGTTCCCGGTGAGTATACATGCTCAAGCTCTGGATCAGTTAGACCGACATGTTTTAACTTAACCCTAAAGCTGTGTCTCACACACACACACACACACACACAGACAGACACACACACAGACATACACACACACAGACATACACACACACACACACACACACAGACATACACACACACACACACACACACACACACACACACACACACACACACACACACACACACAGACAGACAGACACACACACAGACATACACACACACAGACATACACACACACACACACACACAGACATACACACACACACACACACAGACACACACACACACACACAGACACACACACACACACACACAGACATACACACACACACACACACACATATACACACACACACAGACACAGACAGACACACACACAGACATACACACACACACACACACACACACACAGACATACACACACACACACACACACAGACATACACACACACACACACTCTCACACACACACACACATACATACACACACGCACACACACACAAACACACACGCGCACACACACACACACACACACACACGCGCGCACACACACACAGACAGACACACACACACACACACACACTCACACACACACACACATATACATACACACACACACACACACACACACAGACATACACACACACACTCTCACACACACACACACATATACATACACACACACACACACACACACACATACACACACACACACATATACATACACACACGCACACACACACAAACACACACGCGCACACACACACACGCGCGCGCACACACACACAGACAGACACACACACACACACACATTCACACACGCACCGACACACACAGACACACACACACACGGGCACACACACACATTCACACACGCACCGACACACACAGACACACACACATTCACATACACACTCACACACACGGAAAGCCGGGTTAGTCCTTCATCTGTGATAGGCTGGGCAGGTAAGCAGCCGGTCAGGGGCAGGTAGTAAGGAAACCCGGTCAGTCTTCCGTCAGTGTCTGGCTGGGTAGGTAGGCAGCTGGTTAGCGGCGGGCAGCAGGAAAGCCTCAGTATTAAGCCAGGCCGGAGGGCAGCCATTAGCTCGGTATAGGTGTACTGAGAGACGGTTGGCTCTGTTTGGGACTAATTGTGGAACGCAGGAGATATGAAGTGTGGCAGCGACTCATGTAATATATATACTCTAATGTAATATAGATTCATCTAGAACATCAAAAACTCTCAATAACAGCTTCAAAGAATTCTCAAAACTCTACAGAACAAACCTCTACCATCTAAGCGAGCATCAATCGTCCACCTCCCACCTTCGACAGTCGTCCTGCAGTGCTCCCATGTAACATGAGGTGCACGTGGTTTCTCTTTATCCCCGGCAGGCATGCCGACATACGCTTCATAGGCCTCACACTCTGGTCTTGGTAAATTGGTCCACAGATGTAGCAGAATGTGTCTGCTGGATGCTGCAGCCTCTTGATGCCTCTAAATGACCTGTAGCCCCGTATCCACTATCCACTCACTCAGCTGGAGCATCACCTGAAACGGCTGTTTTAACACACCTGTATTTATACTGCTGTGTAGACTACTGGACAGTCCTGGATAGTTCTAGGAAGTTCTCAAGAATTCACCAAAGTTGTAGAACATTCCAGCCAGTTCTAGAAAGTTCCGGAGAGTTCTCGCAGTTACAGAAGCTTCTAGAAGCCTACTCAGCGCTGAATGTATCGCAGATGTTCTGGAGAATAGAGAACTTCTCAAAACATCAACACAAAAGCAAAGTGAATGGGGATCAGTAGCCACTTCCTGTATATTTTAGGTCTCAGGAATTATGAAAACCCACTTAGACCCCAGGAACACGACCAAAATAACCATCTGTAACAGAGTTATACGTTTCTGAGAGAATTAAATGTAAAATAGCCCACAGAAGTCTAGAAATAAGCGAAAGAATTGAAAATAAAAACAGTTTAAACACTACAGGATATAGAAACTCCTAACAACCACCTGGAACAACACCTGGTAGACCTCTGTCAGATAAACAGCACTTAAAGCTTTCAGCTGGGAGAGAGAGGAGAACATCAAGCTCCACTCTGCACTCTCTTCAGATCTGAGAACATCCCCAGGTGCTTCTGTCCATCCCTCCACTGTGAGAGGACACTTCGGCGCTATTGAGGTCTGAAAGGAGGTGTACTTGTTTAAGAAGCTCCTCACTGAGAGACGGAGACGCACACATCCATCAGAGGAGCTGCTGTATGTGTGAGTGAGAGTTGTTGGTGCTTGTTTCTCAGGAGAGGGATTTCTGCATCATCTCAGTTCCTAAGCTGGCTCCGGAGTTTCCTCTGCTGCAGACCTTCCTCAGAGCGGTGCCTCGCCATTCCAGCAGCCTCCCGCAGGAGCTTTACCTCTTCCACCGCTCAGGCCTGCTCAGGTACACACACACAGCCGCACAACCGCACTAAACACAGACACGGCAAACAGCGCTGATCAGATAGCAGTATCGGCACTGAGTGGGATAATGGAGGGAATGAAATGTAATCCAGTCCGGTTACTGATCAGGCCGGGTAGTTTGTCCTGCGGGGTCAATAGGGTCATGGAGCTGGTTCTGCATGGTAGTCTACTTCTGGATTTGAGATCTTTTAAAATGTGTCTGAGTTACTCAGTCCTTGAGATGTAAACAGAGTCATTCAGAGTGGCGTTTGGTGTGAAATGGTTGATTGCTATAGTGGTGGTAATTGGAACCAGGGGTCACAATGTCTACAACACACATCCAGCTCTGGAAAAAAGTAAGAGCCCACCTGAAACTGATCAGTGTCTCTAGCTGTACAGGTTCTGGGTTTGTGTTGGACCAGAATCCCTCAGTTCTGTTTGATTCTCTACTCTACTGGAAGCATGTCTCCCAAACTCCAGATCAGATATTGTATTAGATCGCTGTGCGTTTCCCCCCGGCCACCGCTCGCCAGTCTCTCTGTAGGTCACCTGAGGTCATCTCACGGTGGGTAAGGGACATTGGAATGAGGTGGCGCTCATCACGGTCAGTAGAGAGTGGTTTTGGCCCTCTGCCAGTCTGTAGCTGTGTTGTCCTGTGTGTTTGCTGCTGGACCTTGTTCTTATGAACCAGACGCTCACTGTATCTGCCAGTGAAGCTAGAACCCAACCTTCGGTTCCTCTCTGAGAACCTGCTGTACATGTGGAGATGCTGATTGGAGAAGGAACTGGAGTGGGCTCTTATTAATTTCCAGAGCTGTATAGGACATTTTGTTTATTATCTAAACCTCCAGTGAACCTACACGTGCCTTCTGGGTTGTATATGTGGAATGTCGATGGTAAAAGAGGTTCCCTCGGGGGACTATTTTGCCTTACAACGTCCTGGATGTACCCCTCCACCATTCAAACGGGTTTAAATACGTTTACCAAAACGTTATCACAAAACTATCATAAGCCACACATCCGGCAGAGTATTCATAACTGTCATGTCATCTCTCTCTGCGTAACTTTCTCTCTGAGCTTTTAGAGGTGGACGTCTGGTTCCTATCACCACCACTGACTCGGAAAGCTTCTCTGGAACAGTGAGCTTTTCAGATCAAACCAGTCGGAGTGATTTTTGAACCTCAGTCATTTAATCATGCAGGATTCTTGAAAAATGAATCGAGCAATCAATCAATCAATCAATAGAGGTCACCAATAGATATCGGTAGATTGTAAAGAGGCTGTATCAGTATCAGCTCATACTCAGAGTTGTGGTATTGGAAAAGTGGTAGCTATTATTGCATACAAAAAACGTCATAAGGAAATTTAGTTTTTTTAGTTTTTATGCATTTATGTTTCTTCTTTTAGACGTTTAACTAACTTAGACAGTATACTAAAATCAGTAATTAGCTAGAACATCACATGGAAATACATTAAGTGTGGTATCAGGAACAAAGAACTTGGCGGACACAAGCAGTCAGAGATGCTTTATTGAACACACAACAATAAAGGACGAGCCAGCAATGCAAAGGGATAGTGCCAGGTCACGAGTAGAGGAGACAAGCTCGACCAGTGAGGCAATATAACAGGTTACCAAGACAGAAGGGGATCGAGAACCAAGGACCAGAGTCAGAACCAGAGTAACGAGTACACAGGTAGAGAGGAATGCTCAGTAATGCAGATTGGCCAAACTTCGCAGAGAGAGAGTCAGAGAGAGACAGAGAGAGTCAGAGAGAGTCAGAGAGAGTCAGAGAGAGTCAGAGAGAGACAGAGAGAGACAGAGAGAGTCAGAGAGAGCCAGAGAGAGCCAGAGAGAGTCAGAGAGAGTCAGAGAGAGACAGGTGGAGAGAGGGGGGTTTATAAACAGGAAGTGTGGAGTGTCAGCAGGAATCTATCAGTATTCTGGTAAGCTAGAACATGACTGATTGGTTGACATGTGAGTGTGACATCGAGTAGTGCACTCTGGGAAATGGAGTCAGCGGTGTCAGGGAGACCAGAGGGCGTGACAGGGGGCCACTTATTATCAATACAGCCAGAGCGTTTATAGCTTAAAGGGGCTGAAAAATCAAAATAAAATTAAAATTTAGATTTAGAGTTGAATCTGGTTAAACTGAAAAGGATTACATAAACAAACTGACAATAAAATCTATTAATATAAAAAAAAAGATTTAAGTAGAAATAATTAAAAAAAGAAACGAAATATATATAAAATATATCTAATAAAATATTTCAACATAAAAAATGAATAAGCAAATTTAAATTTAAAACAATCCAATAAAAGATTACAAAAAGTAGTAAAACAAACAAACAAACAAATAAATAAATACACAAACAAACAAACAAAAAAATACAGAAACAAACAAACAAGATAAATTAATAAATAAATACACAAACAAACAAACAAATACATATATAAACAAATAAACAACAAACACACAAGATAAATAAATAAATAAATAAATACACAAATAAATACAAACACAAACAAACAAACAAATAAATACATAAACAAACAAACAAACAAACAAGCTAAATAAATAAATACACAAACAAACAAATAATACATAAACAATTAAAAACAAACAGACAAACAAATAAGATAAATAAACAAACAAATAAATAAAAACACAAACAAACAAATAAATAAATAAATACATAAAAACAAACAAACAAACAAGATAAATCATAAACAAATACACAACCAAACAAATAAATACATAAACAAATAAACAAACAGACAAACAAGATAAATAAATAAATAAATAAATAAGATAAAACACATAAGATTGAAATAATGACTGAAAAGAGAAGAAGGAATGCGGAGCTATGGTGCAGCTTCAGCTGACGGAGCTGACGAATGGTCGATGGGATTTGAGGTTGTTGCGGAAGCACTGATAAGTGTTTTCTGTGGTATTCCAGGAATGTGCAAGGGTGTTGGTGGGTGGCTGAACAATTGTTCCCTCCACCCCATTCACTCCTATAGAAAAGCAGTTACCCGGATCTCTGTCAGGAGGGATTAGGCGGGTCTGTATGATCGCTGCATCTTCCTGTTTCCCCTGCAGGACGCTGCTGGTGCGTGTGCCGGTGTGTGACGATGTGGCTGCGATTCAGAGGCTTGTTCAGAACCTCAACCTGCATGAAGCTCTGATGGAAGATCTGGACACCTTCTTCAAAGCTCGGAGGGATCCGGTGCGTCAGCAGTGTCATGTGAGCTCTAATGATCTGTGGGGCTGGTGATCTGTCATCTAGTGCTAACTGTCTTACTCCCCCCTCAGGATGGGACGCCTGTTCAGGCTTTCGTAGCTGAAGCTGAAGGACAGGTTATCGGAATATTGATCATCAGAGATGAGCAGGTAATCTCACCTGGCCTTTGAAGTTCATATTCACCTCTTGCTCTCTCGCTCTCTCACTCGCTCGCCCTCTCTCGCTTTCTCGCTCTCTCTTGCAGGACATTGAGTACATCCGGGCCAACTACAGCATTGAGAACTTTGTGTATTTCAGTCATCACCAGCGAGAGGATTCACTCTCAACCCCATCTTCCAGCACTATGCCAAACACTTCCTGAAGGAGGCGCTCCGACTAGCGCACAAATCCTGCCTCTACTACCCCGTCTACCCCACTGACTCCAGCCAGAGGGTGAGGAACCCAGCAGCAGCCTGGACCAGTTTACTGCAGCAGCATGTTCTCCTTCCTCTCTCCCCCCTCTATCTCCTCTCTCTCTCCCCCCTCTATCTCCTCTCTCTCTCCTCTCTCTCTCCTTCCTCTATCTCCTCTCTCTCACTCTCTCCTCTCTCTCTCCCCCCTCTATCTCCTCTCTCTCTCCCCCCTCTATCTCCTCTCTCTCTCCTCTCTCTCTCCTTCCTCTATCTCCTCTCCTCTCCTTCCTCTATCTCGTCTCTCCTCTCTCTCTCCTTCCTCTCTCCCCACTCTATCTCCTCTCCCTCTCCTTCCTCTATGTCCTCTTCTCTCTCTCTCTCCTTCCTCTCTCCCCCCTCTATCTCACTCTCTCTCCTCTCTCTTCTTCCTCTCTCTCCTTCCTCTATCTCCTCTCTCTCTTCTTCCTCTCTCTCCCCTCTCTCTCCTTCCTCTATCTCCTCCTCTCTCCTCTCTCGCTCCTTCGTCTATCTCCTCTCTCCTCTCTCTCTCTCCTTCCTCTATCTCCTCTCTCTCTCCTCTCTCTCTCCTTCCTCTATCTCCTGTCTCTCCTCTCTCTCTCTCCTCTCTCTCTTCTTCCTCTATCTCCTCTCTCTCTCCTCTTTCTCTCCTTCCTCTCTCTCTCCCCTCTTTCTCCTCTCCTCTCTCTCTCCCCCTCTATCTCCTCTCTTTCTCCTCTTTCTCTCCTTCCTCTCTCTCTCCTCTCTCTCCTTCCTCTATCTCCTCTCTCTCTCCTTTCTCTATCTCCTCTCTTTCCTCTCTCTTTCTCCTTCCTCTATCTCCTCTCTCTCTCTCTCTCTCTCCTTTCTCTATCTCCTCTCTTTCCTCTCTCTTTCTCCTTCCTCTATCTCCTTCCTATCCCCTCTCTCTATCTTTCTTTCTTTTTCTCTCCCCTGTCCTTCTCTCCCTCCTTCCTTTCTCTCCCCTCTCTCCTCTCTCTTTCTGTCTCCCAGTCTCTTTCCTACTCTATTGTTTATCCACCTTACTTTCTTTCTTTCTTTCTTTCTTTCTTTCTTTCTTTCTTTCTTTCTTTCTCTCTTTAGCCTCTTTACCTCTCTCTATCTCCACCTCTCACTCTCTCATATCTGCTCTCTGTTTGTCTCAATATCACTCTCCATCTCGTATACTGTCCGTTACACCCTCTGCATCTGACTCCCCCCTTTTTATCCATTTCTCTTTTATCTGACTCTCTGTTTCTCTCTCCCTCTTTCTCTTCCCTCTTCCTCTTTCTTTCACTCTCTGTCTCTCTGTCTCTCTTCCTGGCCTCTAGTGCTCTGTTCTGCTCTGGAGGTCTTCTCTCCCTCTCCTGCTAATTACCTCAGACAAACAGGGGGCAGATTGAGGGATGATGAGGTGTAAATAGAATTATGGTGAACTACCAGGTGGGCTGTGTTGTGAAGAGAGCGTGCCAGCCAGCAGCTAAAACACAGCAGTGTGTCATAGAAGCCTTTTACACGTCACACAGTAACCCCCTTACCTCACAGCCACTCGCTTCGATTACGATCATTCACCGCATCACTGAGTCTCAGACTGCATCGCCACCTAGCACGTAGCCTGACAGGGTGGTTCATACTCAGCTGGAGGAAATCTACACACAGCGCTGGGTTGTACAGTACAGTGTACAGTATTTTATTGTTTTGGGCTGGAAATGAATCTGTACATTATAGGATTTTATTACAAACTGCAGGATTGATAGGATTTGTTTATATTTGTTTCTACTGCAGGATTCGCAAAAAAGTTGGGACACTAAACAAAATTGTGAATAAAAAACTGAAGGGCAATTATGTGGGAGGTGTCCAACAATCTGAATATTCTTATTCAGAATCAGAACAGCAGATCACAGAATGGCAAAAGTTTAAAAATAATGAGAGATATGTATCAATTATAAGGGACAATAATCATTGTTTCATAATATGTGCATGGCTCTATACAAAATCCCAAAAAAGTATGGACATAGTTAGGCAATATAGTGGACCATTGGAAAAAATAGAAGGAAATTAATCTAGTATATATGTACGAACGAGAAACTAGGAAGAGCGCAAATCTAAACGAGCATAATTTATGGTCAATTGACAACTATGATTGAGTATAAACAGAGCTTCTCAGAGTGTCAGTGTCTCTCTGAAGCCTAAATGGTGATAAGATGAGGATGCACGCTTAATTCCCCAGCATTGTTGGCGGGCAAAGATATAGTGCAGCATGCAATACTATAATGGTGATTAGCACATGCGTAAAAATACGCAATCGACTTTTAAGTTATCGTGCGCTCAACCGTGGCTAACATCATCTAAAAGATTGCAGGAGGTAATCTGTAATCAAATCACATGTGGCGTAAGGGTCAAGGCCGTAAAACTTCTACTTGGATGCTCGATGATAAGGTCGCGGGGCCGCTTAAACGTCACTGGTCAACTCTGCAAGACAGCGAATGTCCACTGTCAAGGAATTAACAGTAATGGGCTGGCAGAAATAACTTCCAGAAATAGCATTGTCAGTGAACACCAAATCGCACCGTGCCATCGCGCCGTTGCCGATCCCCCCGCTGAAACTCTTAAGGGCAGTGGGCAATAAGGAAGCCTATTTCTAAGCTAAGGCTCGGGCACAAGCTCAGACGTTTGCACTGGGTCCTTTTAGGGGTCTTATTAAAATGGAGTGTGGCAAATGGATGACTGTTCGGATGGTCGAGTATGAAGTCACG
>JAMWET010006929.1:17500-62883 GCA_024036415.1 Prochilodus magdalenae | reverse complement strand
GCATAGCTTTACCTAATACAGTATGAGGGCGGAGCTTATTATACACAGATGCGCTCCCATTCTAATTCATGCAGTCTGTTTCCACATGGTGCTCCTGTGTGATCATCATGGGTGGGGTCTCGCTGTAAACCAGCCAATCAGAGCAGAGCCCATCTAATTATTCATGAGCTCGCCAACAAAGGTGAAAGAGCTCGTTTCATTTTAGAACCAGATGATGGAATAGAGGGTGAAAATGGGCGTGTAGAACTACATCTGGGAGAACAAAGCCACATACCTTCAGATGTTCTACATAGCAGGTGTGTAACTTTGAGTAAATCTGAATTACTGTGATCCAGTGGAGGCTGCCAGTGAGATGATGACAGTGTGAGTGCAGGATGTTGAGGAGGTTCTGTTTGGTTCTGTGTGTGGTTTAAAGTGAGGTCTTACAGACAGCAGGAGAGCAGAGGTTCTCGTATCCTTTCACAGCGCAGGAGTAGCTGCCTGCATCCACAGTTCTGCTGTTCAGGTACAGTTCATGTCTGTTCTGGTGTAATACAGGTTGACCGTTCCTGTACCAGATGAAGGTGGGGTTAGACGGAGTGCAGGTGGAGCTACAGGTCAGCCACCTTCCTCCTCCTCCTGTATGTGACACTGTAATCTTCAGATCTGCAGGTGAGTTAAACCAGGTTAGGTGTTAGTATCATCTGTAGAACACTCTGATAGTTAACTAAGCTTTACTGTGTGCTATCTAGAACAGGTGTGTATAAACTACAGGTGTTCCAGGTGTGGGTAAATACTGAATCACTACAGGGGGTCTCTGTTAACACTGGATCACAGACCGTCAGGGAGGGAAACACAGTGAGGCTTCATCAGACTACTCCAGCTGGCGTTAGCAGGAACCAGAACAGTAACCAGATATTTATATATACTTCAGTTCTTAATGAACATGTAGCTACGTCACCTACTGAGATGGAGAAGCTGAATGTAGAAGACCACAAGTCACCTCCACCTACCACTGCACCGGCTAGCTCTAGTGTTAGCGTTAGCTCCTCTGGAGGGACGGCCTTCTCATCTGGGGTTTAGTTTTAGTCTGCTGGCACCACAAGCCAGTGACTCAGTTTACCCTGTTCGTGTATCATGGTTAAGATAATTTAGGAGATCATCCCAACATCCATCACTAACTCCTACAGGTGCTGGAATATCAGTGTCAGACAGAACGCAGGTCTTTATCCAGAGTTACCTGTGACGCTCAGAGAGACTCCAGGTTCACCTGTGTATCTGCCATCAGGATCGTCAGTGTAGAATCTGAACCTGTACGTCTGAGTGTCTGTCTCTCTCAGGCCAGTGATGGTCATTGTACCGGGGTTGGGGGTCCGGCTGTACCGCACTCTCCCCCTATACTGATCACTCTCTCTCACATCCTGAGGCTCTCCATCCTGACTGAGCCCTTCAGTGAACCAGAATGATCTAGTGACTCTGAGTCCTTCAGGGTGTTTATAGGAGCAGGAGAGATCAACTGATGATCCTTTCAGAGCACAGACACCATCACGAGTGTAGGTCACACCCCAGAACCGGTAATCCAGAGAACCTGGAACACAGAGACACAGTCAGGAAGCAGGAGGTACAGACATGTTTCTGTGGAACGTCCTACAGAGACACACACAGCTTGGTGGCAGCATCAGACAGCTCCACTCTCCACAGCAGAGAGCCCCGATGACGAGGAGTAAACAGCTGGACATTTCTGAATCCACTGGTGGAACAGCTTATGGGTCTGGTAACGTCTCCCCAGCACCAGAACTAGTCCACTCAGGTAACTGGTGTGAGGTCTGAGCTACCTAGGCTTCCAGTGTAACCTGTGTCAGACACTTCCTCACTGTCCCAGACCCAACACGCTAGCTCAGGTTAGGTAGGGTACGGTTACAGTAGCTGCAGATTCAGTCATGACAGGTTAGGAAGTAACCTTGTGGTAGACATTTCAACTTGTACCTAGCTTAGTGACCTAGCTTACCTCCACTCTCCTGATCCTGTCAGAAAAAAAAATACCGTATCAGTGTAACGTTCTCACAACCTGCTAAATAACTGTACTCCTGAAAGGTACAGCCGTCAGTCATACGGTTCTTTAATACACAGTAGAACCTTTTAGATCCCTAATGTCAGGCCTACCTCTTGGTCGGTACTCAGTAGTGCCCCAGACACTGACTTGCTCCTGGACACCAACTCCCAGAAACCTCTCAGGGTTCCTCAGCGATTACAGTGCAACGTTATTAGATCCGATATTAATGAAATAGGCTGGACCAGGTATTGGATAATTAGGCCGATCCACGGGGTGGATCCCCACTTTAATTTGTTTGCGATGTGTGTTGTGCTGTCAGTAGCATGTTTGCGGGGTGCCTGTAGATGAACTGTCGCACCTCAGCAAGGTTTGAACCGCCGTGGTCACTGTGATCATAGACCAGCTACGAGGTGAGCTAACAGCTCCCCATCAGAGTGGACTCAATGTGCAGAGGACAGACTTACAATCAGGGAACAAACAAAGGCTACCAGGAGGAGAAAAACAAAATGATTTCCTCAAATGAAAAGGAGCCTCACAATGAAACCCTCTTAACGGCCAACTCAAACTTTATTTATTTATTTATTCTCGTTACTTCAGCGGATGGGCGTTCTGACACTGAAGTAGCAAGGGGGAGAAGGGACCTGCCTCGAGAGGCTTGACACCTTCTACTGACTAGTAGGTGCAGGTGTTAGCCTTTGCTGCTTGATTGCTCATTGGTTGCCCTTTGTCTCCCCCCGAGTGGCCGGAGGTGGATCTGCAGGAACCCGAGACCTTACAGTAGACTGGACTTACCAGAGCCAGAGAGTGAGTATGAGTATGAGTGAGTAGTTTTTTATGTCAGTCCTTAGGCTTCACCTCCAACATGCTGAAATATACGGTTTATTCAGAAAATTCGGAAATGGGATTGGATCCATATCGGGTATCCACAGATATGCAGAGTTTATGTATTGGTGCTGGTATCAGAACTGGAAAAGCTGGATTGGTGTATGCCTAGTTCTCTTCTAACACAGAACATGTCAATCCACCTCCTGCTTATTTACCCATGTACACTGTACAATATATACAGTGTAACACTGGTAAAGTACAGAGTTCCCACTGAATCTGTTGGTTATTTGGATGGTGGATGTTGGCTTCCTGCCGACGCTGCTTGGAGAACACTGTTATATCTGCTATAGTTATCGTTTTTTTGCGTTGTACTAATCGCTTTTACTTTGCTATAGTAGAGTATTCTCACCGGTTTGTTTGCCACAGGTCTGTGCAGTAACGTGCCGACGAGAGGAGTAGCTGCTTGATAAACTAAAACTACAGGCTTTTGAAGGCTACCTTCCACGTTTCTAGACAAACCGTAAGTATCAGTATGACAGACCGTGACCTGTTGTTTTGCTCTGAGTGCAACATGCTTGTCTATGTTTCTCTCTCCGTCTCTAGTGACAGCAGCGGTTCTAGCTTTATCTGTGAGAAGTGTAAGTGAGTCTCTTGTCTGACGGAGAGGATTATAGAGTTAGAAGTGAAGAGAAAAGAGCAGGAATAGTGAGCGGAGCTTAGACTCTCAGTTAGAGGCTCCGGATGCCTCAGGGAGAGTTAGCGCCTCCTCGACTCCGGCAGCAGAGCCCTCAGCGGGGCAAATGGGTGGCGTCTCGGGGCATAGAGGCAAAGCTAAAGCTAACGCTGAGGCTAAGGCCAAAGCTAACGCTGAGGCTAAGGCCAAAGCTAACGCTGAAGCTAGGGCTAAAGCGATCACTAAAGCTGGCCCACTTGAGCACCGCTCCTCCACTGCCTGTTGAAGGAGCTCTGGTTATAGGAGACTCCATTCTACGACACGTGAAGATAGCTTCTCCTTTAGGGGCGCCAGTAGCAGTTAGCTGTATACCAAGAGCCAGGGCGCCGGGCATTGGGGGTAACCTGAAGATGCTAGCTAGTCATAGATATTCGAGGATAGTTATTCACGTAGGGACTTATGACGTTCGTCTGCGGCAGTCAGAGATTACTAAGGCTAATATTAAAGAGGTGTGTCAATTAGCCCAGACGATGTCCGATGCCGTAACATGCTCTGGCCCTCTGCCAGTTCGGCGTGGCGCCGAAATCTACAGCAGATTATGGTCGCTGAACTACTGGTTGTCCAAGTGGTGCTCAGAAAACAATGTGGGCTTTTTGTGGGACAGCTGTCTGTCTGAACCCACTGATCTAGATATTCTGACCCAATGCTTGGAGGACACTTTTCACTCTACTTTAAAGAAAGTCTGTGAGTCTTATTTCCTCTCGAGGTTTCTTCCTTCCTAACTAAGGGAGTTTTTCCTTGCCACTGTCGCCCTCGGCTTGCTCGCTGGGGGCTCGAACACCAGGTTCTTTGTAAAGATTCTTTGTAAAGCTGCTTTGTGACACATCTGTTGTAAAAAGTCCTAAAAAAATAAATGTTGGTTTGATTTGATTTGATTTGAGAGGAAGGAGAACGTGCTAAATCAGCTTCTAAGACTGATCTGTGGAGGCGTGTCTACTTGTGGACTTGAGGGTGAGTCTCCTGAAGAGTTAAATATTTTTATCCTCTGATAGTCTCCGAGTACGTACTGTAGACTGCACACTGTAAACCCAAAATATCTCTTTGACTATCAACTTCTCAAACCTGCACTGAGCAGAACAAGCCTAATAATCTGAAGCCCTGTATCCCTTTCCCTGCTCCTAAACTTCCTCTGGAATTACTCTTCGTATAGTGGTTTGATGGTGATGGACAGACTGACCTGCACACTTACATGTGAGTTGAGGGATGGCATAGTTCCTCACCACACAGGTGACAGGTGAACTGGTGGAGTAGAACCAAACTGATGGTTCATATGAACATCCCAGGTATGTACTCCGGGTGTAGTAATTCCTATACCAGACGTAGTAACACTTTCCCTTGGTGTTGCAGGCGGAGTCACAGTTCTCCTTCTCCATTCTGCGTCCATTCGGTTCTTCAGGTCCACAATCCACCTTTACCTGCAGGACTACACACATGCGTGCACGCACGCACGCACACACACACACACACACACAGGGCCGCACACACACACACGCACACACACGTCTCTGATCATGACTATGAATTCTGCTCCACCTTAAATCCTGCAGTAGTTAGGTGTGCCAGATGTACCTGCTGCATCCTTTAAGGTGGAACGGATCATTCTACTGAGGAAGTGGGGAATATGAAGCTCTTGATCAGTGTGTTGAGAATACAGGAAGCTCGACAGGTAAGACTTCAGTACACCTCAAAACTCAACTTCTAACTCCATGTAGCTTCTTCAGGGGACCTACATTCTTAAAGTGTCCCATCCTGACATCAGTACTGATCTACACCGACTCTACAGGGGGTATTTATGAGTGATGGACCTCACAGCCTGGCACCTAGCTGCGCAAAACAGTGTGTGGGATTTTGGGAGCCCAGTCAAGCTGCAGTTTAAAGCATGTATAGTTACAGGTGCAACCAAACGACACTCCTTCCCAGGAACACTAGTGGGATTGTACTCCCACTTTAACTGGGCTGGCCCGAGGCGAGGCAGGATTCCCACACCACTCTGGAGGCTATCAGCAAGCTTTGCTTTAAGACCCCTGAGAAACAGACCCTCGGTATCGCAGGTTGGTGAGTGATTAAGACAGAAGCCCCTGTGTGTCTCTGTGCTAAGTGAGGTGTTCAGGGTGTTTGCTAGTAATGTTCAGACGGGCTGACTGAGGAGACTTTCTCCCTACCAGTGAAGCAGAGTGAGTGCTGGCTCCGCTAGTCTGTTCACTGAGAGACTCCACTGTCTGAACACAGCTGCTCTCACACTGAACACAGTTACAGACACACAGAGAGATGTGTGATACGTCTAACACAGCGTTTACTGAGCGCGCTGATGCAGACGTGCAGGTGATATGAAGTCGGTCAGGTCAAACTAGAGTTACGTCCATCTCTTAAGTACCCCCACCCACCTCCACCACCTCCAGGAAATGGAACAAAGAGCTACAAAGAGATAAAGGCGTGCAGAGCTCGTAACCACAAAGCACAGTTTAAAATAGAATGAGCCGACTACAGAGTGAGCTGACTCCAAATTAAAACAGAGTGATCTGACACCAGATTAAAATACAGTGATCTGATTCCAGATTAAAATAGTGAGCTAACTCCAGATTAAAACAGAGTGAGTTGACCCCAGATTAAAACAGAGTGAACCACCCCGATAATCTCTGATGAAGGAGATCTTGATCCTAAAGCTGCTGTCGGTCTGAATGTTGTCTGTAAATTTAGGAGATTATAAATGGTATCAGTTATTAATCTGTAGCTGCTGTAATCCTGCTGTTAGTCCTACAGGACCTTCCTGGGGCTGGGTGGTGTACAGTGTAGGAACACTCTGGTGGACTGTAGCTGTTCTATGCTGAAGGGTGTTTAGTCTGGACAGGTTAATCCTACACAGGTGGAGATGGATGCTGTAGAACAGGAGCACGTTAAGAGCAGAATGTACAGAGAGGTAAAGTTTACCTGCCAGTAAAATCAGGATTACTGCTGCTGGAATATTAGCTGACCTCTGGGAAAACATGGCAGCGTCTCTCTCCGAACACAGCGGGTACCAGAGGCTCCTGAAGGTCCTGACTCTCCTGCACGTATGACCTGTTATAATCCCACCAGAGAGAAAGTCAGCTAACACACTGAAGACCAGTTCTGCACTTCATGGTCTGTCTTTACCACCACACCTCCCTTCAGCTCAGAGTCACTTCCTGTTTCACTCTGGACTCTTAGAAACAGATTGAAGTGCGGTCAGCAGTTTCTCTGTGTGACTCACTGTGGCGACCATCTCATCTCCATCATGTCCAAACCTACTACCACACATCACAGATAAACAGGTTGCCCCTGCAGAGACAGAGGGTTCAGTTATGATGGCAGTGATATGAGATGAAGCTCCTCCTCTAAACTGATCTATTTCTGTCAGACGTGACACATCCCGGGTATTACAGCAGCATGGTTCCATAGACTCATTATTCTTTATGTTTCACTACACAGTAAAATACATTAATATACGGTTAAAATTCATCATTTTCTACAATAAACTACAATAATCCACTTTTATATGGGCATATCAGAACAATACAACAGACCTTTCACCCCTGTTCTCAGTGCAGTTAATCTAGAACCCTGTTTCTTTGATCCGGTTCTAACAGCTGGGTGATCTGCTGAAAGTGATCCTCCTCTCATAACTGAGATTAGATTAAATAAAGTGATATAAAGAGTTTAAAGTGCTGTTTGATCCAGTGATCTACCTGCTGTACCCAGACTCACCTGGATACGACCAGCTTTCCTATCTCTGGAATGTTCTCCATGTGCCACGCTAACGTTCCCCCTGCTCGGTTCTAACCAGACAGGCAGAACCTTTTCACTTACAGCTTCCAGTAAACTCCACCGAGTCCAGTGGGGCAGTAATGAGGGTGTAGTGGGTTATATCAGCGTTAGCTGAGTTAGATCATCTCTACACTGAGCTGTCCTGACAGTGAAGCTAACGGGTATTAGCATGATGAGCTACTGAACGCTAACACACAGATTCTCCTTTTCTGAGGAGAAACAGTGAAATAAACTCCTCCAGATCTCCTGATAAACCGTGTGATGAGCTTCTGATCAACATTAAGCTCTTTTGCTGGAGTTATTTCTAGTTTGGAGTCCTAAAACCACTTTTCTGTAGAACTGTGTGTTTTAGCTGCTAAGCTAACTCCTCACTGTCAGTCCACAGCACAGAGCGCGCGACCCACAGACACAACTGAGCGGCAACCCTCAGCGGATCAGGAGGCGGAGCTACACAGGGAGAACGATGAGAAGGCGGAGCTACATCGGGAGGTGGAGCCAAAGATGGTAAAGAACAGGACAGGGTAAACAGGAAGACCTGATGAGGAAAACCGGATGTGGGCGGAGATAACAAAAGAATACTGAAGATTTGCAAGTCTAACGATTAAACGTGGGCGAGGCTAAATATGAACGATCTTACTGGGGGCGGGGCTAAAAGAATCGAGTATTACAGATTGACTGTATTACTGGCTTTAACACTTCCTTACACTCCTTATTACTGTACCGGAAGTGTGCTATTTTAATATACTATGTACTTCATATACTAAATATAATCATTACAGCTAATAAACATATACTTAAATACAACTAACTGTACTTAACTGTAGTATTTTGAAATACCACTAAGAATTAAGAGATACTTATGTACACATATAAGTACATTAAAATAAACTTGATTATTACCTGGGAAGGATATTTATCAGATCAGATCAGAATCAGATCAGAAATACTTTATTGATCCCAGGGGGAAATTGCGTTTTTACAGTAGCAACCATTTAGAATAAACAATAATACTTTACAACAACAGAGAAATTTTGCAATATGTACACATATATAAAATCTTCAGGAGTCAGAAAAATTATTGCACATTTTGAGCTGTCGCACACATAATTAAATTATTGTTTTACTGTTATTACTGTACATGTGAATGGTGTCGTGCTCTAAGGGAGGAGTTATAAAGTCTGATAGCCACAGGTAGGAATGACCTCCTGTGACGTTCTGTAGTGCATTTTGGCTGGATGAGTCTTGCACTGAATGTGCTCCTGTGACTCATCACTGTGTGATAGAGAGGATGGGAGCCGTTATCCATGATGGTCTGCAGCTTAGACAGCGTCCTCCTCTCAGACACTGCCATCAGCGAGTCCAGCTCCACACCCACAACATCACTGGCTTTGCGGATCAGTTTATTAAGCCGGTTGGCGTCTGCCACCCTCAGCCTGCTGCCCCAGCATGCAACAGCGTATAGGATGGCACTCGCCACCACAGACTCCATAGAAGATCCTTAGCATAGTCCTGCAGATGTTGAAGGACCTCAGACGCCTCAGAAAATAGAGACGACTTTGGCCCTTCCTGTAGAGGGCGTCAGTGTTCTTAGCCCAGTCCAGTTTATTGTCAATGTGAACACTCAGGTATTTATAGTCCTCCACAGTGTCCACACTGACCCCCTTGATGGAAATAGGGGTCACCTGTGTTTTGTCCCTCCTCAGGTCCACCACCAGCTCCTTTGTCTTTGTCACGTTGAGCTGCAGATGGTTCAGCTCACACCACGCAACAAAGTCGTTCACCGTGGCCCTGTACTCATCCTCATCACCCCTGCTGATACATCCCACTACTGCAGAGTCATCAGAAAACTTCTGAAGATGGCAGGTCTCTGTGCAGTAGTTGAAGTCTGTGGTGTAGAGGGTGAAGAGGAAGGGAGAGAGGACAGTTCCCTGCGGGCTCCAGTGTTGCTTACCACTCTGTCTGACACACAGTGCTGCAGGCGTTTATATTTATAGTAAGTACACTGGAGTATTTTATATTTATATATATGTATCTATTTAAGTGTGTGTGTTTATATTTCCCTATTGTATTATTCAATAATATCTTTAAATGCATTAAACTATTAAACTATACTAACTACTGACCTGAAAAGGAATGTTGCCGTAGTTAATTATGGGGCATATATGGTTGTTCCGGCTACTCTATTCTTGCTCCTGTAGGTGCACCTCCTCTTTCTACAGTTCTGCTGTGTGTTTCTGTACCTGTTCACATTTATGAAGTCCACTTTCTCTCTAATTCAAACACTACATATATCTACATATATATATATATATCCTACATATATATATATATATATATATATATATATATATATATATATATATATATATTATATATATATATATATATATATATATAGTATAACGTGTTTTAAAGGCAACACTATGAGTCTAGATGTAGACTGAGTGTAACAACTTAATATTAACACCGCTCACAGGGTAGAAGTGGGGGGTGTTCCAGACCTATCCAGTTTTCCAGAATATCATCAGCTACATCCAAATCAAAACACCTGCTCATATTCTCCAGTTTGTTGGGTTTCAGGTGTTTTGATTTTGGGCTTTTCGTAATGCAGTTACATGATCTGGCCAGCAGATGTCTCCACCCTGCCATGTCTCTATGTGGATAACTGGTTGAAGCTGCTGGTTTGAGCCCACTGGCACACTGGTGGTGGCCGCGAGGACCCAAGGCTGTAGGGTGTCCCATTCCTTATTGGGTACCCCATTACCCACAATTCCCTTTGAACAGAAGCTGTGACCAATCCCAGCATTTTTGAGCTGTGTCAGTGAATCCTACGTGTGAGGTTGTTGGGGGATTACTTGTGCAGTACTGATGTGTTCCTAACGAGCATGAAGGTTAATTACTGACCTGTAAGATAACCGGAGGAGACAACATCAGCAACATCCCAGAGAGTCATACAGGTCTAGGGTGTCCCACTCGAGCACTGTCAGTGTGTGTGCTGCTGACGTGACCTGAGCGTGGACCACTGGGCGTAGGGGACCCTTTGCATCGGGCCTTTAGATGGTTAAAGCTTCAGAGAGCCTACCGCTCCTTGAAACCCACACTGCTGCTGTCTGGAGAGAGCGAGAACACTACACAACATCCAATCTAGAACAGGGTCCGAAACACAGGGGATCAGACCCCCGGGTCATCTTAATATTCCTAAACATAAACTGATGACGTTCTGCTGTCAGTTAGGGAGGAGCAAATACACACTCAAATACAGATTCACCTGTGTACCTGCCTCACCCACAATCAGCGAACGTCGCCGTGGATTCAGTGTCCTTAACTAACTAGTGCTGCTGCACCGGTCTGCCTCAGGGTGGCGCTGTAGCAGCACCTGTAACACTGCCCGGGGTACCTGTGTAAAACAAGGTGCCCAATTTCACAAAGGTTTGTGTGTAAGAAACTGAAACTGAGGACGACGAGGGAGCCAACATGGGACCCCCGATTTCACACCCTGCTCTAGAACCAGCAGCCGCTGTCCCAACTGCACATATAAACCTCGAAATGCGGATCTTCAAGGGTTCTTTAGGAAAACTTGTATGTGGTTCTATAACCTACCTGATAGACTTCTGCTGCTGTTACAGTGTCACATTTGAACAACAGAAGAACCATGTTAGAGCTAAGGAACCAGTTTCAGAAAGGTTCTATATAGAACCATATACAACCTACTATACAACCGGTTCTGCCACGATCTGAAGAATGCTTTCAGCATGCAGAACAGTATACAAGCAGAACCTGAACCACTCCCTAGGCTAAGGAACCCCTGAAGAACCATCTTTATCAGGACCGTACTGGTCATCAGGACTGGTCATCATCTCCCCTGATGGTTAATCTGCTGGACCAGCACCCACAACACAGCGCTGCAGGTCTCCTCTCCAGCCTCTCCTGCAGGGACCCCCAGACCCCTGATCACTGGCACCTATTAAACAGAGCTCTACCTTCATCAGATCAGCTCCCACCTGTGAGCCGGGCTTTGCTCTACCTGGACTCCAGTTCTCTCTGATCATCCAGATCCCAGGTAAGGTCAGGTAAGCACTGCCCTCCCCGTCAGACCACCGTGTTCACCAGCACAGGAGTAAATCTGGACTGGGGACAGTCCGGGTGGACAGTGCGGGTGGACTGTGCGGGTGGACGGTGCGGGTGGACGGTGTGGGTGGACGGTGTGGGTGGACGGTGCGGGTGGACGGTGCGGGTGGACAGTCAGGGTGGACAGTGCAGGTGGACAGTCAGGGTGGACAGTCCGGGTGGACAGTGCGGGTGGACAGTCAGGGTGGACAGTCCGGGTGGACAGTGCGGGTGGACAGTCAGGGTGGACAGTGCGGGTGGACAGTCAGGGTGGACAGTCAGGGTGGACAGTGCGGGTGGACAGTCAGGGTGGACAGTCAGGGTGGACAGTGCGGGTGGACAGTGCGGGTGGACAGTGCGGGTGGACGGTGCGGGTGGACAGTCAGGGTGGACAGTCAGGGTGGACAGTCAGGGTGGACAGTCAGGGTGGACAGTGCGGGTGGACGGTGCGGGTGGACAGTCAGGGTGGACAGTCAGGGTGGACAGTGCGGGTGGACAGTGCGGGTGGACAGTCAGGGTGGACAGTCAGGGTGGACAGTGCAGGTGGACAGTCAGGGTGGACAGTCAGGGTGGACAGTGCGGATGGACAGTCAGGGTGGACAGTGCGGGTGGACAGTGCGGGTGGACAGTCAGGGTGGACGGTGCGGGTGGACAGTCAGGGTGGACAGTCAGGGTGGACAGTGCGGGTGGACAGTGCGGGTGGACAGTCAGGGTGGACAGTCCGGGTGGACGGTGCGGGTGGACAGTCAGGGTGGACAGTGCGGGTGGACAGTGCGGGTGGACAGTGCGGGTGGACAGTGCGGGGGGACAGTGCGGGGGGACAGTCAGGGTGGACAGTCCAGGTGGACAGTCAGGGTGGACAGTCAGGGTGGACTGTGCGGGTGGACAGCGCGGGTGGACAGCGCGGGTGGACTGTGCGGGTGGACAGTGCGGGTGGACAGCGCGGGTGGACTGTGCGGGTGGACAGTGCGGGTGGACAGCGCGGGTGGACAGTCAGGGTGGACTGTGCGGGTGGACAGTGCGGGTGGCAGTGCGGGTGGACTGTGCGGGTGGACAGTGCGGGTGGACAGTGCGGGTGGACAGTGCGGGTGGACTGTGCGGGTGGACAGTCAGAGTTAACCCGTATAGATGTTCGTCGTTTCTGGACTGCTCGTGGTACTGCCGGCCAATCACAGTGCAGGAGACGGGAGAACAGAACCGAGCTGGCCAATCAAACTGCGATCACCAGGCGGAACATTCCGAGTCCAGCTTCCTGAAGAGAGGGAAGTTCGTCTGACACTGTGTCCATGGCTGAGTAGTGCAGGACCAGGACCAGGACATTATAGGACAAATAAGGACAGGTAATAATTATTAGGATGATTATTAGTGAAAATAATAATAATTATTAACTTATAATAATCCAAACTTTACTGAAGAACTTACAGAACATTACACAGCTCTAGCACATAGAACATTAGAACCTGTTACTTGCCTACTTCGGGAACCACCTGCCCGGAGGGGTGGGCAGCTGTGCCCATGGAGCAGGTGGGGGTTAGGTACTAAAGGGTTAGGGCACTTCGGTCGGTACTGTCGATTCAGGGTATCAGACCAGCGACCCTCTGGTCAGCGAGGCTGGTCCCTAACCTCCAGCCTACGACTGCCCCACCCCAAACTGTCAATCACACAATCACACGTTCATCATTTCCCCTGTCACTCTTCTACTAACTACACTTAATCAGGCCTGGGTTACCCGGGTCTCTGACCCTCACCTTCACCCCCCCGGGCCTGCTGCTGTTATCACCCAAACCCAGTCACGGTCGTTACACAAACCAGCACGGTTTCCCCGACAGGGTCTAAGCCCAGTCATGGATACATGTTCCGGTTCTAAGGGGAAATGTAGAACCACATAATCCGGGTCTCCGAGGCCAGGCCTTCACACAAACATCACACAGCCATACACAGAGACTTCTTTCATCAGAGGACATTAACATGAACACTCAGAGAACCGTTCATCAGAACCCCAAACAGGGGTATCAGAAGGCGGAGTCTTTGAGCGACTGGCAGCCCGGAGGCCCCTCCCCCCTCTTAGGGCACTTGTGTGCTTTTAAAGTGTTGGAGTGTCTGAAGCTCTTCTCACAGTCTGCGCAGTAGTACGGCTTCTCCCCGGTGTGGATGCGCTGGTGTCTCCGGAGAGCGCACTGCACGGTGAAGCTCCTCCCGCACTCCGAGCAGTAGTACGGCTTCTCCCCCGTGTGGATGTACTGGTGTGTCTTAAGGTTGCCTCGGTCTCTAAAGCTCCTCCCACAGTCAGAGCACTGGTACGGCTTCAGTCCGGTGTGGACGTACTGGTGGGTTTTGAAGTTAGCTCGGTCTCTGAAGCTCCTCCCGCAGTGCGAGCAGTGGAACGGCTTCTCTCCCGTGTGGATGTACCGGTGGGTTTTGAGATCCGCTCGGTCCCTGAAGCTCCGCCCACAGTCGGGGCAGCGGTACGGTTTCAGTCCGGTGTGGATGCGCCGATGTCTGTTGAGACTGCTCTGCACGGTGAAGCTCTGGCCACACTCGGAGCAGTGATAGGGCCTCTCTCCCGTGTGGATGCGCTGGTGTCTTTTGAGGACCCGACTGTCTTTGAAGCTCATCCCGCAGCCGGAGCAGTGATACGGCTTCTCCCCCGTGTGGCTGCGCTGGTGCGCCACCAGGTTCCGCCGGTGTCGGAAGCTCTTCCCACACTCTGAGCACTGGTGCGGTCTCTCTCCTGTGTGAATGCGCTGGTGCTCCTCCAGGGTCACTCTGTCTCTGAAGCTCTTGCCACACTCCGGGCAGTGGTGTGTTTTCTTCTTGGCCCTCTCGTTCCTCGGTGGTCTGCGAGGGGCTCGGGTGTGGAGAGCACCGGAGGACAGCTGCTGAGGACTGGAGCTTTTTCTGGATGCCATGATCTCATGATGTGTCTCTTGGGATTTCAGCAGTGTGGAGGTTCCCTCCTGGCATCTCCTGAGCTCATTTCTGGAGAGACAAGAAGACAACAACCTGGGATCAGTCAGAGATTCATCTGGAACGCTTCTCAGAAGATCTGAGCGGACTCTGACAGTACACAGCTGTAAAGCTCCATCTGTACAGCAGAAGGAAACCACCACCTGCACCTGCAACCCAATCACAACCATAGTTCCCTACAGCGCACTTCCTCCCACGCGCCATTGTTCAAACATAACGTCATGGTTACGGTTAGCCAGGGCGGTAGGAAAAGGCGGGGCATAATATTCTAGAGTCAGACCACATGACGCATTCCCGCTGACTCGGTAGTCTCGGGACAGACAGCTCTTTAATGGAACCTAGAGGATCCTGGATTCATGGCCGGGGGAGGGGTCCGTATGGGCCGAGGTCAGATCAAGCACTTCAAAGGTGGAGGTAAACAAAACGAGGCTTTTGAAGCCCTGAGTCCAGCTTTGAAGACACAACGGCCTAAACGGGCTTTCACCGTCCCTGACGTTCCTTATTTAGGTGGGACTGGGGACGGGCCCACCAAGGCAGCGCTCCTATCCGCTCCAGCCGGCGACTGAGGGGGCGCCGAGAACTGCACTGAGGTGATGAGCATGTTAGAACATTAAGAGTGCTGGAACACGGAACACATCTCCGGAACGTGGAACATATCTCTGGAACGTGGAACATATCTCTGGAACGTGGAACACATCTCCGGAACGTGGAACACATCTCCGGAACAGGGAACACATCTCCGGAACGTGGAACATATCTCTGGAACGTGGAACATATCTCCGGAACGTGGAACATATCTCTGGAACAGGGAACATATCTCTGGAAGGCAACAGTGACGCCACCCAGGGTTCTGCTGAAGAACCTCGTCTGGGTCCTCTTACCACCAGTAGCTGATCCGTGGAGATGAACAGAGGTCTGGAATGCCAGCGCAGGTGCCCACAGGTAATCTACCGCACCACCACCGCCGTGGTATTACCGTTCACTCCGGCTGTGCAGAGCCGCCTGTAGAAGCTGAGGATCCCAGGTTCTAGTAAAAGCTGGTTCCCTGAATAGCACCAGGGTTCTCTGGTCAAAACAGGACCACCATGGTGCAATAATGGATCCTCCGCAGCCGGGAGGTTCGTGGCACAAGGGCGCGGCTCTCCGGCTCTGTCCGGGTTTTGATGGACAGTTGTATGACTGAGGTACGTCTGGAGCCTGAAACGACATTAGGCCGTTCACTAGTCCTGCTCCACCTAGACACACAGGGCACACGTGGTGGTGCCGTATCGCCCCCTCCACCCACCAATACAGGTTATACACATTAATAAAGTCCACAGTGTAATACACAACACCATATTAATGACACACCGACCAGCTGTACACTAACCCCACCCCCACTCCATCAGCTCCACCCACCATACAGGACACTCTGTAGGTGTACAGGTCCAGACTGTAGTCCATCTGTTTCTCTGTGTACTGTATTACCCTGTTCTTCAATGACAGTGGGTGGAGGATCATTCTCAGCACTGCAGTGACACTGACGTGGTGGTGGTGTGTTGTCTGATCGGATGGACAGTGGGTGTAGGTACGGGGGGGGGTAATGTCCTGGCTGATCGGTACACATGGTATTAAATTGGTTGATGTATGTACCCGAATCTCGCCAGCAGGTGGCGCCGGGTTGTGTTGTTTAGCACGTACCGAGACAATGAATCATTTATCGAATCGACCGGTTCAAAGCCTCGGTGAGTCTCCTCCACCACATCTCCCTGGTTCACCCCATCCCCTCACACAGCCGCACCCTTTACCTTCACCCGAGCAGCTCCATCCAGCAGCGCATCGGGCCCGCGGAGGCGCGGACTCCTCATCAGAGGGAGCTTCTGCTTCTCCGCTTTACCGGAGCTGGAGAACCTCACTCATACAATCAGCGCCCCCACCTGGCCTGCAGGGGAACCTCACTCGTACAATCAGCGCCCCCACCTGGCCTGCAGGGGAACCCCACTCATACAATCAGCGCCCCCACATGGCCTGCAGGGGAACTACAGTCTTACAATTAGCGCCCCACATGGCCTGCAGGGGAACTACAGTCTGCAGGGGAACTACACCAATACAATCAGCGCCCCCACCGGGACTGCAGGGGAACTACAGTCTTACAATTAGCGCCCCACATGGACTATAAGGGAACTACACTGATACAATTAGAAGAAGGACAAAGACCAGATTCAACTGTTTATGTTACATATTTAGTTTAACATTAATTTTTAATAATGCATCTGAGAACATGATTCGAATACCATCACCCATCCACACAGTGTATATATTCATACGCCTTCAAATTATATATTAATGTGACCCACAAGAACACATTTAGGTATGACCAACCAGAGGACAGCTGATCAGCTCACCTCCCATAAATACCTATATAAATAATAAACAGATGGATTAAAATGAACAGGTGTGTTTCTCCTGAACCTGTACCAATTTAAACTTTATTTAAAAATGAATCTCAGTAATTAATAACAGTTCATTAATAAACGAGTGTTGGCGCTGTTGGGGACAGAGAACCGGAGAGTGAGGGGGTAAAAGAAGCACAGTGTTAGGATTAGGGATATGTTTAGAACTGTTGTATCTAGAACTGGAGGGGGGGTGTTTAATCTGTTGTATCTAGAACAGGTGGCGGGATATGCTTAGATCTATTGTATCTACAACCTGGTGGTGCGGTATGTTTAGATATGTTGTATCTAGAACTGGAGGGGGGGTGTTTAATCTGTTGTATCTAGAACAGGTGGCGGGATATGCTTAGATCTATTGTATCTACAACCTGGTGGTGTGGTATGTTTAGATATGTTGTATCTAGAATGGGTGGATTGATGTTTAGATCTGTTGTATCTAGAACTGGGTGGTGTGGTATGTTTAGATCTGTTGTATCTAGAATAGGTTGATGTATGTTTAGATCTGTTGTATCTAGAACTGGGTGGTGGGATATGTTTAGAACTGTTGTATCTAGAACCGGAGGGGGGTGTTTAATCTGTTGTATCTAGAACAGGTGGCGGGATATGCTTAGATCTATTGTATCTACAACCTGGTGGTGCGGTATGTTTAGATATGTTGTATCTAGAACTGGGTGGTGGGATATGCTTAGATCTATTGTATCTACAACCTGGTGGTGCAGTATGTTTAGATATGTTGTATCTAGAAGCAGAGGGTGGGGTATTTAGATCTGTTGTATCTAGAACCGGGGGGTGGTGTGTTTAGATCGGTTGTATCTAGAACCGGGGGTGGGATGTTTGGATCTGTTGTATTTAGAACCGGAGGGTGGTGTGTGTAGATCTGTTGTATCTAGAACCGGGGGGTGGTGTGTTTAGATCGGTTGTATCTAGAACCGGGGGTGGGATGTTTAGATCTGTTGTATCTAGAACCAGGGGTGGGATGTTTAGATCTGTTGTATCTAGAACCGGAGGGTGGTGTGTTTAGATCGGTTGAATGCGTAGCTACATTCAGACGCTGCAGCGGTGAGGGAGCTGTACCGCACCGTACTACAGAGCAGCTGCACCCAGGAGGAGGCGTGGGACTGCAGGTCATTACCGGAGGCTCAGGGAGCTGGGGTTTGATGAGTGGTGTCTGTATACAGTTTTCATAATGTGGAACGTCACGGATACAATCAGCCTCCACAACTAGGAGATCAAGATGCAAGAACACAAACCCGAGCATGAAGATTTTAATAATTTATCCTCTACTATTACAGCACAGACCAATCACAGCTAGGAACATACCATGCAGTACAATCAGCAATAACTTAATTAATAATAATAATAAAGACACAAATAATGAAATGTAATTTAAAGGATTCCTGGTGAATTATAATAACAGTAATAGTTTTTACATTATGATTTTTTTCTTGTGTGTAAATCAGCTGTAACAATTCCAACATGATAGAACAGTGGTAATCTGAGGACACGCCTGATTCTCACCCAGCGCACAGCAGTACTGCAGTTATATAATATTAAATATAATAATAACAAATTAAATGTTATATTAAATATATACAATGTAGTATTAGGTAGATGTTATATATTAATGTAGTAGATGTTATATATATATATATATATATATATATATATTATATAATAATGTAGTAGATGTAATGATAATATCAGGTTGAGTCTTTTGGACCAGTGAATCTGAAAAACTGTAAAATCATGTTTCTGATTTCAGAAGTTGGCACGTCGGGACAGCCGCCCCTCTAACAGCCCTTCTGTATCTCTAAGGGGTGCAGGTGCCTGAAGGGTTCCCCACACCCTGAGCACTGGTGCGGTTTCTCCCCAGTGTGGAGGTGGTGTGTGTTTGAAGACCACTCTGCGGAGTACAGCTCCTCCTGCGGTCTGAGCAGTGATACGGTCTCTCCCCGTGTGGTGAGTCTGCAGGTGACTCAGGTGCGTGCAGGTGTGTGGATCGTTTGCCGCACTCGGAACAGGGATGGGGATTGGCAGTTCTGCGCTGGAGTGTTTCGAGAGTGCTGCCATCTTGAAAAGTCCTCCCCCACACTGCTGAGCAGGAAATACCGTCGCCCACCTGTCAGTGACTGCACAGGCTGTGTTGTTTGCAGTGCGGTTGGGTGTGTCCTGTTTTAAAAGGTCCCCTCACAGTCTGCACCAAGTTCCCACGCTGGCAGTGCGTGTGCACCCCTCCCCTCTGGGGCCGTCCCGGCGGAGTGAGGGGCCGTCCCAGCAGAGTGAGGGGGCCGTCCACAGCAGTTGACGGTTGGCCGATCCCAGCAGAGTGATACTAGGGCCGTCCCCCCAGCAGAGTGAGGGGCACGTCCCAGCAGAGTGAGGGTGAGGCCGTCCCAGCAGACAAGTGAGGGGGCCGTCCCAGCAGAGTGAGGGGCCGTCCCCAGCAGAGTGAGGGCACGTGTCCCAAGCAGGACCGTGATCAAGGGGCCGTGCCGGCTCGTCCCCGGCGGAGTGAGGAGCCCCCAGGCAGATTGTACGAGTCACCTCAGGTTACGGAGTCTGTCAGGTGTCTGTCAAGGTGTTTTACATTATTTAAATTAGGGAATTTGTCCATTAATTTATTTTAAATTATTATTATTTATTTAAATAATTAATATTATTCAACTCACTCACGTCACACGTAATGAATAGCAGAGTATGAGATCATCCCTTCACTCATCACAAAAGGATCATAAATCATAACCAGTCTGGAGGAAGATCTAAACAGATCCCTACCTTCAGCACAGCACCTCCTCTTCACCTCCCTCCAGCAGCACTGTGGAACCACGGAGGAGTGGACTGCCGATCAGAGGGAGCTTCTGCCTCTCCGCTTTACTGGGGCTGGAGAACCTCACTCATACAGTTAGCACCTCCACCTGGACCGCAGGGGATCTACACTGATACGATTAGCGCCCCCACCTAGGCACTGGCGTCTAGCTCCGAAACACATGGAGCGCAAGCCTGGGTACGAACATGTGACACATGTGGACTGCTGGAGCGCTTACACTAGCGTGTGGACCACATGTGATTAGCGCCCCCACCTGGGCTGGAGGAGCGCTACTGGAACCATGTGACCACATGTGATCAGAAATAATAAATCAAACACACACAGCTACTACGCTCCCATCGGAGAGACGAACTACGGACACCTCACTTCTTCAATATATCCAACAGCTATTACCACACGCCCAGAGACCCGGACAGGCCCAACACAAATCCTTCAGAGAACAAAACAGGGGTCCGGATCCCCCCAACGAGCCGCTACCCTAACCTAGCCCTCACCGGGCGGCTCCGTCCGACACAGCTTATATTAACGATTAATACATACGTGGATCCGTCATACGGTCCAGCGCCGCTTCTGAACCGCCATCGGGTCACAGTTCGGTTAGCGAGCCGCTCTAAACAGACCAGTGCAGTTACAGAGGGGAACGCTCAAGTTCAAAATTCATTTCTACAATAATGAGATGAATGGATCTGTACTCAGACAGGCCCACCGGAGACCCTCGGTCATCTAGAACCTCAGTAACCAGAAAGCCCGGTGACCCGTACAGCGTAGTTCTACCTGGACACGTAGGCACACAGTCGGTCACAGGAGGAGACTCTACGGCGCGTCCACAGAGACAGGAGACAGTGTCACTGGACACGCTCGTGAGCCGGGTCACTTCACGGTACTGGGCCCGGATCCCCCTGAAAGCCAGAGTAGTATGGACATGAACGGATCCGGATCCGCTATGGAACACCACCTTCTCAGTTCCTCACATACGGGTCATACAGAACAAGGAACTGGACTTCCTTCATCGGCCGACAGCAGGCTTCCAGGTTCTGGGAATGCTATGCTTTCGGTTCTAGTAGTGAGTTCTGGCCCATCATGAACTCTAGGACCGCTGCGTTTTCGTTTTTAGGGTTCTATGACAGCGTTCCAGATTGTTGACAGGCTAATTGCACATCATTCCAACAAGAGAGCAGCACTAAGCCTGACGGGTGCAGCGCTCATGTGCACTAATACACCTGGTACAAACAGTGACGCGTGTTCTAGCAATGCTACAGTAGTACTAACGGAACCATCCCACCCGGTCCTGGAACCTTCAGGACTGTCAGGACGGCCGCCTAGGAGGAAGCGTACACAGCGTCTCTGACCGGCTAGCGGAGACGACGTGACTTCCTTCAGCACTCTCGCTATACACGCCAACCTGAAGCTACGGAGGAGTTCAGAGGAGTGGGCCGGCGTCACCCCTCCTCCACCCCTACCGCACCATCTGCAGGAGCTGCATGGGATCGATTATCACAGGACGCCATTAGAAGCCTCTGCAGCTCCATGCCAAGATGTCTGGCAGGGTTGGGTTAGCGAACATGGCGGCCGGGCGCCATGCTGAGAGACCGCTCAGTGAGCAGCTCAATAAATATTGATCATACCCGTCTAAATTTATCATCAGTTATTGATCCCGCTGACCTTCATCCTCCTTCCCAGCAGACCTGCCCTCCCCCACCTCCTCCTGGCAGCAGCTGTTCTCCTGATGACGAGTGAATATTGATCATGTCAGTCTAAATTTATCATGAGTTATTGATCCTGGTGACCTTTATCTTCTTTCCCCACACCACTGCGACCCCCACCTCCTCCTGGGTGCAGCGGCTCTCCTGATGATGAGTGTGTACTGACTGATGATGGAGATTGGATGTATAATTCTAAAGGTACATGACGATATTCTAAACTCTCAGTGAGTTTACTGAGGAGACTCGGGGTCTGTGGGTTCTGCTTTAACACATTTGTGTGTCTTCAGAGTGCTCTGATGTCTGAAGCTCCTGCCGCACTCCACGCAGTGGTACGGCTTCTCTCCCGTGTGGATGAGCTGGTGTTTCTGGAGGCCGCTCTGCTGGATGAAGCTCTTCCCGCACTCTAAGCAGTCGTAGGGCTTCTCTCCGGTGTGGATGCGCTGGTGTAGCTGGAGGCTACTCTGCGCGGTGAAGCTGTTCCCGCACTCCAGGCAGCGGTAGGGCTTCTCTCCGGTGTGAACGCGCTGGTGCTTTTGGAGATAGTTCTGCCGGGTGAAGCTCTTCCCGCACTCGGAGCAGTCGTACGGCTTCTCCCCGGTGTGGATGCGCTGGTGCGTTTGGAGGTTACCCAGCACATTGAAGGTCTTCCCGCAGTCGGAGCAGAGGTAGGGCTTCTCGCCGGTGTGGACGCGCTGGTGGGTCTGCAGGCTGTTCTGCTGGTTGAAACACTTCCCACACTGGGAGCACTGGAAGGGTCTCTCCCCCGTGTGCGTGTACCGGTGCGACTGGAAGTTACTCTGTGTGGAAAAGCTCCTGCCGCACTCCGAGCAGTAAAACGGCCGCTCCCCCGTGTGGACGTACTGGTGGATCTGGAAGTGGCTCCGCGTGCTGAAGCTCTTCCCGCACTGGGAGCAGTGGTACGGTTTCTCGCCCGTGTGAGTGCGCAGGTGCCGCTGGAGACTGCTCAGGATGCTGAAGCTCTTCCCGCACTCCAAGCAGTCGAAGAGCTTCTCTCCCGTGTGGATGCGCTGGTGCCTTTGGAGGATACTCCACTGAGTGAAGCTCCTCCCACAGTCCGAGCAGAAGTACGGCTTGTCTCCCGTGTGGATGCGCTGGTGTGTTTTCAGGGTACCTCCATCGGTAAACCTCCTTCCGCACTCCAAACAGATGTAGGGTTTCTCTCCGGTGTGGATGCGCTGATGCGTTTTCAGGGTGCCGCCATCTTTAAAATTCTTGCCGCACTCTAAGCAGGGATACGGCTTCTCTCCGGTGTGGACGCGCCGGTGCTTCTGGAGGTTGCTCTGCTGGGTGAAGCTCTTCCCGCAGTCCTCACAGTGGTACGGCTTCTCTCCGGTGTGGATGCGGAGGTGTTTTTGGAGACTGCTCTGCTGGGTGAAGCTCTTCCCGCACTCTATGCAGAGGTACGGCCTCTCTCCCGTGTGGATGCGCTGGTGTATTTTCAGGCAGCCTCCGGTTCGGAAGGTCTTCCCACACTCCGGACAGGCGTGGGCTCCTTCGCTGGGCGTACACGTCTGCATTTCGATGTGCGCTGCATACGTGTGGAAATCCACAGGAGACATGAGCCCAGCGCTGGAGCTCTCTCCGCAGATCACCGTCTCATACTCCACCTCCTCGTTACCTGCCTCCGACATGGTCCGCCGGTGGTCTCTCCCGATGTGCCAGTACGAAGTTTAAACTGTGGAGACAAGAGTGGAACAGGACTCATTAGAACACCACTCAGTTCTGCAGGAAACACGCAGAAACACAAGCCCCCCGGAGAACAAACCAGCCCCCTCTCTGCTGTTCTGGAAACAGGTTCTTTGGCTGATCTGAACCGCAGTGCCGACACCGAGACCCTGAAGATGCCCAGATTGGAGTCCTCTTGGAAATCTGTGGGAGAACCAGTGAACCTCCCAGGGAAGGCATACACCCAATCCGGACCAGCCGACCAACCCTCTAACGTAAGAGTGTCTGAACATCCAGAACCCGGTCCGGTCCAGCCAAGTCCAGACCCAGCTGTTACTGGTGCTGGTGGAGGCATCACACACTGTGCTCAGGTGTACAGAGCTCATGTATAGAGAGCTCGGGTGTGCAGAGCTCGGGTGTGCAGAGCTCGGGTGTGCAGAGCTCGGGTGTGCAGAGCTCGGGTGTGCAGAGCTCAGGTGTGCAGAGCTCAGGTGTAGACGATAGTTCTGTGCCTCTCACTACCAGAATAATCCAGAACCTGGTCCGGTCCAGCCAAGTCCAGGCCTAGCTGTTACTGGTGCTGGTGGAGGCATCACACGCTGTGCTCAGGTGTGCAGAGCTCGGGTGTGCAGAGCTCGGGTGTGCAGTGCTCGGGTGTGCAGTGCTCGGGTGTGCAGTGCTCGGGTGTGCAGTGCTCGGGTGTGCAGTGCTCGGGTGTGGAGAGCTCAGGTGTGCAGAGCTCAGGTGTGCAGAGCTCAGGTGTGTACAGTGCTCAGGTGTGTACAGTGCTCAGGTGTGTACAGTGCTCAGGTATAGAGAGCTCAGGTGTGTACAGTGCTCAGGTGTGTACAGTGCTCAGGTGTACAGTGCTCAGTTATAGAGAGCTCAGGTGTGTACAGTGCTCAGGTGTGTACAGTGCTCAGGTGTGTACAGAGCTCAGGTGTGTACAGTGCTCAGGTATACAGAGCTCAGGTGTGTACAGTGCTCAGGTGTGTAGAGAGCTCAGGTGTGTACAGTGCTCAGGTGTGTACAGTGCTCAGGTGTGTACAGTGCTCAGGTATACAGAGCTCAGGTGTGTACAGTGCTCAGGTGTGTACAGTGCTCAGGTGTGTACAGTGCTCAGGTGTGTAGAGAGCTCAGGTGTGCAGAGCTCAGGTGTAGACGATAGTTCTGTGCCTCTCACTACCAGAATAATCCCAAACACATGCAGTGGTGTTGAGGTTCTGAGAACACCAGCTGCCTCTGTGTTTGATGTGCGAGTCGTGACCTTCCGGACTCGATCTGATTGGCCACCCAGATCTGTAACTCATTCACCAAGATCAATTACTCATCCAGATGCTGCTGCCGCCCGAGTACAGGCACACAGACCGAGGCCTGACCTTTAGACTGAATAACCTGAACGCATGGCTCTCAGAAGATTGATCCGGCTGGTTCTCCTAGCGCTCCTGGCTCCTCCATATTACACATGACGGACGGTTCCATATCAGCGGCCTCCAGAACCGGGAAGCTGTTCAATACGCCTGCTGAAGCCAGCCGGGAGATCAATTCCCCATGCTCTCTCCACCTTCCCCTTCCCAGTTCCTCCACAGCGCTCCAGAGCAGGAGGACAGGGGGACAGGGGGACAGGAGGAGCAGGAGGACAGGAGGACAGGGGGACAGGGGGACAGGGGGACAGGGGGAGCAGGGGGACAGGGGGACAGGAGGAGCAGGGGGAGCAGGGGGAGCAGTAAGACAGGAGGAGCAGTAAGACAGGGGGAGCAGTAAGACAGGGGGAGCAGTAAGACAGGGGGGCAGGAGGACAGCGTCCTATTGAGCCGTCTCACTGTGTGGTATAGGAACTACTCCATCTACTCTCAGATCAGAGGACACTACAGCAGGCTCTAACCACAAGCACTGTATTTGCAAGGCTGCCAGCATTGTGGAGAACCCCTCCCACTGTCCCCTCCCCCTCCCCCCAGCTCTGATCACGGACCCCTCACCCTCCTGCCATCTGGCGGAAGGTAGCAGTGCATCTGCTCCACCACACCCTGGCTCTGCAACAGCTCCTGTCAGAGTACATACACCTGGACTGATCTACACCCCTTCCTACACCCACCCTAGACTCTTCATGTAGCCCGGTGTCCTCCCTGCACAAACAGGTGTACTGGGCGGAGCCTGAGGTGTACTGGGCGGAGCCTGGGGAGTGTTTGAACAGCGGGACTGCAGGGCTGGAACGTTTACCCTGGAGCCATATCTACTCATCTGTCTGGCTACAGCCGCGTACCAGGTACACGGATATACGGCTGGGTTCAGTTCCCCTGCTGTTAAGGGTTCCAGTAACGTGTTCTCTGATGTTCCACATAGCTAGAACATGACTTTGGTTGGGGTAAAATGCCCAGATGTGGTTCTACACTGGGCCCATTTCCACCCTATGATCTGGTTCTAGAATGAAACGAGCCAGTTCCCCTTTTTTCGGTGAGCTCATGAATAATTAGATGAGCTCTGCTCTGATTGGCTGGTTTACAGCGAGACACCGCCCAGGATAATCACACAGAAACACCGAAGGTGGAAACAGACTAAATGAAATTAGCCTCTTTGTAAATAAGCTCCGCCCTCATTCTGTTTAGCTGGCTATGCACAGAAAACACAGATCCCAGGCTAGCTCACAGTCCGCACCCTTCGGCCCCGCACCGCTCAGGCCCGCACCGCTCAGGCCCGCACCGCTCAGGCCCGCACCGCTCAGGCCCGCACCGCTCAGGCCCGCACCCTTTAGCCCCGCACCGCTCAGGCCCCGCACCGCTCAGGCCCCGCACCGCTCAGGCCCCGCACCGCTCAGGCCCGCACCGCTCAGGCCCCGCACCGCTCAGGCCCCGCACCCTTCAGCCCCGCACCCTTCAGCCCCGCACCCTTCACTCCAGCTCTGCTACAGTCTGAAACCCTGTTGGACCCCGACGTTCCAGCGGCGTTCCCCAGGGCCGGGTCCTGAGCCCTCTGTTGTTCCCCCTGATGAGTCCGGACTCTTGTGGTGACTCAGCGGTGGGGGCGGATCCGCAAAGACAATCACACGGCCCAGAGACAGGACGCGGACCACCCCTGTCTGGTGTCACAGTAATAACCTGCAACTGTATGTCACCTAGACGAAAGACCAGGACTACACAGACCACCTCTCCCGTCAGGAGGGGACGGCAGCACCGCCACGTCCTGCAGCGGAGAAGGAGAGCCGGCCTACCCCCGCCTGTTCAGCACCGCCTCAGGACAGAGGTCCTCCAGAGACGGGGGAGGACAGTGGAGACCATCAGTACCCCACCGCCATCGGTACAAGACCTGCAGCTGTCACGCTGTCTCAGCAGCGCCAACCGGACAGTGAGAGACCCCACTGACCCCCCCACCGACCCCCCCACTGTTCCGCCCTCTGACCTCTGGCAAACACTACCGCAGCACGGGCTGCAGACCGGCAGACCCCACAGGAGTCCGAGCTGCCCAACACACACACACACACACCGAGCTGCCCAACACACACACACACACACACACCGAGCTGCCCAACACACACACACACACACACACCGAGCTGCCCAACACACACACACACACACACACCGAGCAGCTGAACACACACACACACACACCGAGCAGCTGAACACACACACACACCGAGCTGCCCAACACACACACACACACACACACACCGAGCTGCCCAACACACACACACACACACACACACACACACACACACCGAGCTGCCCAACACACACACACACACACACACACACACACACACCGAGCTGCCCAACACACACACACACCAAGCTGCCCAACACACACACACACACACAAACACACCGGTCTGCCGAACACACACACCGGTCTGCCGAACACACACACACAGGTCTGCCGAACACACACCGATCTGCCGAACACACACACACCCCGAGCAGCTGAACACACACACACCGAGCTGCCGAACACACACAGAGCTGCTGAACACACACAGAGCTGCCGAAAACACACACAAACACCGAGCTGCTGAACACACACTGAGCCCCTGTAAACACACTGAACTGCCGCACACAGATGAAGTGCCGCACACACAGACCCGACCACACGCCCTCCTATTATATATAATCTAAACTCCTCCAGTGCAGCTGTCTTCAGAGCAGTCATTTAATTCTGACTGGTTCTCCTGAGAACCTTCCCACAACCCTCCCGTGTCAGTGTGCAGGTCCCCCTACACTGTGCAGTAACACCGCTCCTTATTGGTCCGATGTTTACAGGACACCAGCGTTCACACTGTTTACCCAACCCAGCCCAGTCCAGCTGCACTTCCTCCTACAGCCTGCCCGCGGTGCAGATCACCGGGCTCGGACTTCGACCTGGTTCCACCCTGGTTCTACCCTTCACAGCACCATCTGGACCCGACACAGGGATACAGCCCCTCAGCTAACCACCGAAATACCCGAACACCAGCCGCACACACAGCACTGACCATGTTACTGCTCCACCACACAGAGCACAGGCGACACCACACAACCACTGCCTCCGCCGGAGAACCCGAGGAACCCTCTCTGGAGCAGTGCAGGTCCCTACACGGGTCGATTGTTCTAGACGGACATTAGTATGTCGGTGAGGTCCGACCTCCCGCACCTCCCCGGCCGCCTTTCTGAGACCCGAGGAGGGAGACGTGTAGTGCCGGTACGGCAGCGTCGAACAGCCCTACCTCAATCCGAGCAGCTCCGGTCCAGCTCCGGTCCAGCTCCCACCAGCAGCACCCGAGAACCTCTGAGGACGGACTGCTGATCTGAGCGGAGCTTCTGCTTCTCCTCCTCACTGGGGCTGGAGAACCTCCCTCATACCACCAGCACCCCCACCTGGACTGCAGGGGAACTACACCCGTACAATAACTGAGTTCTGATTGGACGGTGTTAGATGACGTGTGAATGTGGAATACACAGCGGCTCTGTTCTCCTGATTAATATTTATACTCTGTTTTTATTATTGTACATACAGTCTCCATGGTAACGATACTTTCACTGCAGTATACTTTACAGTCACTTTAGTTCCATCACTACCATCCCACTCATAGCAGTGCTTATTATTATCATTATTTTAATTATTATTATCATTATTATTATTATTATTATAATTATTATTAATATTATTATTATTATCATTATTATAATTATTAATATCATTATTAATATTATTATTATTATTATCATTATAATTATTATAATTATTATTATCATTATTAATATTATTATTGTCATTATTATAGTTATTAATATTATAATTATTATTATTACCATTATTATAATTATTATTATCATTATTATTATTATTATCATTATTATAGTTATTAATATTATAATAATCATTATTATTATCATTATTTTGTATTACATTCTCTATTTATTTCTATTAATCTGTTTTTGTTCTTTACTGTGACTTGCACTCTGGGATTTATAAAGAAATTAAATCTATCTATCTATCTATCTATCTATCTATCTGTCTGTCTATCTGTCTGTCTATGGCTGAGGACGGAGGTGTGTGGGAAACAGTGTTCCCTCTGCATTACACCAGTGTTACAGTGGAGAACCTGAACAGAACCATCTCATGTAGGAACTTTCTGTGAGGGATTATTTGGAGGAGGACGTCTGGTTACCTTCATCACCACTGTGTACAGTTCTGACTTGACCTAGAACGGATTGTTCTAGACTTTCAGAGTCATTATTAAATAAAGATTTAACCAGCAGGGCTGCCTGGCTCACAAACCGTCCAGATCATCATCAGATAAACAAGCCGGCCCATACTTCATTTACATAAAGGAGATATCGGAATCTGAGGAGGACATTCACCCCTCCGTACCTTCATGTCAGGACACACTCGGTTCAGCTAGAGCTCCCTCCTCCCCCAGGAATGACATGTACAGCGCGTATATGAAAAGGTTTATTCCGGAACATTCCATACAAGCGGCCGTCTGAGATTAAGGTAAAGCTCTGAATCCGGACCGCGTGTCCACCAGGTCGTGGAACAGTCACAGTAACCGCACCACTGCCAGCGATCAGACGTACGGACCAGACGGAACAGAATTCCTTTATTCAACAAAGTAACAAACATCAAACAGCCGCACCCAGCACAGAACCGCCATTCATGGATGTTCAGTTTGAGCCCGCACACCTACACCTCACACCGAGCGGCAGAGTGGCGGGCCGGAAGATCCGAAGGGACTCGATATCACTCAACGGACACGAGATCAGCTCATCCAGGTATCCGATATCCATCCTAGTGACGGTGATTCAGGGTCAAGTCCGGTTCACACTGAACTCCCTCCGTCCCTGACCCCGGCAGCTTCCCTGTGACCCCAATCCGGGTCGAGCTGAGGAGGACCGGTTCCCCCTTTAGAGTCTCAGAGGACCAAGAGAGCCAGCTTTCCACATTCCAGACCTTCTACAGGTGGACAACAGAGAGCGTCCTGACCAGTCGTCTCGCTGTCTGGACTGGGACCTGCAGGACCTTACAGGGGACCAATCCAGACCCATTCCAACATCCACCCGGACTACTCTAGACCCATTCCAACATCCACCTGGACTCATCTAGACCCATTCCAACATCCACCTGGACTACTCTAGACCCATTCCAACATCCACCTGGACTACTCTAGACCCATTCCAACATCCACCTGGACTACTCTAGACCCATTCCAACATCCACCTGGACTACTCTAGACCCATTCCAACATCCACCTGGACTACTCTAGACCCATTCCAACATCCACCCGGACTACTCTAGACCCATTCCAACATCCACCTGGACTACTCTAGACCCATTCCAACATCCACCCGGACTCATCTAGACCCATTCCAACATCCACCTGGACTACTCTAAACCCATTCCAACATTCACCTGGACTACTCTAGACCCATTCCAACATCCACCTGGACTCATCTAGATCCATTCCAACATCCACCTGGACTCATCTAGATCCATTCCAACATCCACCTGGACGAATCCAGACCCATTCCAACATCCACCTGGACTAACCTAGACCCATTCCAAAGTCCATCTGGGCTAATCTAGACTAATCTGGGCTAATCTGGACTGGAGTAATCTAGGTGGACAATGGTTCACACACTCCCTCACAGTGACTGTATTCTGGGAATGCTGTGGGTCACCTTTAATAGGGACAGTGTCCGCCCTACAGGGACAGTATCCGCTCTACAGGGACAGTGTCCGCCCTACAGGGACAGTGTCGGCCCTACAGGGACAGTATCCGCTCTACAGGGACAGTGTCCGCTCTACAGGGACAGTGTCGACCCTACAGGGACAGTGTCGGCCCTACAGGGACAGTGTCCGCTCTACAGGGACAGTGTCGACCCTACAGGGACAGTGTCCGCCCTACAGGGACAGTGTCCGCTCTACAGGGACAGTGTCGACCCTACAGGGACAGTGTCGGCCCTACAGGGACAGTGTCCGCTCTACAGGGACAGTGTCGACCCTACAGGGACAGTGTCGGCCCTACAGGGACAGTGTCCGCCCTACAGGGACAGTGTCGGCCCTACAGGGACAGTGACCGCTCTACAGGGACAGTGTCGGCCCTACAGGGACAGTGTCGGCCCTACAGGGACAGTGTCGGCCCTACAGGGACAGTATCCGCTCTACAGGGACAGTGTCCGCCCTACAGGGACAGTGTCGGCCCTACAGGGACAGTGTCCGCTCTACAGGGACAGTGTCGGCCCTACAGGGACAGTGTCCGCTCTACAGGGACAGTGTCGGCCCTACAGGGACAGTGACCGCTCTACAGGGACAGTGTCCGCTCTACAGGGACAGTGACCGCTCTACAGGGACAGTGTCTGCTCTACAGGGACAGTGTCCGCTCTACAGGGACAGTGACCGCTCTACAGGGACAGTGACCGCTCTACAGGGACAGTGTCGGCCCTACAGGGACAGTGTCCGCTCTACAGGGACAGTGTCCGCTCTACAGGGACAGTGTCCGCTCTACAGGGACAGTGTCGGCCCTACAGGGACAGTGTCGGCCCTACAGGGACAGTGTCGGCCCTACAGGGACAGTGTCCGCCCTACAGGGACAGTGTCCGCCCTACAGGGACAGTGTCCGCTCTACAGGGACAGTGACCGCTCTACAGGGACAGTGTCGGCCCTACAGGGACAGTGTCCGCCCTACAGGGACAGTGTCCGCCCTACAGGGACAGTGTCCGCTCTACAGGGACAGTGACCGCCCTACAGGGACAGTGTCGGCCCTACAGGGACAGTGTCGGCCCTACAGGGACAGTGTCGGCCCTACAGGGACAGTGTCCGCCCTACAGGGACAGTGTCCGCTCTACAGGGACAGTGTCGGCCCTACAGGGACAGTGTCCGCCCTACAGGGACAGTGTCGGCCCTACAGGGACAGTGTCCGCTCTACAGGGACAGTGTCCGCCCTACAGGGACAGTGTCGGCCCTACAGGGACAGTGTCCGCTCTACAGGGACAGTGTCCGCTCTACAGGGACAGTGTCCGCTCTACAGGGACAGTGACCGCTCTACAGGGACAGTGTCCGCTCTACAGGGACAGTGTCCGCTCTACAGGGACAGTGTCGGCCCTACAGGGACAGTGTCGGCCCTACAGGGACAGTGTCGGCCCTACAGGGACAGTGTCCGCTCTACAGGGACAGTGTCCGCTCTACAGGGACAGTGACCGCTCTACAGGGACAGTGACCGCTCTACAGGGACAGTGTCGGCCCTACAGGGACAGTGTCCGCCCTACAGGGACAGTGTCCGCCCTACAGGGACAGTGTCCGCTCTACAGGGACAGTGACCGCTCTACAGGGACAGTGTCGGCCCTACAGGGACAGTGTCGGCCCTACAGGGACAGTGACCGCTCTACAGGGACAGTATCGGCCCTACAGGGACAGTGTCGGCCCTACAGGGACAGTGTCCGCCTTACAGGGACAGTGACCGCTCTACAGGGACAGTGTCGGCCCTACAGGGACAGTGTCGGCCCTACAGGGACAGTGTCGGCCCTACAGGGACAGTGTCCGCTCTACAGGGACAGTGTCCGCTCTACAGGGACAGTGACCGCTCTACAGGGACAGTGACCGCTCTACAGGGACAGTGTCGGCCCTACAGGGACAGTGTCCGCCCTACAGGGACAGTGTCCGCCCTACAGGGACAGTGTCCGCTCTACAGGGACAGTGACCGCTCTACAGGGACAGTGTCGGCCCTACAGGGACAGTGTCGGCCCTACAGGGACAGTGACCGCTCTACAGGGACAGTATCGGCCCTACAGGGACAGTGTCGGCCCTACAGGGACAGTGTCCGCCCTACAGGGACAGTGTCCGCCCTACAGGGACAGTGTCCGCCCTACAGGGACAGTGTCGGCCCTACAGGGACAGTGTCCGCCCTACAGGGACAGTGTCCGCCCTACAGGGACAGTGTCGGCCCTACAGGGACAGTGTCGGCCCTACAGGGACAGTGTCCGCCCTACAGGGACAGTGTCCGCCCTACAGGGACAGTGTCGGCCCTACAGGGACAGTGTCGGCCCTACAGGGACAGTGTCCGCCCTACAGGGACAGTGTCCGCCCTACAGGGACAGTGTCGGCCCTACAGGGACAGTGTCGGCCCTACAGGGACAGTGTCCGCCCTACAGGGACAGTGTCCGCTCTACAGGGACAGTGTCGGCCCTACAGGGACAGTGTCGGCCCTACAGGGACAGTGTCGGCCCTACAGGGACAGTGTCGGCCCTACAGGGACAGTGTCGGCCCTACAGGGACAGTGTCGGCCCTACAGGGACAGTGTCGGCCCTACAGGGACAGTGTCGGCCCTACAGGGACAGTGTCCGCCCTACAGGGACAGTGTCGGCCCTACAGGGACAGTGTCCGCTCTACAGGGACAGTGTCCGCTCTACAGGGACAGTGTCGGCCCTACAGGGACAGTGTCCGCCCTACAGGGACAGTGTCCGCCCTACAGGGACAGTGTCGGCCCTACAGGGACAGTGTCCGCTCTACAGGGACAGTGTCGGCCCTACAGGGACAGTGTCCGCCCTACAGGGACAGTGTCTACCCTACAGGGACAGTGTCGGCCCTACAGGGACAGTGACCGCTCTACAGGGACAGTGACCGCTCTACAGGGACAGTGTCGGCCCTACAGGGACAGTGGTCCGCTCTACAGGGACAGTGTCCGCCCTACAGGGACAGTGTCTACCCTACAGGGACAGTGACCGCCCTACAGGGACAGTGTCCGCTCTACAGGGACAGTGACCGCTCTACAGGGACAGTGTCGGCCCTAGCTGTCTTATGTACGGCGGGTTTACTGTGCTGGGTGTTTGCATGTTCACCGCACTCTCTCAGTCCTGTGTAACGTGGACCTGAAGAGCATTCCCTTCCAAGTTATGGGATGAGGATAGATCCCACCTGTACCCCTCTGAAAGCGGATTCAGCAGAACTCACGGTAATCTAGAAAACCAGGGTTCTAGATCAGACAGATCAGACAGCAGGATCTGTGGGTTCTGCTTTAGCACATTTGTGTGTCTTGAAAGTGTTCCGATGTCTGAAGCTCCTGCCGCACTCCGTGCAGTGGTGCGGCTTCTCTCCCGTGTGGATGAGCTGGTGTTTCTGGAGGCCGCTCTGCTGGATGAAGCTCTTCCCGCACTCTAAGCAGTCGTAGGGCTTCTCTCCGGTGTGGATGCGCTGGTGTAGCTGGAGGCTACTCTGTGCGGTGAAGCTCTTCCCGCACTCGGAGCAGCGGTAGGGCTTCTCTCAGGTGTGAACCCGCTGGTGCTTTTGGAGGTGATTGTGCCGGGTGAAGCTCTTCCCGCACTCGGAGCAGTCGTACGGCTTCTCCCCGGTGTGGATGCGCTGGTGCATGTGGAGGTTACTCAGCACAGTGAAGCTCTTCCCGCAGTCGGCGCAGAGGTACGGCTTCTCGCCCGTGTGGACGCGCTGGTGGCTTTGCAGATGATTCTGCTGGGTGAAATTCCTCCCGCACTGCGGGCAGTGGTAGGGCTTCTCTCCGGTGTGGATGCGCTGGTGTAGCTGGAGGCTACTCTGTGCGGTGAAGCTCTTCCCGCACTCGGAGCAGCGGTAGGGCTTCTCTCCGGTGTGAACCCGCAGGTGCTTTTGGAGGTGATTGTGCCGGGTGAAGCTCTTCCCGCACTCGGAGCAGTCGTACGGCTTCTCCCCGGTGTGGATGCGCTGGTGCATGTGGAGGTTACTCAGCACAGTGAAGCTCTTCCCGCAGTCGGCGCAGAGGTACGGCTTCTCGCCCGTGTGGACGCGCTGGTGGCTTTGCAGATGATTCTGCTGGGTGAAATTCCTCCCGCACTGCGGGCAGTGGTAGGGCTTCTCTCCGGTGTGGATGCGCAGATGTTTCTGGAGGTGGTTCTGCCGGGTGAAGCTCTTCCCGCAGTCTGAGCAGACGTACGGTTTCTCTCCGGTGTGGATGCGCTGGTGTGTTTTGAGGGTTCCACCATCTTTGAAGCTCTTCCCGCACACCGAGCACTGAAACGGTTTCTCGCCCGTGTGGATGTACTGGTGTGTTTGGAAGTGACTCTGCCGGGTGAAGCTCTTCCCGCACTCCGAGCAGTAATAGGGCTTCTCCCCCGTGTGGATGCGCAGGTGTCTGAGGAGGTTACTCTGCACAGTAAACCGCTTCCCGCACTCGGAGCAGCCGAACGGCTTCTCTCCGGTGTGGATGCGCTGGTGTCTTTGCAGGACTATCCACTGGGTGAAGCTCTTCCCGCAGTCCGAGCAGACGTACGGCTTGTCTCCGGTGTGGATGCGCTGGTGCGTTTTGAGGGTGCCTCCTTCCTTGAAGCTCTTCCCGCACTCGGAGCAGTGGTACCGCTTCTCTCCGGTGTGGATGCGCAGGTGAGTTCTGAGGGAACCTACGTCTCTAAACCTCTTCCCGCACTCCAAGCAGCGGAAGGGCTTCTCTCCGGTGTGAGCGCGCTGGTGCTTCTGGAGATTACACTGTTGGGTGAAGCTCCTCCCACAGTCCGAGCAGTCATACGGTTTCTCCCCGGTGTGGACGCGCTGGTGTGTCCTGAGGGAACCTCCGTCTTTAAAGGTCTTCCCACACTCGGAGCAGGGATGGCTTCTCTCCTGGGCTGTGCAGTTCAGCATTCCTTCATGAGCTTCACTAGGGCCGAGACCCTCACACAACATTCCCGGAGTACCGGAGCTCCCAGTGGACGCCACATCCTCTAGGCTTCTCTCCATCACGGCAGGCGCACTCTCCTCTTGGTGGAACCTCCTGTGTTCCCTGTGGAGGGAAGTTCAGAAGAACAAGAGTTAGAACAGGACAGCAGTGGGCCGGAACCGCGGTCCAGTCAAGCCGCTATCGAGCCCGAGTCATTAATTATGGGTTCCTGACCAACAGGATACAGTACAGACCAGACGGACTACAGTCTGGAGCTACAGAGGGTCCCGTACGGTCTGGTGGGATGGACAGGGAGGTGGGTTTAATGGTAAGCCTGTAGGTGTGTATATGAACTGGAAGGTGGGATCAGGTGTGCTGGCAGCAGGAGGGAGGGCTGCAGGTGCAGCAGGAGGCTAGCTGCAGTGCTAACTGTGCAGATGTGTACCTCACAGCTGGATTCAGAATTCAGAGCACAGAGGCATGGCTGATTAACCCTACATGCTGGACGAACACTTCCTGACAGGTAGTCCTGACACACTGTTCCATAACCCCTCTACACTAGTCTTAGTCTAAGGGTGAGTAATATCAACAACCTGGACTCAAAGGTCATGTGACCTGAACACACTCATACAGAACACTGGACAGGTGAACAGAGACAGCGGAAAAGCCTTACAGGGAAGTCCTATCCTCACACCCCCAACCCTGGAGCCAGCAGGTCAGTCTGAACAAAGGCTGCTCCTGGGGAAGGCTTCCCTATCCTGCATCCCCGGGAGATCAGGAACCAGTGGAGAACATCCTGAGAACCATGTGGAAAAGATCTAAACAGAGTTCTACCTTCACCAGAGCAGCTCCTGTTCACCTCCCTCCAGCAGCACTGTGGAAGAGCGGAGGCGGGGACGGAGCTCAGAACGGAGCTTCTCCTTCTCCGCTTTACTGGAGGGGGAGAATCTCACTCATACAGTCAGCGCCCCCACCTGGACTGCAGGGGGAACTACACTGAGCACACATTATATGTAAATATATGTATATATATTCTTAAAATACATAAATAATATTAATAATAATATTAAAACAGAATAAATAACTAATATCAATATAATATTAAATATAAGATTAGATATGACAGTAAAAGTATTTTTATTTTGCAGTAAAGGAAATTAAAAGGCTGGGAATGATTTATTACTAGTCTTCAGAATCACAAACACACACAGCAGGGAGGCGCATGACAGCTCCACATTCCTGACTGTAAGTTAATAACGTCCACATGGAGACTCGTCCCCTAAGACCGGCTGGTGTGTCCTGGAGGACATGATCTACAGACACCGTCCTGCTGTACAGTAGCTCTGATCCTGCCCAGGAGGACTATCTGAATCTATAGATATGATCGCTTAGTGATTTAGTGAAGATCCATCCTGAACATGATTAACACCCCACTGAACATGGACCCGCCCTCAAAGTGATGCACACAGGTGTGCTGATGGAGAGAGGGTGGTAGCCACTGTCGTCCTTCTGCTGCCCCAGAAGGTTAACCTCTGTATACTCACCCTGATAATACCCACCCTGATAATACTCACCCTGATAATACTCACCCTGATAATACCCACCCTGATAATACACACCCTGATAATACCCACCCTGATAATACCCACCCTGACAATACTCACCCTGATAATACCCACCCTGATAATACTCACCCTGATAATACTCACCCTGATAATACCCACCCTGATAATACTCACCCTGATAATACTCACCCTGATAATACACACCCTGATAATACCCACCCTGATAATACTCACCCTGATAATACTCACCCTGATAATACCCACCCTGATAATACTCACCCTGATAATACTCACCCTGATAATACTCACCCTGATAATACCCACCCTGATAATACTCACCCTGATAATACTCACCCTGATAATACCCACCCTGATAATACCCACCCTGATAATACTCACCCTGATAATACCCACCCTGATAATACTCACCCTGATAATACTCACCCTGATAATACCCACCCTGATAATACTCACCCTGATAATACCCACCCTGATAATACTCACCCTGATAATACCCACCCTGATAATACTCACCCTGATAATACCCACCCTGATAATACTCACCCTGATAATACCCACCCTGATAATACCCACCCTGATAATACTCACCCTGATAATACCCACCCTGATAATACCCACCCTGATAATACTCACCCTGATAATACTCACCCTGATAATACCCACCCTGATAATACCCACCCTGATAATACTCACCCTGATAATACCCACCCTGATAATACCCACCCTGATAATACTCACCCTGATAATACTCACCCTGATAATACTCACCCTGATAATACCCACCCTGATAATACTCACCCTGATAATACCCACCCTGATAATACCCACCCTGATAATACTCACCCTGATAATACCCACCCTGATAATACCCACTCTGATAATACTCACCCTGATAATACCCACCCTGATAATACCCACCCTGATAATACTCACCCTGATAATACTCACCCTGATAATACCCACCCTGATAATACCCACCCTGATAATACCCACCCTGATAATACTCACCCTGATAATACTCACCCTGATAATACTCACCCTGATAATACCCACCCTGATAATACCCACCCTGATAATACTCACCCTGATAATACTCACCCTGATAATACCCACCCTGATAATACTCACCCTGATAATACCCACCCTGATAATACTCACCCTGATAATACTCACCCTAATAAAACCCCACCCTGATAATACCCACCCTGATAATACCCACCCTGATAATACTCACCCTGATAATACCCACCCTGATAATACCCACCCTGATAATACTCACCGATAATACCCACCCTGATAATACTCACCCTAATAAAACCCCACCCTGATAATACCCACCCTGATAATACCCACCCTGATAATACTCACCCTGATAATACCCACCCTGATAATACCCACCCTGATAATACTCACCCTGATAATACTCACCCTGATAATACTCACCCTGATAATACCCACCCTGATAATACTCACCCTGATAATACTCACCCTGATAATACCCACCCTGATAAATCTCACCCTGATAATACTCACCCTGATAATACCCACCCTGATAATACTCACCCTGATAATACCCACCCTGATAATACTCACCCTGATAATACCCACCCTGATAATACCCACCCTGATAATACTCACCCTGATAATACTCACCCTGATAATACTCACCCTGATAATACCCACCCTGATAATACTCACCCTGATAATACTCACCCTGATAATACCCACCCTGATAATACTCACCCTGATAATACCCACCCTGATAATACCCACCCTGATAATACTCACCCTGATAATACTCACCCTGATAATACCCACCCTGATAATACTCACCCTGATAATACTCACCCTGATAATACCCACCCTGATAATACTCACCCTGATAATACCCACCCTGATAATACCCACCCTGATAATACTCACCCTGATAATACTCACCCTGATAATACTCACCCTGATAATACCCACCCTGATAATACTCACCCTGATAATACTCACCCTGATAATACTCACCCTGATGAATCTCATACTGATAATACCCACCCTGATAATACTCACCCTGATAATACCCACCCTGATAATACCCACCCTGATAATACTCACCCTGATAATACCCACCCTGATAATACTCACCCTGATAATACTCACCCTGATAATACCCACCCTGATAATACTCACCCTGATAATACCCACCCTGATAATACCCACCCTGATAATACTCACCCTGATAATACTCACCCTGATAATACCCACCCTGATAATACTCACCCTGATAATACTCACCCTGATAATACCCACCCTGATAAATCTCACCCTGATAATACTCACCCTGATAATACTCACCCTGATAAATCTCACCATGATAATACCTACCCTAGTATAAACACACATAACCAAATAATAATAAACAAACATAACTAAATGAATATTTAAGGTTTATCTCATGCGCTGGCTCGGCGCTTGCTCAGCACTGGCTCGGCACTGGCTCGGCCCTGGCTTGGCGCTGGCTCAGCGCTGGCTCGGCACTGGCTCAGCACTGGCTGGGCACTGGCTCTGTGCTGGTTCAGCGCTGGCTCGGCCTTAGCCCGGCCCTGGCTTGGTGCTGGTTCGGCACTGGCCCGGCCCTGGCTTGGTGCTGGTTCGGCCCTGGCTCGGCACTGGCTTGGTGCTGGTTCGGCCCTGGCTCGGCGCTGGCTCGAGTTTTTGTTTATTTGTGTTTAAATTTGATCTGAAACTCAGACACACACAGTCCTAACGGTGGACGAGGAGAACCCAGATAAACTACAGGGACCGTGACGTACGTCCTGGTGATGTCCTGAGTAGATGATCCAGCGTTCCATAGCTGTGAGGGGAACAATATGTGAACCTGCACTCTCGGTACTCTCCGTATCCGGTCCGATCCTCGTAAGCAGCAGGCCTGCACATCCTCCGTACGGAACAGCTCCAGCTCTGGGATGGGGGTGGGTTTCTGGAAGCTTCCTATTGACTGAGCAAAGCAGTGGTTCAAGCTTCACACCTGCACAGGTCAGCACTCTAATCCCTTAAGGGTGTTTATTGATTAAATGGGTCGCCATGTTATTAACTACAAATCGATCAACACTCGCACTAGATCAGACATCTACCCGACACCACATGACAGATCAGTCAACAAGCTGATGGAGCTCTCTGACGTCCACCCTGGCGAAGAGTGAAGCAGTCCTCCTCAGTCAGGTCACTTACAGCCCTTTTCCATCAACATGGTGCCGGTGGCAGAACCCGAGCCGTGAACTGCACTGAGCTGACTCAGGAACCATCGTGTCCCACCAGTGACGTGCTCATGGAGGAGTGCATTCAACAGGAGGGTCCGTCTTCCAATGAGCCGCAGGACGGTCTACAGCATGAAGCGGTCAGAGCATGTGAACACGAGCCGCCCTGCGTGTAATCGCCGTCTATGGCGGTCCCTCTGGGCTGAGCAGGGATACTGGAGGAGCTGGTTCTGGATGGGGGGATATACGCCCTGAAAGCAGGAAGTACCGTCTGCACTTGAAGGACATGTACCGCCATGTTGTTTATATGTGCTGTCTGCTGAGGACCGCCCACCTCCAGATACATAACCGCTCAGCTCTTAAACCAAAAGGGGGCGTGTTCTTAACAGGTTCAGTAGAGCCTGGGAACCAGTACTAGTACTTCCATGACCTGGAGCAGCATGGTCACCTCTCAGAGGAACGTCAGGTGTGGCGGCCTGCCTCCTCCTTCTTAATGCACTTATGGGTCTTCAGAGTATTCCAGTGTCGGAAGTTCTTCCCGCAGTCGGAGCAGTAAAACGGTTTGTCCCCGGTGTGGATGCGCTGGTGGATCTGGAGATTGCTCTGCTGAGTGAAGCTCCTCCCGCACTCGGGGCAGTAGTAGGGCTTCTCCCCCGTGTGGAGGCGCTGGTGCTTCTGCATGTTACTGTGCTGGTTGAAGCTCTTCCCGCAGTCCGAGCACCGAAACGGCTTCTCTCCGGTGTGGATGCGCTGGTGTGACTGGAGGTTGCTCTGCTGGTTGAAGCTCTTCCCGCACTCGGAGCAGCGGTACGGCTTCTCTCCGGTGTGGATGCGGCGGTGTGACTGGAGATGGCTCTGGATGAAAAAGCTCTTCCCGCAGTCGGAGCAGTAGTACGGCTTCTCTCCGGTGTGAAAGCGCTGGTGCTTCTGGAGGTTGCTCTGCTGGGTGAAGCTCTTCCCGCACTCGGCGCAGTGAAACGGTTTCTCCGCCCTGTGGATGCGCTGGTGTTTCTGGAGGCCGCTCTGCTGAGTGAAGCTCCTCCCGCAGTCCGAGCAGACGTGCGGCTTGTCTCCGGTGTGGGTGCGCTGGTGTGTTCTGAGAGTACCTCTGTTTCTAAAGTTCTCCCCGCACTCTGAGCAGCGGTACGCCCTCTCCTTGGACGCGCCTTTTCGTGATCCGCTGCGTGAGGCATCGACGTGGGGACCACCAGATGACACTGGGCGAGTACTGGACCGTCTTCTGGACGCCATACCCTCACACTTCAGCTGCTCATGTCTCGGTGGCACCTCCTGATGTGAGGTGGATTCAGTCCTGGAACAGAAAACAAACACTCAGCCGACAGCGCACCGTGGCACCAGCAGGACGGCATCCTCGGCTGACTGGGAAGCTCTTGATGTTTTACACTCACCCTCAAAACCCAGCCGCACCCAGGAGGAGTGAACCGACAGGACTAAACTTGGTGTGTAGGTCTGACATGGTGGGACATGCTAACGATTCCAGCTTCACGCTCGGCCACGCCTGTAACGTAAGCAGGGCGGGTCTCATCGCTGCACCTGACTGGCTGTATAAGGTCGCTCAGTGTCTCGGGCTGTTGTGTCTCTCATCCTTTACAAAGTGTGCTTCAGCTGGCTGCCCTTACCACCCCGTCAACGCCAGACCGTCAAGTCACACAGCCGTCTGCCAACAGGACGACTCCTGGCGCCATCACTGCCCACTGAACGTTCGAGCTGGTGGCTGTTGGTTCAGTCAGGTACAGGGATAACTCGCGTGTGCTCACTCGTTAGCACGTCTCACACCGTCACACCTGCACACCGTGTTCCAGTCCTGTGGGCTGACTCCTTCTGGGTCCACACACACAATGCTGCCACTGTCTTCACCATGAAGAACCGGTCCTCTCAGCGGCACGGGCGATAGTGTTAATGTGTCTGAAACGTAACACACAACACAACACCCGCCGGCTTGGTGTATGTTCCGTACCGGGTGTATGTAGAACCTTCACATTGGGATGTTTGTTCTATTAAGTTGGTTCCCTACTGAAGAGACCGACAGCAAGGGTCAACCTCTACATGTAGCCTGTACATGCCCACCCTACATATCTAGCACATGATGGCATCCTGGTACATATCTAGAACATGACGGCATCCTGGTACATATCTAGAACATGATGGCATCCTGGTACATATCTAGAACATGACGGCATCCTGGTACATATCTAGAATATGACGGCATCCTGGTACATATCTAGCACATGATGCCATCCTGGTACATATCTAGAACATGACGGCATCCTGGTACATATCTAGCACATGATGCCATCCTGGTAGATATCTAGCACATGATGCCATCCTGGTACATATCTAGCACATGATGCCATTCTTGTACATATCTAGCACATGATGCCATTCTTGTACATATCTAGAACATGATGCCATCCTGGAACATATCCAGCACATGATGCCACCCTGGCACCCCTGCTGTTCTCTAATGCACAGCTGTACCAGGGATGAGCCGGACCCCTCCAGCTTGGTGATGACCTGAACTGCAGGTAGCGCATACAGACACCCGGACCACATACACACTGAGCTCGAGCCGTCCAACAGATCACTCTCCCACCACTGCGCCTGCGCCTCCCGGAGCGAACATCTCTCCACCTACTTCTCCAAAGATCCACCACAACCCAGCCAGGAGTTCGGCAGCGTCACACCTCCACCACAGCGGCTCTCGGGCTGCTGGTCTTCTTCGCTTTGTTGGGGTCGGAGGACCACAGTTAGAGCAGAGTCAAAGCGCCCCCCGCTGGACAGCAGGGGAACTGCACAGACTCCGACACACCGACGGGCACTGGGAAACCAGGGTAGCAGAACCCAGAGCTTGGGTGGCACCAGCTCCCCTTACCCAGGAGTCCCACTAGTGAGGCTGCAACACACCTGGGAAACGTACAGAACCGGAATGATGGTTCCCCAGCGGTTCTTTAGACAGGCACAGAGCAGGCATACTGATGGAGATGGAGAACCGGCTGAATATGGTTCTTTTTATCACCAACAGGTTCTTCTACAGGCACAACTGACCGTAACACCAGCAGCACCCTTTCAGCGGCTCTTTATTATAGAACCTGTAAAGAACCCTCATACCAGGAGTGTGTGTGACTGTCTGTAGGTGCGGTGCAGTAGGGCAGGTCATGCTACACAAACTGAGAGAGAACCTCAGGCAGTCAGGCAGGACTGATTCAGAGACACAGCAGCCTTTACACTGATCAGTCCGGCCCCAGCAGGGAACCTGACACCATCTGGCCTTGGCATCACATGACCTAACCACATGACCTAACCTTTCAACAGGGCAGCGAATTTATAAAGTCTGTAGGAGGAGATGAGGACAACGTGATGTTGAGACGTGTGGACCGTGTGAGAATGTTCTAGTCCTGTTGGGGTACTTAACAAAGCAGGGTAGCCAGATCTCCTAAGCCCAGAGATGAGGACTGTCCAAAGAGACCCTGTCCCGCTCCCAACACAAGTGATCCAACTAACCCACGACCCCACGACCTGACAAACCCTTCCTGTGGTGAAATGGGGGTGTGGCTCAGCGGTAGTGTGGCTCCCCACTACCCCCATGTGGGAGACGGGGGGTTAAATCCCAGTCTAGGTAGGCGATGCTGAGCTGCACCAATAAGAGTCCGTGGGCGAGACTCCTACCACTGCACTGGCCCAGCTGTAATACGAGTACCCTGCTGTTCTGGATGAGAGCGTGTAAACACACACGTGCAGGACGAGAACGGGAATCACAGTAACCGTATCAGACACTGGACTAGATTAGATCTGTAATAGTGTTCATGTTTCACACACAGGTATCTGAGATCCAAAGTGCTCGTGTACTACAAACCACAATTAAACATCCAGTTAACTAATTAACCAATTAACTAATTAGCCAATTAACCAATTAACTAATTAACCAATTAACTAATTAACCAATTAACCAATTAACTAATTAATTGCCCTGATAGAAGCGAGTACTGCGCACGCAGGGCTCTTTACCTGCTGGTGTTTTTGCTCTGAAGGACGTCATAAGGTGATTTAGAGAAAGTGTGGTTAAGCTTTAAAAGAAGGAGCCACCCCACAGGAACAGAACCTGAGACATGCTAATGATTCGGGTTTCACACTCGGCCCCCCCATTCGGCCCCGGACCCTGACTGACTGTATAAGGTCATTCGGTCATGTGCGACTCCTGCTGTTGTGTTGGAGTATGAATCACCCGGCTCCCCTTAACACCACGTCACCGTCACCAAAGACTGCAGTGGTGTCGTACCAGACTGTCATGGAGTGACTCAGAATGGCAGCGGGTCATCTTCAGTGACGAGTCCCGCTTTAGTCTTGGTGGAGACGCCCAACGAATCCGTGTGTGGAGGCACCGTGGTCAGAACCAAGATGGACGGTCTGTAGTCACACGTCCAGAAGGCCTGGTGTCCCTCCACCTCCACCCCTACCGCACCATCTGCAGGAACTGTGTGAGGATGTTCAAGCTGCATGGGATGGATTATCACAGGACTCCATTAGGAACCTCTACAGCTCCATACCGAGACGTCTGGCGTGTTGGGTTAGCGAACACGGCGGCCCGACGCCATACTGAGAGACAGACTTCTGTATGTGTAGCTCAATAAATATTGATCATATCAGTCTAAATTTATCACCAGTTATTGATCCTGGTACCTTTATCTCCCTTCCCAACACACCTGCACTCCCACACCTCCTGTGCAGCTGTTCCTCTGATGATGAGTTTAATAAATCAGTTTCCAAATGGGAGGAAATGGGATCACAGATCTCTCAGACCTGGTGTTAGGACCTGTTACATGTGTCACAATCTTAAGAAAGACAGAACCTGAACACCAGCCAGTCTTAGATCCCTGTTCTCCTTTACTACATGCTTTCAACACAGACATATGACCTCAGGGTGAACTGACTGACCACAGGGCTGTCACAGGTCTCTCACCGTGTCCACCAGGGCTAAAGGAAACAGGCCCTGGTCCAGCACAAACTACGGTCACGGACAGGGTCAGACACCTACAGTTTCTACACCTAGACACAGTATCACAGGGGAGATCAGTCTACACGGGTGGAGGATCTCATGTCCAGGACGCTCACGGTGTTTGAGTCAGTCACATTGTGTGGCGTGTGGGAGATATACAGAGACTAGCGTGCGGCCCCATACACCACCCCTGGTAACTCGATCTCCGATCCCCCGAGGTGGAGATTCAGGCGTCTCCATCCGTGACCTCACCGCTCTTGGTGCACTTGTGTGACTTGAAAGTGTTCTGATGCCTGAAGCTCCTCTCGCAGTCCGAGCAGTAGTACGGCTTCTC
>JAMWET010006929.1:0-12500 GCA_024036415.1 Prochilodus magdalenae | reverse complement strand
GGCTGCCCTCCACTCAGGGCAGGTGTGTTCACTGCCCCCTGGTGGATGTGTGGATGTGTGTGGGTGTTTCACTGCACAGGTTAAATGCAGAACACAAATTCCTCTGTGTGCAGAACAGCAGATAACAGCCCTAAACCCTCCCGACTCTCTACCGGAAATAAATAATAATAATAATAATTGTATTATTAATAATAATAATAATAATAATAATAATAATAATATAGTTCCACAATTAATAATAACAATTAAAAATACTACCCCCCCCCACAAATCCATGGGGGTCACACAACACTGCGGAAGGAGTGAGACATGATTCACACTCGACCACACATGTAAGCAAGGACGGGTCTGAGCTCTGTACCTGACTGACCCAGGACCACCACTACAGACCTCCAGCGAGCAGTGGTGTCCTCCATGAGTCGTCCTGTTAGTGCAGCACCATCGGCAGACGGCTGCACCACGCAGGACTACATGCACACAGACCGTTACCACGCCTGTCCTTAACACCACGTCACCGTCACCAAAGACTGCAGTGGTGTCGTACCAGACTGTCATGGAGTGACTCAGAATGGCAGCGGGTCATCTTCAGTGACGAGTCCCGCTTTAGTCTTGGTGGAGACGCCCAACGAACCCGTGTGTGGAGGCACCGTGGTCAGCACCGAGATGGACGGTCTGTAGTCACACGTCCAGAAGACCTGGTGTCCCTCCACCTCCACCCCTACCGCACCATCTGCAGGAACTGTGTGAGGATGTTCAAGCTGCATGGGATGGATTATCACGGGACTCCATCAGGAACCTCTACAGCTCCATACCGAGACGTCTGGCGTGTTGGGTTAGCGAACACGGCGGCCCGACGCCATACTGAGAGACAGACTTCTGTATGTGTAGCTCAATAAATATTGATCATATCAGTCTAAACTTATCACCAGTTATTGATCCTGGTAATCAGGAATTATTGGGTGGAATTATTCTTGTGATGATGAGTGTATTTCTGAATCAGTGTAGAAGCTCTCTTTAAGACCACCAGTGTGTGTGTGTGTGTGTGTGTGTGTGTGTGTGTGTGTGTGTGTGTGTGTGTGTGTGTGTGTGCAGCACCTCTTCGGAGGATAAACGGTCTCACAGTGTTAATGCTCCCCTAGTTATTTAATGAACCCCACCAACATGTTAAACGTTGGGACAGGCCAAGACAAACACAAACACGTGTCCTGGAGACTCGCCACTCGTTAAGGAAGCTCCCACAGGTCAGGTCCACAGGACTGCTCACAGAACATCCATGACGCCTTCAGCAGTCATTTTATCCCATACCCATCAGCTTGGGCATCACTGCCACATCTCCCAGGAGAGTCTGGAGATCCACATAGCTAGTCCCCATCCCAATCGTAGAGAGCCTCTTAAGGGGGAGTCCTACTCAACGTCTCTTCGTAGTGTTCAGGAATTAATGCATAGGTAATACAGGTAACCGTCACGACCAGTCACAGAACTAATCATGAAAATCATCTGATCTGAGTCACACATCGCCGCTCGCCACCGCCCTCCTGGCACACTTGTGGAATTTGAAGGTGCTGTAGTGCCTGAAGGTCCTGTGGCAGTCCGAGCAGCGGTACGGCTTCTCTCCGGTGTGGATGCGCTGGTGGATCTGGAGGGAGCTCTGCTGAATAAAGCTCTTTCCACACTCGGAGCAGACAAACGATTTCTCTCCCGTGTGGATGCGCTGGTGAATCTGCAGAGCCCCCTGCTGGTTAAAGCTCTTCCCGCAGTCTGGGCACTGAAAGGGTCTCTCTCCCGTGTGGACGCGCTGGTGATGCTGGAGGTGATGCTGCTGGGTGAAGCTCTTCCCGCACTCGGAGCAGTAGTAGGGCTTCTCTCCCGTGTGAAGGCGCTGGTGTGTTTGGAGGTTACCCAGCAGGTTGAAGCTCTTCCCGCACGCCGTGCACTGGTACGGCCTCTCTCCCGTGTGGATGCGCTGGTGTTCCTGGAGATTAAACCTTTGGCTGAAGCTCTTCCCGCACTCTGCACAGGGATAGGGCTTCTCTCCCGTGTGAATCAGCTGGTGCTTTTGGAGATGGCCCAGCTGATTGAACTGCTTGCCGCACTCGGAGCACACGTAGGGCTTCTCTCCTGTGTGGATGCGCTGGTGTGTTTTTAGGGAGTGTCCGCTCCTGAAGCTCTTCCCGCACTCGGAGCAGTGATGAGCTCTCTCCGTGGCTGTGCCTCTTTCCATTATTGTGGGAGCGGCGTTAATGTGGAAGCTACCAGACGGCATTCGAGGTTTGGCAGGAGAGGACGGCGTTCATTTCTGGAGGAGAAGAAAAGAGGATACTGTTAAAAAACAAACCAAGCTGAAGCTAGACTGCAGTCGGGAGGGCTCACAGCGTCTGGAATAAGAGAACCGAGGTGGAAGATCAGAGAGAGAACAGGTTTACCAGATGAAGAGACTGTGGATCAGAGAAAAACGTGCACAAATAACTGAACCAATCATTTCCATTCGTGACCCGTCACCTCAGAGGACGAGCAAGACACCGCACACTTCATTTCATGGTACCTCACCGTGGAACAGGTGAAATGAGGTTCTAGATAACGGCTCACATATGATTTTCAGATATAAAAAGCCGAGCGTGGTGTAAAGGTGACACACTGGGAGGGACACATGGGTGGTTGGATGAAGCCCTCCTTCTCCCCAGATGGTATAAGGCTGACGTAGGTCTTTGGGTGGTTCAGTGCCTTCTCCAGACCTGACTCGGATCAGCTGTCCGTCTGTAGAAGACCCAATAGACTCCAACAAGCTCTGAAGCTCCTCTGTGTTCCTAACTCTGCCTCTCTGTCTGATGTAAACAGGCTCAGATCCTGGAGCTCATCAATCTAAGAAACTTCTGAACGTAAAGGTGGAGGAGCCGAAGCGTCTCCAGGAAGACCTCCTCCCTCCTGGAAGTACCATTAGAACCACTAGGACTACAGACTGCTTCATGTTCCTCTAGGACACTCTTAGACCCCAGTAGGAACTCATCTCAATCCGAAACCAGTCCCTGAACACCCATTAAACCGATCACGTGACCATTAGAACCCAGCAGGAACCTACAGGAGCCTCCAGCACGTCTCCACTCCTGGATCTGGGGGTGAATGGAGAACTGGGTCCAGCAGTAGAGACGGTTCCTCACCTTCTTCCTCAGCGCTGCTGATCAGACGCGGCTTCCTCTTCTTCTCCGCTGTACAGAGCGCGGACCAGCGGAGTCACAGGATCAGCGCCCCCTCCTGGCCTGCAGGGGGAGTCACACCGGAAACACGTGATTAGAGGCTTTCCTCGGTCTTCTTCCACCCGCGTTCCGTCAAGCACCGCCTCCTGCGCTGCGATTGGCCAGTACTTCACACACACCGTCGCTAATTGGTCAGTTAATGTCCTAATAGCTTCCACAGTGTAGACTTCCACACACACGTTCAGCCACACGTAGCTCTGAAACGAAGTTCACCAAATAACCCTGTCACTCTTTTATTTTACAACCTTTTATTTGTTACTATTTTTAATTTAAAAGTGTTTTTTTTATTTTTATTTTAATTCTTTTATTAATAAGCCCAATGTCGTATAGAATCCCCAGGCCTTCCTTTCCCCCAGTCACACCCTCCCTCAGCCGCTTCCCGCGGTGGACTGACCGGGTCTCCTGCTACCTGGCCCTGACACAGCTCACCTGCCCAGCCTGACCAGGCTTCAGACTGATGTTTCCGCTATAGCTCCCTGCATCGGACTATTATTCACAATTATACTTTCATAAACTTCATCGTCACCATGACAACTAGATCAGCATAATTACACACTTCACTGATGTTACAGAATGTAGTTTGGACCAGAGGAGGATGGGTCCCCCCGTGTGAGTCCGGTTCCTCCCAAGGTTCCTTCCTCCACCTGAGGGAGTGTTGCCCTGCCACCGTGGCCTTCAGCTCGCTCACCGGGGGCTTCTTTCTTTTCCCACCTTAATGAACTAGTACTACTGAGTTTCTGTAAAGCTGCTTTGAGACATGAGTAATAAAAAGCTCTATATGAATAAATTAGATTTGATTAGAGAGTCTCGTAAACTCGTGGACCATCCAGAATTCAGAGGCTTCTTCATTCATCCCCTAAACAGCTTATCCTCCCGGGGTGCTGGAGGGTATCCCAGTGTTCAGTGAGCTGGAGGGCAGGGAACACTGGAACCCTGGAGAGTAATGCTCGAGAGTCTGCACGTCACCTGTGAAGCCTTATCAGTTTAACACCCCTCTCTACGGGAGCCGGAGGTCATAGCACTGGGCACTGTCAGGTGACAGGCCGGGATAGAAACCCAGATGACCATAAGCTGTTTTTAAAACACGAGGAATATTCGACTACCCAGGACTCTCCTACTGCAGTGCTGCAGACATGCTGCTAAGCTGCCGTCGCTGAGGTTTACCCAATACAGCCAGACCCATGGGCTTCACAACGACACAAGAGAAACCTACTTCACACCTGTGGTGTGTGGTTTTGATGAATGCACAGAAGCTGATGTTCTACCACATTTATAATAACCTCGCAGGTCTGGCTTCGTTTCCGTTACAGCTGAAGCTGGGACTATAAGACTGATCCCGCAGGGCTCCCGCAGGGCTCCAATGCCCATGATGTCATCACGAACCATTCTGAGACAGACCCGGGATCTCTGATGCTCTTGAACGAACTGACCACAGTCACACCTCATGCCATGTCCGTTATCTTGGGCAGCATCGCCACATACCCCAGCATACTCTGGAGCCGAACATGAACAGGGTGCTCGATGGTAGAGAGCTTCATACGGAGTAACCCCCCCGCCCCCTCTCAGTCTGTTTAATAGAGCTCAGAAAATAAACCAACACCCAACAACCTACACAGATAACCTCCCCCGTAACAACCTGGGCAGTAAACCAGTCACACATCGCCGCCCGTCACCGCCCTCCTGGCACACTTGTGGAATTTGAAGGTGCTGTAGTGCCTGAAGGTCCTGTGGCAGTCCGAGCAGCGGTACGGCTTCTCTCCGGTGTGGATGCGCTGGTGGATCTGGAGGGTGTTCTGTTGGGTAAAGCTCTTTCCACACTCGGAGCAGACAAACGATTTCTCTCCCGTGTGGATGCGCTGGTGAATCTGTAGCGTCCCCTGCTGGTTAAAGCTCCTCCCGCAGTCTGGGCACTGGAAGGGTCTCTCTCCCGTGTGGACGCGCTGGTGATGCTGGAGGTGATGCTGCTGGGTGAAGCTCTTCCCGCACTCGGAGCAGCAGAACGGTTTGTGTCCCGTGTGAAGGCGCTGGTGTGTTTGGAGGTTATACTTTTGGCTGAAGCTCTTCCCGCACTCGGAACACTGGTGCGGCTTCTTTCCAGCGTGAATGAGCTGGTGGTTTTGGAGATGACCCAGCTGACCAAACTGCTTCCCGCACTCGGAGCACACGTAGGGCTTCTCTCCTGTGTGGATGCGCTGGTGAACTTTAAGGGTCTGTCCGCTCCTGAAGCTCTTCCCGCACTCGGAGCAGTGATGAGCGCTCTCCATGGCTGTGCCTTCCAGCATTCGTAGGGAAGCTGCGTTAGCCGAGAGGTGGAGACGGAATGTTTGTGAAGGTGAAGTTGGACCGTGTAGGAAGGCTTGGAGGGTGAACACAGTATTCATTTCTAGAGGACAAAACGAAACAAGCCTGTAGATCACTAGAGCTTCTGGTGCTGTCTGAGAGTTCATGTCATTCTGGTTTCATGCTAGGCTAATGTAGGCTAACGTAGGCTAATGTAGGCTAACGTAGGCTAACGTGTAGTTAGAGGTACCGGTTGGCTGCAGGGTCGTACATTATGCTGTTCGTAAACTACGTAGCTAAATACTCGAGACACATTTTGAGCTGTGCACTAACATCCCAAAAGTCATGGGACAGCAGTGGAGTTACCTCAGGGGACGATTTGGGAACGCCCACAACCCTGTAAGCTGTGAGGTGTGAGTGAGGTTGAACACTGGCCACCTGAGGGCCCATGGCAAGGAGATCTGGACCACTGGAGTTTGATCGAAGCATGATAGCGGCCCTAACTGGGCTCATGTTGGACGAACGTGCAGGTCCAACCATTCGTCTGAACTCCCCAGAACGCTCCTCGAATCGATTCTGCACAACTCGGGCCCGAAGGCACGGTGCACAATGGCGTGTTTAGGTGGACCAGTGGACCTATCGCAAGCCCACACCCCACACCGGTACAGGACCACCACTGGCCTGCACAGTGCCTTGCTGACATCTGGGGTCCGAACCACACACAAATTCTACCATCAGCCCGAAACAACTGGTACCATGACTCCAGTTAGCAGCCTCACGAGCCCAGATGAGGCCCTGTGTCCGGCAGCCTCATGACCCCAGGTGAGCCCCTGTGTCCGGCAGCCTCATGATGTAATGTTCCATCCGTCTTGTACCCACCCTCATGTCTCGTTCAGACTCTGATGATTCCCGTCTCCTTGCCATGAGCACTGTGGCCAGTGTTCCACCTCACGCACAAGATTCCCCCCATAGCTTACACAGGTGTGGGTGTTCCCAAACCGCCCCCTGTGGTACCACCCCTTCATAATCAGTGTACCTACATACGGGTTTACAGACACACTAACATCATCGCCTTAACCTCCACAGATTCCCCGTATGCTGTGTGATGTGCACACCTACCTGGGGGTCTATATACGGGCAGGTGCGGTTATGTATATCCTCCTTTAAAAGCCGGCAGGGTCCACAGTAATCCAGGGAGGGGCTTCACACTGGGAGAGACCCCGTATTAAAAAAGAAAAGAGAAGAAAGTGAATAAATGAATAAACATTACAGAGCTGGTGGTTCATTAAGGAACCAAGCGGCCGAGCGTGCCGTATAGCGTCTGTCTGGGTTTGAGGCGCTCGGGCTGATTTTGGTCCTAGGCTGCTGTTACAGTCTGACTGCTGGAGGTTATCCGTGTGTGGTAGGTGTGTGGTAGGTGTGGCACAACAGATAACACCACTACCTGCCCGCGAGCCACCACCCCATGTTTGATTCCCAGTCCTGACACCACCCTGGCCCACCTGTGGTATGATTAGCCTGGTAAGTAAGTCTGGATAGGAGCTGTAAAGGTGGTGTAAGGTGGAGCTAACAGAGCGTATGTATTTACTGGAGACTAAAGCCTAGCCTCACAAGATCACATGGGGTAACAAGTTTAACATGCCCAGTGTGGAAACATCCCACATACGGGTCTACACAGGTGACGTGACTGCGCTGCACAGCTGGAACCCTGACGTCTCATTCTCTATAGGTCTATAGGTCTATCATCACCACAGGCCTGCTGTAGGGTGGGCTGGGCAGTACCTGGGGTAACCTGCATCCTGGTTATCTCAATCAACTCTGTGCACTGGGTAAACACTCTAATGCTGATCAAACCCTGACAGCTCTGTAATCTCTCCACACACATGAACACTGTCCTCCTACAGGCATGACAGGAACATGACAGGAGTGTCCATACAGCCCCCTCACACTCAGGAGACCACTCAACCACACTCAGCATCAAGATTAACCACATCCATCAGCCAACAGACAGACCTGTACAGCTGCTTCAACATCTGCCCCCATAAAACACCTCCTCACCGGATTCTCCTCAGTGAGGAGCAGTCACGAACAGAGGTCTGCCTCCGTCTGAGCAGCTCCTCCTGGTCTAACTCCGACACTGTAGCTGCTGAGCAGAGGGAGCTTCTGCTTCTCCGCTTTACTGGGGCTGGAGAACCTCACGCATACAACTAGCGCACCCACCTGGACTGCAGGGGAACTACACTCATGTATCAGTGTAGTTCCCCTGGTGTCCAGGTGGGGCGCTGACTGTATGAGTGTAGTTCCCCTGGTGTCCAGGTGGGGCGCTGATTGTATGAGTGTAGTTCCCCTGGTGTCCAGGTGGGGCGCTGATTGTATGAGTGTAGTTCCCCTGGTGTCCAGGTGGGGCGCTAGCTGCATCAGTGTTCTCCTGCAGCCCCTGTAAAGCGGAGAGGGAGAAGATCTGCTCTGCTCGGTTCAGGTGATGCAGGACTGAGACTGCTGAAGATTTACCACATCGGTTTCTCGGTGTTCTGCACTGGACCCTGGAAGACCTGCTGCGGGACGTCCAGCCTCTGTCCAGGTGTACCTGTCACTGTCGGTTTTGAAGTGTTGAGCTCAGTGTTGGTGTTTCTGTGGGGTATGAGATGTGGAGGTTACAGGTGCTGATGAACAGTGGTTAGGTTACCTGAGCATATCCCTCTCCTCCCTCAGCATGGAGTTACCATCAGACCGTCCGGGTCTCCTCTCACTCCTCTAAGCACACAACACGCTAACCTGGACGAATGAGTCTGGATGGGGACCTGGAGCACTCTGCAGTAATGACGTGTGGAATGGACAATCAGTAACGACAGTACACGACTACTCCCTAACGAGTACAGAGAAACCTGAACCGGAAACTACACTCCTCATCAGGAGAACAGCTGCACCAGGAGGAGGTGTGGGAGTGCAGGTGTGTTGGGAAGGAGGATAAAGGTGACCAGGATCAATAACTGGTGATAAGTTTAGACTGATATGATCAATATTTATTGAGCTACACATACAGAAGTCTGTCTCTCAGTATGGCGTCGGGCCGCCGTGTTCGCTAACCCAACACACCAGACGTCTCGGTACGGAGCTGTAGAGGTTCCTGATGGAGTCCTGTGATAATCCATCCCATGCAGCTTGAACATCCTCACACAGTTCCTGCAGATGGTGCGGTAGGGGTGGAGGTGGAGGGACACCAGGTCTTCTGGACGTGTGACGACAAACCGTTCATCTCGGTGCTGACCACGGTGCCTCCACACACGGATTCGTTGGGCGTCTCCACCAAGACTAAAGCGGGACTCGTCACTGAAGATGACCCGCTGCCATTCTGAGTCACTCCATGACAGTCTGGTACGACACCACTGCAGTCTTTGGTGACGGTGACGTGGTGTTAAGGACAGTCGTGGTAACGGTCTGTGTGCATGTAGTCCTGCGTGGTGCAGCCGTCTGCAGATGGTGCTGCAATCAGGATGACTCAGTGAGGACACCACATGGCCATTCGCATGCCTCCACATTTCCAACTACCCTTCAGGTTTAACTCCTGTTGGTTGACTCCTGCTGGTGCAGTACGGTGGTCAGTAAGCTGTAATGGACTCCACCGCCACCGTAAAGCACATGGTAGGAACCTCCGTAACTGGGAGGAGCCACTGAGTGATTGCTTGTTTGTTTTCTTTCCCCAGAAATGAATGCTGCTCCGCCGGAAGTCTTCCCCAGTGTAAATCAGATGGCACCGAGAGGAACGCCATGCTGCTGAAAACATGCCTTCCAGAGGAGCGTCGTCATCCGGGAGTCTCCGCGTTCACGCAGCTCACACAGGAGCCAGAAAACGTACGTCCAAGGAGGGAACTAACCGCTGCGCAGAATGTGGGAAGAATTTCAGAACCAGACATATCCTGAAAACACACCAGCGCATCCACACCGGAGAGAACCCGCACGTCTGCTCCGAGTGCGGGAGGAGCTTCAATCGAAAGATCCATCTCCAGTCACACCAGCGCCTTCACACCGGAGAGAAGCCGCATCACTGCTCCGAGTGCGGGAAGAGCTTTAAAGACCGAGGTAACTTCAAAACACACCAGCGCATCCACACCGGAGAGAAGCCGTACGTCTGCTCGGAGTGCGGGAAGAGCTTCACCGCACAAAGTACCTTCCACAAACACCGGCGCATCCACACCGAGGAGAAACCGTATTACTGCTCGGAGTGCGGGAAGAGCTACAAAGACGGAGCCACCCTGAAAACACACCAGCGCATCCACACCGGAGAGTCACCTCCGGAGTCACGAGCGCGTCCACACAAACGGGAAGCTGCAGTACGTAGGTCCTCAGGCACCGGAGGACGTGACGGAGGGACGGGACTGGTCGTGATGTGAGACATGTCCTGCAGGTTAACATGAACATCCTGTACCACCCATACGCAGCTTACCACCCTTCAGACTCCTACAGTGGATCCACTCCTCTGTTCTGTTGCCCATGACGACAAAGCAAAAGTGTTTTGTAAAGTTACTGAAGTGATGTATCCCATTTACATATGGACTCAGACCCTTACAGATGGTCCTCGAGATGCCTTTGGAGCCTAATTGGAGCCCACCTCTGCCTAATGGAATGGAATTCACCAGGGCTTGTCAATGGTGGTCTAGTGGCAGGAATCGAACCTGGTCAGGAAAGTCGTCTCCCTCTGTGGAGCAGTCGTGGCTGGAGGTAGGGGAACCAGCCGTGTAACCAGAGGGTCGTGGTCTGATTCCCTGAACCGACAGTAACGACTGAAGTGCCCTGGAGCACCACACCTAACCCCCACCTGAGCAACACACCTAACCCCCACCTGAGCAACACACCTAACCCCCACCTGAGCAACACACCTAACCCCCACCTGCTCCTTGTGTGTATGTGGGTGCTTCAATAAATGCGGACTAATGGCTCTAAACTCTCCGCTCAGGGGATGACCACCTCAGTGTTCTTTAGGACAGTTAGGAAAGGCTACACAGCTGACTGTGTATGTCAGGGTTCAAGCCATGAGGTTAAGACAGTCGTCCCTGAACCTGCAGGTCAGGATTATGTGTAGGGACAAATCCGCAGTGCCCAAAAGCACTGTAACCTCCATCGTCCCCAAATGGAAAAAGTTTGGAACCACTGACAGACTTTCTAGATCTGGGCACCTAGCCAAGCGGTCAGCCCCAGTGGTCTTTAAGAAGGAGACCCAGAGTTCATTTTGTGGAAATGGACCAGTTCAGTATTCCACAGGTTAGGCCTTTTCTGGTGAAGCGCCAGACAGCGGCCGTTCCCAACCAAGACGCACGTGACAGCCTGTTCGCTTGTTAGGTCTGCCACTGGAGAATGAAATGTCTCCTGGTTGAAGATTGAATTCTCTGGCCATGATTTCCATCAGCATGTGCTCCTAACATCCGTACAGTCAGACACGGCGGCGTCACAGCATGCTGTGGGCGTGTCTTTCTGTGACAGGGTCTGGATGACGAATCGGAATAGAGGGGAAGATGGAGGGAGAAAATTATAGCTCAATCCTGACCGGAAACCTTTCCAGAGGTTCTGGACCTCAGGCTGAGGTGAAGGTTCACATCCCAACAATCAGCCAAAGCATTCCTCCAACGATACACAGGAGTGGCGTTGGGAAAACCGTAATCAGGTCCTGGCGTTGTCAGAGTCTGTATCTGAACCCCTAGAGCGTCTCTGGAGAGATCTGAACATGGCTGTGCAGTGACGCCTCCCTTCCAGCCTGGCTGGGGTCGGACGGTTCTGTCAGTGAAGGTTCCAGACTTTCAGGATCATGTCCAGAGCCCCTCCTGGCGGCCGGTGCAGTGAGGGGTCTGAACCCTGGTGTTGGGGAATCACCATCTTCTGTTATTAATACATTTACAAAACTCCTAACCTCACAGGGGTTATAGGAGCACTGTGTGTAAAATCACACAGGAGAACGTGTGGAACCGCTGGAAGGTTCTGGAATCCTTCTGTGTGCAGTGTATGACCTAAACACTATGAACCACGTGACTTTGATCTTTACATAAGACGATCTTGTTCATGTTGATCTCAAACCTTTCGTGGGTGTGGCAAGGAGCCACTCCACCTGGGACGCCATATTCCAAGGTGCGGTCTGGAGACTGGACTGCATGCTGACAGTGCACTGACTATATAAATAAAAACAGAGAGCGTATTAAACATGGCCGAAGCAGTGTCTCCTTTCCCACAGGACACAGGAGCATTACCCACGGGCTGCTCCCACACGACGTTATAACCTGGGGTAGTCTTGTGGCCCATTTACAGGTACAGGTAAAAAGGAATCTTTAACTGGCATGGGAATGCACAGTCAGGAAAAATGACAGACATGGCGCATTCAGACGGGACTACAGTCACTAATGGACTAAAACGTTACCCAACATTACCCCACGTTACCCAACATCACCCCACGTTACCCAACATTACCCAACATTACCCCACGTTACCCAATGTTACCCCACCGTCCCATGTAAAACTAATCCCAGTCGGGCTGAAGTGTGTTTTATGGAATTCAGAAAAGATGTGAGGAATGAAGAGCTGCACAGGTGCTACAGGAAACATCAATCAACAGCCTGATCAGAACACTCATCGAGATTAAACCAGTCGTGTGTCACACCTGGCCGCCTCCTGCTGGCTCCGGCTAGATTTCTAGGGAACTGTGTAATGTCACCTACGGCAAAGAATGACACAGGTGATCAGTGTAATTAGACAGCAGCCGACAGGTAAGTCTGGCCCACCCTGGTTCTTCAGAATCAGAACCCTTAGTAGGAGTTTGGTCAGCAGGACACTGTATAACGTATAACACTCAGACTGGTTTACCTAAACACATCACATACCATATATAACTATTATATATTTATTTATATTTAATAATTATACAGAGTTAGAATAACGAAGAGCTGGAGATGAGTTACAGCCCCTGGTAAACTGGAGGGACCTCCA
>JAMWET010006928.1:262500-465899 GCA_024036415.1 Prochilodus magdalenae | reverse complement strand
TTACATGCACAAAAGGCATCCCAGACCACCACAGATAATATATAGACATATCATGTGAGAAATAGCCTTTCTGGCTGTTCATGGGGGTCCCGTGGTGGGTAAGCTACTTAACAATTTATGGCAGTGGTTGCTGTTGCTAGCTTCAATTGCAGTAAAATGTTAATTTTCTGAATGCTGTTTTTTCGTTTGGGTATTATGCTTCATCTACACATTAATTGAGATATTACCCATTTCCTTTGTGTCTTTGGGCTTTGAGAAAATGAACCAAACAAATTCAGTCTTTCCACCAATCTTTTGCAAAATTGGGCAAGTTTTTAGATTTTAAACAAAAATGCCATATCACATGTAAAGGTATCCTGTCCTATAGTTAAGTTGTTAGGCTGTAAAATTAACTATCTAGATTAACAGGCTGCCACAGTTTCACCATGATGCCAGCTACTGCTGCAGCTCTAATATGTAGTTTGTCAATCTGGGTGAAGTAAGCTAAACAAATGACTCTTTCCACTGAATTTGTGTATAAGAATATATACCCGAATCAGGCGCACTAATAACGTTTTAATAATGAGTCTACGAGACTAATGAGGATGTCCCAGGCCCTTCACGCCAAGCCTCACCGCCCACACTGTCCGGCAACCTTAACAACAATGGCTGTTATTTACCCATTAAATCATTTCCCAAAATGAATATTTTATTCTCTATAGTGCATTAACCTTGAAGCTGCTAACTGATCACCTTGAGTTTATTTGATGCAATGAAAAGCGGATGTACTGAGCAGAAATGACTGAGCACTGGGGGGGATTAGCAGTGAAAGAATGGCACAGAAGAAACAAAAGCATGGAGGAGACCAAGCTGAATTTTAAGCCCCAAACTAATAGTCTTAATGTACTTCAGGCAATAAAGCATCCCAATCAAGGCATCATAAAGCAGAAACAATAAAAATCCAAAATGGAAACAATGTAAGTGTTGAGTTTTTTAATGTTGGAGAAAGCAGAATTTAATCTCATTTGGCTCAACAATCAAGGGGAACTTTGTTTAAGTGGAAAGAAAAAATAAAAACAATCAAGCATCACAAATTTTATATTATGTCAGTAACTGTAAAGTGACTACGAACCTATGCTTGGCATGGTAAACTAACTTTAGCAGGAAGAAGTAATTACCATAATACCAACATCAGAGTAATCTTGAGTTCAAATTTGACCTTTTCAGTGGGCATCACAGAGATCATGTATGAATGTTACGCTTGTGCGGCGCTACTGCCCCTGTAAGTAGTGTTCAGTTCACTTACAAATCCCTGGCTTTTGTCAATCTTAGCTAAATTTTGACAGTGTTAGCTTTAGTTTGGATTACTAACTCCATTTAGTGGTGTGTGTGTCTATTAACTAACCAGCAAGTGCAATAATTGCATCATTGTCCCCGGGAAATTACAACAAAAGCGATTGCAGTCCTGTCTCCCATGTAAGTATTGCCTTATGTTTAGCCAAGTTCCTTGAGGAAAAAAGTGTAAGTGGGAGCAAGTTCCTGACCATTTTACCTGGCCTCTGCTTGCCTCAGCCAATGCTATAAAGCACCACCATGTTCACATCTAACACTTCAAAGCCATACTAGGCTAACCTTAGTATACTATTTCATCCATACTGCCATTAGTATCGTCTGTAGAGAAGCTAATTTAAACAATTGGCTTGGACACAACATTGGAACGAAATCTTGCTCAACATCCAGCTTCAGATATTTTTTCCTATGCCTAATGTGAGGAATTGCAATTAAAAAGAAAAGCTCAAGAGTTTCATCCCGAGCAGATAAATAAATGATGCGTCCTTTGCATTATCCATTTTCATAGTTTGTTTATTACAAATAGTTGAAGTATGAGAAATGCAAGCATTTTTTTTAGTGTTTTGATTAAAAACTTGCTGTTGTATTTTTGGAAGCAACCTCACGCAGCGGAAGTTAGTCACAGTTGTTGGTTTAAGGCCCTGGAAATTGTTAGACTTCCAATGAATTTAAGTTTTGGCACAGGCACTACATGTAACCTCCGCATTGTGGTCATATCACTATCTGTTTTCGGTTCTTCTTTTAACTAAACAGTACTTTTCAATGCTGATTTATTAATACGTGTGCCCCTCTTCTTCTGCCATCAAGCACAATCACTAGCCAATAGTATCAAACAATTAGCAGTTTCTATCTGGATGCTTAGGCACAATTTGTTGCATAAGTAATAGTTGAAACGCTTATGTAATGTTACAAATAGTAACATTAGAAAAAATGTTACATACCCATGTGGATTCCGGTTCCAGTCACACACATACACCATGTATATAATGAATAAAATTGTCTTGAGAAGTATGTGGAGAACGCTACTAACGCTAACTGCTTTTAGGCTGAATAGGTGAAAATATATGAAAAGTACTTTTTGGTTCTCATGACATCATCACAGAAATAATCCATTTGAAATTAAAGATACCATATTTTTAAAATTAATGTCTTTCCCAAAAACAGCTATTTTAGTTTCAAAAACTACATTTCGGTCATGGATAAAGAAAGGTTGGAAAAGGGTCAGGTAAAAATTCATTACGACAAAGCACAAGTGAAAGCCTGTGATGGTTTAAAGTGTAATTGGTGAACACCAAAAAAGTATATTATTAACTGTTTTTAGGTGTTTTGTTGTTTTTTTGGAAGAACCCTTTCATATATTTAAAATGTTTCTCGAGGAATACTTTGCTACAACAATGCAACTCCAAAAAGAACCATGCATGACCTTTACTACATCATTAATAGGCTCACCGCAAATTGTTTGGGAAAAGCCACGCCCTGTGCTGCCATTATAATACAATATATTGCTCATTTTCTCAGTGCATTTTTATTTTCTGTACTGATGTTTTTTGTGTGTGTGTGTTGTGTGGGGTGTGTGTGTATCTTTAGAGGTGGTGAAACCTTTCGCACATGAACCTCCTCAGAGGTCCTTAGATGATTTGACAGGTAACAACAAAAAGCTATTAGCCCTGGCCTCTCTGTAACGCAGCAGCAAACTCTCCAGCTCCACGAGCAACATTCTGCCGAATGAAAACAAATTACCACCGAAATTAAATATGAATGTCTGTGAAAAAATCAAAACAGAACCGGGATGGAAGAGTTTTAGAGATATTTTGAGAAAAGCCTTGGGCAAAGACTGGGAGGGCAAATCAAAAAGAGTGAAAGGACCTAGAGAGAAAGAAAAACATAGAGAGGGAGAAGATCTGTAGATAAGTAAAAAGATAGCGAGATGAAATGCATATAAAGAATTCTTGGGAAGAGCAGCGAGCTGCACAACAAAAGCGTCAGCCGAGTTCTAAAAGAACTTTTTTTCCTTTCTCTCTCCGGCCGGCACATCTTTGTTTCTGTCCGTCAAGTTTTTGATAAGAATGGGTTAGGAACCCCTAAGCACCCACACCCGTCTCTCTTATCTCCGCTTTCTCCTAACGTTTACTAAGTAAGATATTTTCCAAGTCTGCCAGCCTCTGAAAGATGAACTATAGTTTGTGATATCTGCTAGATGAGATCTTTTTGTTTGTTCTGTAAGGCAAGTTGATCAAACTGTGTAATTCCTCTGTTATTAGATTTATCAGAACTTTCTTCTTTATCAAATAAACAGAGCTGCGGTAGTCAAGAAAGGCCTGACAAGAATATCACAAATCAGCGCTGGGGAACAGTGGACCGGCATTGTGTGCCCCTCAAAGAAACAGCAGATGTTTTCCGATATATCCAGTTAGGCAAATACCAGCGGAATGGAAAATAGCAATTAAAATATTGGGTATGTTGTTATTGTGGCATACGCTTCTTTAAGACATATGGTAGCTGTTTGTTTGTTTTGCTTGATGGTTTTTGTTTGTTTTTCTTTAGGTAGATAGGTGGTTGTGATATTTCCTTTGATGAAGGTGGGAGGTGTGACGGGGAAACGTTCTGTTTTAAATCCCGGTTGTGGAGGAATTTTCACTCGTCACGCCTGCCTATGCTCTCCAGGAGGTGGTAAGAAAACCACGTTTTTTATTTATAGAGACCAGTCATTTACAACACCTCTCTTTCTCTCTCTACAAACTCTTGTCTCTGTCTCTCTCCTTCACTATTTTTGGAAAAAAAAAAAAGTTGAAAGCTCACACGAGGAGACACAAAGGAAGATTCCTTCGTGGCTGTGACACCAGGCGAAGAGAGAGATAGAGAAGAGAGAGAGGAGAGAGTGAGAGGAGAGAGAGAGAGCGAGAGAGAAGAGAGAGAGAGAGGAAGGTAGCATAGATATTGAAATGTGTTTTGTCACTCTCACTTTTGTGAGCACAAACCACACCTGGAGGTTTAAGGGTGTAAAGTGTCTTTCTCTTAGTGTTCTGTGGAACAAGATGTCTTTGTGTCTTGGCTTATAACATATAACACATCACAAACTCTCCTCTCTCTTTCTGATCTACCTGGCATTTTGGGCCCCATGTGGATGGACCCTATTTTTTCATCTAAAGTCAAAGAACAGAACCAGCCATGGTCAGGAAAAGTTAGTGATCATGCAGCTATTGGTTAATGGATAACCACAATTCTTATTTTAAATCCATAATACAACCATTAATTAGATTAACAAAATATTCACGTGCAACTCTGGACACCTAATCCAAAAAAAGTTAAGCTGGGCTCGACTTCCCAACAGGTTTATATTGTAAGCCATCTGGAGCCATTAATAAAATCAACAAACACTACAAATAGACTAATGGTTATCGAGGTACAGAGAAAATGTAAAAAGAGACAAAATTCAAAAGAGACAGAGCAATTAATAAAAGCAGGAGAAGATACCTGCTTCAAAAGAGTTTGATTGATGTGCTGCCTGTCCCTTCTTATGCCTGGCCTGCTCCACAGTCATATAAAGGGAAAGGTCCCACCCCCCCCCCCCCCCCCCCCCCCCCCCCCCCCCCCTGTTTCACGGTGATCTAAAGCAATGGTCTGCCCACATCTACTTACTGTGCATGTACTCCCTCTTCACTTCACTTCACTCATCTTTAAACTGCTTTATATATCCTTCGGGGTCACAGAGGGTTGCTGTAGCCTATCCCAGTGCTCATTTGGGTTAGGAGGCAGGAAACCCCCAGACAGGTTCGACAGTCTCATCACAGGCCAGTAAATAGAATAAAACAAATGATACCTTCTTGGCCACTTTAAAATGTAGTCAGAATAAACACTTTTTTTCACAAACCCATACCAGAGGTGAGATAGTAAGTAGTTAGATTTTTCTCTCCATGTATCATTACATGTACACTAAAGTGTGGCAAAAAAAAGAAACAAAAAACCCAAAAAAAACCAAACAAGCTTAATATGGGGGAGTACTGTTGCAAATGTCACATGCACAGAATGAAAAAGAAGATCCAACTTCGATGTTTAGGTCTCAAGTGTAAAATAATCATTCAGATGAGATGATCACAATTAGTAATACTCCACAGCTCACACAGTCAAATACTCTTTTCATTGCAACTCAAGAATGTATTTGTATCTGCTTGTGTGGATCAACCTCCTTTACACAACATTCCTCCACATGTGTGTGGCAGTTATATAGATCCACCAGAGAGCTCTCCAAATCCCCAGATCCCTTTTTTTTTTACATAGTGTAGCTTTAAACTTATTTATCAATGTACTTCCTGCAGGTTTGGGTTAACTGTTTTCCAGCAGTTGTTTTCGGAGTGTTATTCAGTACAAAGACTGTCATTGTGAAGGCGGGGTTCATTTTTACCTTGTGGGACATATGGCTGCATCAAACCCCTTTTGCTACTCCTCACCTTTTTTCTACTGCTCCCTTTCTTACCCTGGAAGAACAGCAGAGGAATCGATAAGAGGAAAAAAGCAGGAGTAGTGGAGAAATAAGCCAAAATTCAGAAAATCAAAGTCAAAGTGAACTTTATGTCATTCAGGCTTTACAAAGGAGTTGCATAGCTGAACGAGGTTGCGTTTCTCCAAAACTCCGATGTGCAAATATAAACAAAGTGCAAAACACACACGAGACATACTAGTAACATAACAGTGCTGACGAGATGAGAATATAGAATTGGGGGGGTAACAAATTTTTTTACATTACACAAATAATTGCACTGTGTATAGAAAAATATGTATGTATGCTATGTTTCCAAGTAATAATGTCATTGCACAATGTAACATATAATGTAAACATAACACTGTAGCTGTAAACGTAACAGTGAAAAAGTGCTTGATTATAATAAACAGTGAGATTATTGCATATAAATTAGCTGCATTTAAAAATTGTTTGTGAGTTGCAATAAAAAATATATATTAATAATACTGTGTACAGTTTTGATATGCATGGGTTGAGTAGTTTGTAAGCCTATGGAGGATCACATGAGTACTAAGTATATACTGAGTACTGAGTATATAAAATATTATATAAACTTAAATAAAACAAAATTTAAGGTATAAGTGTAAAGTGGGATTGCTCTGCATTTGTCTGTCCTCTCTGGGCGTCTCTGCAGTGATGTCATGTTAATATCTGTAAAGGCCATCCTGGGTAACATAGACTGGTGTATCCTCAGCTTGAAGCCTCTCCCATGTGTATTGTAAGCAGCTTCTCTCGTCACCTACGTATTCGGACAGCCCGTAAGATGGTATCATGAATTGGTATGTAGGTGATGGAGGAGGGCATAAGGACCAATAGGAAAAGCAGCAACTGTCAAGTTGGACGCAGCCTCTTTGTGTAAACATGAGTAAATCATAGCCATTAATATTTTGTTCATGTAATTTGTGTTTGCTTATTAATGTCAATATGCGACATTCTGTGTGATGCCAGGGTCTTAGAGTAAGGTCTATAGACTACTGGTCACCTGAAATTTCCTCTAGGATGACCATTTATGTTCAGAGACACTTCAGTGTCTTTTTTCTGAAGCTTTTTATTATCATCTCTTTGCTCTTATCATGTTATGACATTAGACACAAAATAGCATGAGATTAATAAACAGAACAGCGGGCTCAGCGGGTTCGAGTGATAGCCTATACTCTGTTATCAGCACGAATCATCAGTCACTAATGACATCAGCACACACACACCAACACACATGGCCAAATAGACAGTAAACAGTGCCATCCTGAAAATGTGGTAGGCTATTCAGGGGGTGAAGACCTTACAAACAGATGCAATCAAATGAGGATATTATATTTACTAAGATGAATTCCTTAAGATAATGGCCATTGATGTTACTATTGTTGCTGTGTTATGGCCAATTGGATCATTATGCTCTAAGCTATCCCCTGCTTTATTTACTCAGCCACCAATTTCTTCTTCCTTTGTGTCTTATTTCCATGAGTATTTAAGAAAAAGTCCACTGGAGCCAAAGTTTCACTGTGTTAAGAACTGCTTCCGCTTTTGCAGCCATCCATGGAAAAAGACCTGCTGGGTGTAAAGCAGGAGAGTTTCAGAATTTTAGGTTCAAAAAAAGGGTTTCAGATGACAGATCAGAGCAAAGAACGCTCATGAGGAACAAGAGAGGGGCCTGGTGGTTATGGGGGCTCTTTGAAAAGGACACAACACGCTCTACTGACATTGCTTTACTGACACAGAGTTTGACTTTGTCAAAGGCTTTAAAACAGCTGGATGTTTAATTAATTGCATTATAAGTGATTAGGTCAACGGTTGACTTGGCTTTCATCATGTAATTGATGTAATTGACTTTAAAATATCAAGCTCTAATCGTCAGTACCTTTAGTTAGGAAAAAGTAATTATAATCATAATACATTGCAACTTGCATTTTTAAGGGGTAGGTTAGGAGCTATACATTTTTTTGTCCCTTATCTCCCCTGCTTTGGTTTATTCTCTGTTTCTCAGAAGTAGGTTTTGGAAAAGCACAAATGAATACATTCCCTCGGGGGAAAATGTGTTTAAGGTACCATTTACACTGCTTGTTGCAGCCCACAGTATCTTTTTTCTCCGAGTGTATAGTAGCGTCCTTACATTTATGTCACGCCCTGTCTTGTTCTTGCCCCTGTTTGTTTGATTTCTCTGGATTCTTTTTCTTGTTTCTTTCCATGTGCCTTTAATGTCCTGTTCTATGCGCTTCTGTTTTGGATTTTTTTGCTCCTCCTGTCTCCGCTGTCTTGTCAGGCCCCCTCACCTGTCCCTAGATTGTAGCTCTGGCCCCCTTCCCAGGTGTTCCTTGTTAGTCCTTTTCATTTATACTCCCTGCTGTTCCTTCCCTGTTCAGTGTTTCTTAGTTGTCTAATGTTCTTGGCTTCACTGGTTTTGTTTTATCTTATTTGTTCTTTATTAAACTTGCACTTACATCCTGCCCTCCATCTTGTCCCCACGTGGTCAATTTAACATAGAAATTGCAAATTTCCCCACTGTGGGATCAATAAAGGATTATCTTATCTTAGTCACTTTCACATATCTGGCTGCAAACAGCAGCAGTATTCCAAGTGCACTGTTTAACAGTAATTGTGGTCAGAGACCCAAAGGAAACTCAACACTTCACCCCACATCACACATAAAGAACAGATTACACTTAGAAATCTCTACTTATTATGCTTTATTTTGGGGGAGAAAAGTCCACTAGGCACAATTTTTTTGTACTCAGGCCATATGAACATTATATATGAACAAGTGCCCTGATGACCACATCACTACTTTTTCTACATTAAAGTAAACAACATCCCCAACCACCTTTATTCTATTTCTAAAGATTTTTAAGCAAACCTCAGTAAATTACAAGATGGTGCATGCGCCACGGGTGGGACAAAATTTACAGTACATGATCAGGAGTAAGGAGCAGGCTTTTAAACCAAAGTCATAGTCATTAACAGGCAGGGTCAAAACCAAATAGACTTGCATATGATGAGAACAATCAACCCAAAAACACAAACTGGTAATCAAAATCCAGAAACAGAGGCTAAAATTATTGGAAAACAGAAACTGGAGAATATAAAATGTAGAGAGGTGTGTTCTCCCTCTGTGTTTTATCTTAAATGAACCTTCAACAAAATATTGTATTTTGACCAGGGACAACAATTCTTTCGTGTATGACTGTATGTATCAGCTTTGGAATATTTATGGGTAAAGTGGGTGAAGGCAGCTAATTTTAAATATGCCATTTATTTTTCCTATATAGAAAACCAGCTGAGACTCAAAGTTCATTATATGGGCATGTCGCTGACTACAAAATGATGAACTACCTCGCAGGTCTATTAGAATTCCAATTAACCCAAATTGTTATGGCAGCCACTGGTTACTTACTTTTTAAAGTTAAATCCTTTTTTAGAGTTTTTTTTACTGTGTACCCTTAACTTTTGACTTTTAGTACAAAGAAATGACATCCATAACTGTCCGAAACAGCCACCCTCCAATACACCACATCTTTTTTTACATGCAAATATCTCTGTAGTCATTATAGGTGCTACAATGGTTGCCCATATAGAAATCAATCTTTAGCATTTTGATTGCGGTGGATGGATAAAAAAAATCATGCCCTACAGGCGCAATTAAAGTTTTTTTTTAGGTAGCAGCTTTAAAACTCATATTCATGCATAAGTTTTTCGCAATTAGAGAGCATTGAGCATCCAGACTACAAAAGACATTAATTAGCCTACATTTATGGAAACACTGCATGTAACTTTGTCAGCCATAGCACAGGGTGTAATTTCCCCACTTGAAAGTAGGGATTAAATTGATGGTGGTCTGCTTCTTTTCTGCAACTACTGTTCATATTCAAAAGCTTATAAAAGTGCACTGAAACTTCAGATTGCCAAGACTGCATTATAAAGTAAGTCCATATTTCACAATTTCACATTTATTCTAATCAACATGCTTTATTTAGCCTTACAGTGAAGTGTAGTGAAAACATATGCTTACTGAGACATGAGCTTGACAACAAAACATGTAGATGTTAACCATGTTTTACTAATATATTAAACCAGTGTTTGTTGTCTTGCTAGGCAAGCTAACGAAGCGCTAATGTTTTGACTAGGGCTGCCCTCTAGAAGTGGACGATCGAATCGTCATGTCGACGACCCTTTAAGTCTGACTGAGACCCCTTCAAGTCGCTGACAATAGTGACCTTTTGTTCCCCTGCTAACACAGACTTACCACTTACAAAAATGCGACAAGAAACTTTAAGGAATGTAAAAAGACATTTTAAATAATTAATTAAAGGGGAATAATAAATATATATCTAAGGGGTTTTTTTTGTTCTTGGTGGTTTTGGACCTTTAATATATATTTATTATTCCCCTTTAATAATTATTAAAATGTCTTTTTACATTCTTAAAGTTCTTGTGCATTTTTGTAAGCTTTAGTCTGTTTTACGGGGAAAAAAAGGTCACTATTGTCAGTCGACTTGAAGGGTCTCAGTCGACTTAAAGGGTCGCCGACATGACGATTCGAATCGTCCACTTCTAGAGGGCAGCCCTAGTCAAAACATTAGCGCTTCGTTAGCTTGCCTAGCAAGACAACAAACACTGGTTTAATATATTAGTAAAACATGGTTAACATCTACATGTTTTGTTGTCAAGCTCATGTCTCAGTAAGCATATGTTTTCACTACACTTCACTGTAAGGCTAAATAAAGCATGCTGATTAGAATAAATGTGAAATTGTGAAATATGGACTTACTTTATAATGCAGTCTTGGCAATCTGAAGTTTCAGTGCACTTTTATAAGCTTTTGAATATGAACAGTAGTTGCAGAAAAGAAGCAGACCACCATCAATTTAATCCCTACTTTCAAGTGGGGAAATTACACCCTGTGCTATGGCTGACAAAGTTACATGCAGTGTTTCCATAAATGTAGGCTAATTAATGTCTTTTGTAGTCTGGATGCTCAATGCTTCTCTAATTGGAAACTTATGCATGAATATGAGTAAAGCTGCTAAAAACTTTAATTGCGCCTGTAGGGCATGATTTTTTTATCCATCCACCGCAATCAAAATGCTAAAGATTGATTTCTATATGGGCAGCCATTGTAGCACCTATAATGACTACAGAGATATTTGCATGTAAAAAAAGATGTGGTGTATTGGAGGGTAGCTGTTTCGGACAGTTATGGATGTCATTTCTTTGTACTAAAAGTCAAAAGTTAAGGGTACACAGTAAAAAAACTCTAAAAAGGATTTAACTTTAAAAAGTAAGTAACCAGTGGCTGCCTTAACAATTTGGGTTAATTGGAATTCTAATAGACCTGCGAGGTAGTTCATCATTTTGTAGTCAGCGACATGCCCATATAATGAACTTTGAGTCTCAGCTGGTTTTCTATATAGGAAAAATAAATGGCATATTTAAAATTAGCTGCCTTCACCCACTTTACCCATAAATATTCCAAAGCTGATACATACAGTCATACACGAAAGAATTGTTGTCCCTGGTCAAAATACAATATTTTGTTGACGGTTCAATTAAGATAAAACACAGAGAGAGAACACACCTCTCTACATTTTATATTCTCCAGCTTCTGTTTTCCAATAATTTTAGCCTCTGTTTCTGGATTTTGATTACCAGTTTGTGTTTTTGGGTTGATTGTTCTCATCATATGCAAGTCTATTTGGTTTTGACCCTGCCTGTTAATGACTATGACTTTGGTCCCACCCGTGGCGCATGCACCATCTTGTAATTTACTGAGGTTTGCTTAAAAATCTTTAGAAATAAAATAAAGGTGGTTGGGGATGTTGTTTACTTTAATGTAGAAATATGATGTGGTGTGTCATTGTTAGTTGTGGTCATCAGGGCACTTGTTCATATATAATGTTCATATGGCCTGAGTACAAAAAATTGTGCCTAGTGGACTTTTCTCCCCCAAAATAAAGCATAATAAGTAGAGATTTCTAAGTGTAATCTGTTCTTTATGTGTGATGTGGGATGAAGTGTTGAGTTTCCTTTGGGTCTCTGACCACAATTACTGTTAAACAGTGCACTTGGAATACTGCTGCTGTTTGCAGCCAGATATGTGAAAGTGACTAAGATAAGATAATCCTTTATTGATCCCACAGTGGGGAAATTTGCAATTTCTATGTTAAATTGACCACGTGGAGACAAGATGGAGGGCAGGATGTAAGTGCAAGTCTTTAATAAAGAACAAATAAGATAAAACAAAACCAGTGAAGCCAAGAACATTAGACAACTAAGAAACACTGAACAGGGAATGAACAGCAGGGAGTATAAATGAAAAGGACTAACAAGGAACACCTGGGAAGGGGCAGAGCTACAATCTAGGGACAGGTGAGGGGCCTGACAAGACAGCGGAGACAGGAGGAGCAAAAATCCAAAACAGAAGCGCATAGAACAGGACATAAAAGGCACATGGAAGAAACAAGAAACAGAATCCAGAGAAATCAGACAAACAGGGGCAAGACAAGACAGGGCGTGACATAAATGTAAGGACGCTACTATACACTCGGAGAAAAAAGATACTGTGCTGCAACAAGCAGTGTAAATGTACCTTAAACACATTTCCCCCGAGGGAATGTATTCATTTGTGCTTTTCCAAAACCTACTTCTGAGAAACAGAGGAATAAACAAAGCCTGGGAGATAAGACAAAATGTATAGCGCTAACCTAATTAAAAATGCAAGTGCAATGTATTATGATTATAATTACTTTTTCCTAACTAAAGGTACTGACGATTAGAGCTTGATATTTTAAAGTCAATTACATCAATTACATGATGAAAGCCAAGTCAACGTTGACTAATCACTAATAATGCAATTATTAAACATCCAGCTTTTAAAGCCTTTGACAAAGTCAAACTCTGTGTCAGTAAAGCAATGTCAGTAGAGCGTGTTGTGTCCTTTTCAAAGAGCCCCCATAACCACCAGGCCCCTCTCTTGTTCCTCATGAGTGTTCTTTGCTCTGATCTGTCATCTGAAACCCTTTTTTTAAATCTAAAATTCTGAAACTCTCCTTCTTTACACCCAGCAGGTCTTTTTCCATGGATGGCTGCAAAAGCAGAAGCAGTTCTTAACACAGTGAAACTTTGGCTCCAGTGGACTTTTTCTTAAATACTCATGGAAATAAGACACAAAGGAAGAAGAAATTGGTGGCTAAGTAAATAAAGCAGGGGATAGCTTAGAGCATAATGATCCAATTGACCATAACACAGCAACAACAGTAACATCAGTGGCCATTATCTTAAGGAATGCATCTTAATAAATATAATATCCTCATTTGATTGCATCTGTTTGTAAGGTCTTCACCCCCTGAAAAGCCTACCACATTTTCAGGATGGCACTGTTTACTGTCTATTTGGCCATGTGTGTTGGTGTGTGTGTGCTGATGTCATTAGTGACTGATGATTCGTGCTGATAACAGAGTATAGGCTATCACTCGAACCCGCTGAGCCCGCTGTTCTGTTTATTAATCTCATGCTATTTTGTGTCTAATGTCATAACATGATAAGAGCAAAGAGATGATAATAAAAAGCTTCAGAAAAAAGACACTGAAGTGTCTCTGAACATAAATGGTCATCCTAGAGGAAATTTCAGGTGACCAGTAGTCTATAGACCTTACTCTAAGACCCTGGCATCACACAGAATGTCTCATATTGACATTAATAAGCAAACACAAATTACATGAACAAAATATTAATGGCTATGATTTCCTCATGTTTACACAAAGAGGCTGCGTCCAACTTGACAGTTGCTGCTTTTCCTATTGGTCCTTATGCCCTCCTCCATCACCTACATACCAATTCATGATACCATCTTACGGGCTGTCCGAATACGGAGGTGACGAGAGAAGCTGCTTACAATACACATGGGAGAGGCTTCAAGCTGAGGATACACCAGTGTATGTTACCCAGGATGGCCTTTACAGATATTAACATGACATCACTGCAGAGACGCCCAGAGAGGACAGACAAATGCAGAGCAATCCCACTTTACACTTATACCTTAAATTCTGTTTTATTTAAGTTTATATAATATTTTATATACTCAGTACTCAGTATATACTTAGTACTCATGTGATCCTCCATAGGCTTACAAACTACTCAACCCATGCATATCAAAACTGTACACAGTATTATTAATATATATTTTTTATTGCAACTCACAGTTTTTTAAATGCAGCTAATTTATATGCAATAATCTCACTGTTTATTATAATCAAGCACTTTTCCACTGTTACGTTTACAGCTACAGTGTTATGTTTACATTATATGTTACATTGTGCAATGACATTATTACTTGGAAACATAGCATACATACATATTTTTCTATACACAGTGCAATATTTGTGTAATGTAAAATTTGTTACCCCCCCATTCTATATTCTCATCTCGTCAGCATTGTTATGTTACTAGTATGTCTCGTGTGTTTGCACTTTGTTTATATTTGCACATCGGAGTTTGGAGAAACGCAACCTCGTTCAGCTATGCACTCCTTTGGTAAAGCCTGAATGACAATAAAGTTCACTTTGACTTTGATTTTCTGAATTTTGGCTTATTTCCTCCACTACTCCTGCTTTTTTCCTCTTATCGATTCCTCTGCGTTCTTCCAGGGTAAGAAAGGAGCAGTAGGAAAGGTGGAGGAGTAGCAAAAGGTTTTGGATGCAGCCATATGTCCCACAAGGTAAAAATGAACCCCGCCTTCACAATGACAGTCTTTGTACTGAATACACTCCGAAAACAACTGCTGGAAAACAGTTAACCCAAACCTGCAAGCAAGTACATCGATAATTAGTTTAAAGCTACACTATGTAGGATCTGGGGATTTGGAGAGCTCTCTGGTGGATCTATATAACTGCACACACATGTGGAGGAATGTTTTGTAAAGGAGGTTGATCCACACAAGCAGATACAAATACATTCTTGAGTGCAATGAAAAAGTATTTGACTGTGAGCTGTGAGTATCTACTATTGTGATCATCTTCATCTGAATGATTATTTTACACTTGAGACCTAAACTTCGAGTTGGATCTTCTTTTTCATTCTGTGCATGTGACATTGCAACAGTACTCCCCCATATTAAGCTTGTTTGTTTTTTTTTTTTTTTGTTTTTTTTTGCACACTTAGTGCTACATGTAATGCTACATGTAAAATCTAACTACTTACTACTCACCTCTGGTCTGGTTTGTGAAAAAATGTGTTTATTCTGCCTACATTTTAAAGTGGCCAAGAAGGTATCATTTTTTAATCTATTTACTGGCCCTGTGATGGACTGGCGACCTGTCTGGGGTGTTTCCTGCCTCCTACCCAATGAGCACTGGGATAGGCTACAGCACCCTCTGTGACCCCGAAGGATAAAGCGGTTTAGAAGATGAGTGAGTGAGTGAGAGGGAGTACATGCACAGTAAGTAGATGTGGGCAGACCATTGCTTTAGATCACCCTGAAACAGGGACTCCTTTATATGACTGTGGAGCAGGCCAGGCATAAGACAGGACAGGCAGCATCAATCAAACTCTTTGAAGCAGGTATCTTCTCCTGCTTTTATTATTTGCTCTGTCTCTTTTGATATTTGTCTCTTTTTACAGTTTCTCTTTACCTGATAACCATTAGTCTATTTGTAGTGTTTTTGATTTTATTAATGAGCTCCAGATGGCTTACAATTTAACCATGTTGGGAAGTCTAGCCCAGCTTACTTTTTTTGGATTGGTGTCCAGAGTTGCACGTAATTTTTGTTAATCTAATTAATGGTTGTATTATGGATTAAAATAAGAATTGTGTTATGCATTAACCAAAGCTGCATGATCACTCACTTTTCCTTGACATGCTGTTCTGTTCTTTGACTTTGCTGAAAAATAGGGTCCATCCACATGGCCAAAATGCATGTAGATCAGAAGAGAGAGTTTGTGATGTGTTATATGTTATAAGAAAGAACAATACATCTTGTTCACAGAACACTAAATAGAAAGACACTTACACCCTTAAACCTCCAGGTGTGGCTTGTCTCACAAAGTGAGAGTGACAAAACACATTCAAATACTATTGCTACCTTCCTCTCTCTCTCTCTCTCTCTCTCTCTCTCTCTCTCTCTCTCTCTCTCTCTCTCTCTCTCTCTCTCTCTCTCTTTCTCTCTCTCTCTTTCTGCCTGTGTCACAGCCAGAAGGAATCTTCCTTTGTGTCTCCTCTGTGAGCTTTCAACTTTCCAAAAATAGTGAGAGAGAGACAGAGAAAGAGCTGTAGAGAGAGAAAGAGAGGTGTAAAATGAGGTCTCTATAAATAAACGTGTGTTTCTACCACTCCTGGAGAGCATAGGCAGGCGTGACAGTGAAATTCCTCCACAACAGGATTTAAACAGAACGTTTCCCCTTCACACCTCCACCTCATCAAAGAATATCACCACCTACTACCTAAGAAAACCAACACAACCATCAAGCAAACAAACAAACAGCTACCATATGTCTTAAATAAGCGTATGCCACAATAACAACATACCCAATATTTTTAATTGCTATTTCCATTCCGCTGTATTTGCCTACTGATTATCTGAAACATCTGCTGTTTCTTTGAGGACAATGCCGTCACTGTCACAGCGCTGATTGTGATATTCTTGTCAAGGCCTTTCTTGACTACCGCAGTCTGTTTATTTGATAAAGAAAGTTCTGATAAATCTAATAACAGAGAATACACAGTTTGATCAACTGCCTTACAGAACAACAAAAAAGATCTCATCATAGCAGATATCACAAACTATAGTTCATCTTTAAGAGCTGGCAGCTTGGAAATATCTTAATTAGTAACGTTAGGAGAAAGCGGAGATAAGAGAGACGGGTGTGGGTGCTTAGGGTTCCTAACCATTCTTATCAAAAACTTGACGGACAAAACAAGATGTGCCGGAGAAAAGAAAAAAAGTCTTTTGAACTCGGCTGACGCTTTTGTGTTCAGCTCGCTGCTCTTCCAGAATTCTTTTCTGCATTTCATCTCGCTATCTTTTTATCTATCTACAGATCTCTCCCTCTCTATGTTTTTCTTTCTCTCTATTTCCTTTCACTCTTTTTGATTTGCCCTCCCAGTCTTTGCCACAGCTTTTCTCAAAATATCTCTAACTCCTTCCATCCCGGTTCTGTTTTGACAGACATTCATATTAATTTCGGTGGTAATTTGTTTTCATTCGGCAGAATGTTGCTGTGAGCTGGAGAGTGCTGCTGCGTTACAGAGAGCCAGGCTAATAGCTTTTTGTTACCTGTCAATCATCTCAGGACCTCTGAGGAGTTCATGTGCGAAAGGTTCACCACCTCTAGATACACACACACACACACACACACACACACACAAAAACATTCAGTACAGAAAATAAAATGCACTGAGAAAAGAGCAATATATTGTATTATAATGCAGCACAGTGGCTTGGCTTTTCCCAACAATTTGCGTGAGCCTATTAATGATGTAGTAAAGGTTCCTGCATGGTTCTTTTTGGAGTTGCATTGTTGTAGCAAAGATTCCTCTAGAACATTTACTATATGAAAGGGTTCTTCAAAAACCAAAAAACCCTAAACAGTTAATAATATACTTTGGTGTTCACATATTACATTTAACACATCACAGCTTTCACTTTGCTTGTCGTAATGAATTTTTACCTGACCCTTTTCCAACCTTTCTTTATCCATGAACGAAATGTAGTTTTTGAAACTAAATAGCTGTTTTTGGAAAGAAATTAATTTAAAATATGTATCTTTAATTTCAAATGGATTATTTCTGTGATGATGTCATGAGAACCAACGTATTTTCATATATTTTTACCTATTCAGCCTAAAGCAGTAGCGTTGTCCACATACTTCTAAGACAATTTTATTCATATATACATGTGTGTGTGTGACTGGACTCGGAATCACATGGTATGTAACATTTTTTAATTTTTTTAATTTTTAACATTACATAATGTTCAACTATTAATCTATGCAAATTGTGCCTAAGCATCCAGATAGAAATGCTAATTGTTTGATACTATTGGCTAGTGATTGTGTTTGATGGCAGAAGAAGGGGGCACAGTTATTATAAATCAGCATGAAAAGTACTGTTTAGTTAAAGAAACAGATAGTGATATGAATGCGGGTGTTACATGTAGTGCCTGTGCAAACTTAAATTCATTGGAATCTAAAATCAGGCCTTAACCAACAACTGTGCTAACTTCCTGCTGCGTGAGGTTGCTTCCAAAATACAACATCAAGTTTTAATCAAAACACTAAAAAACTGCTTGCATTTCTCATACTTCAATATTTGTAATAACAACTATGAAAATGAATATGCAAATGACGCATCATTTATTTATCTGCTCGGGATGAAACTCTTGAGCTTTTACTTTTATTTCAATTCCTCACCTTAGGCATAGGAAAAATATCTGAAGCTGGATGTTGAGCAAGATTCTTTCCAAGTGTGTCCAAGCAATTGTTTCAAATTGAGCTTCTCTACAGACGATACTAATCAGTCTGGATGAAATAGCATACTAATGGTAGCCTAGTATGCTGAAGATGTTAGATGTGAACACGGTGGTGCTTTTATAGCATTGGCTAAGACAAGGCAGAGCCAGTAAAATGGTCAGGAACTTGCTCCCACTTACACTTAAGCAAGAACTTGGCTAACATAAGGCATACTTTACCTGGGAGACAGGACTGCAATCGCTTTTGTTGTAATTCCCGGGGACAATGATGCAATTATGCACTTGCTGGTTAGTTAAATAGACACACACACCACTAAATGGAGTAATCCAAACTAAAGCTAACACTGTCAAAATTTAGCTAGATTGACAAAAGCAGGGATTTGTAAGTGAACTGAACACTACTTACAGGTGCAGTAGCGCCGCACAAGGTACATTCAGACATGATCTCTGTGATGCCCACCTGACAGTGTCAAAGGAACTCAAGATACTCTGATGTTGGTATATGGTAATTACTTCTTCCTGCTAAAGTTAGTTTAACATGCCAGCATAAGTTCTTGTAGTCACTTTACAGTTACTGACATAATATAAATTTGTGATGCTTGATTGTTTTATTTTTTTACTTTCCACTTAAACAAGTCTTGATTGTTGAGCCAAATGAGATTAAATTCTGCTTTCTCCACATTAAAAACTCAACACTTACATTGTTTCCATTTTATTTTTATTGTTTCTGCTTTATGATGCCTTGATTTGGATGCTTTATTGGCCTGAAGTACATGAAGACTCTTAGTTTGGGGCTTAAAATTCAGCCTTGGTCTCCTCCATCTTTTGTTTCTTCTGTGCCTTTCTTTCACCTGCTAATCAGTGCTCAGCTCATTTCTGCTCACTTACATCAGCTTTTCATGCGTTCAAATAAAATCAAGGTGATCAGTTAGCAGCTTCAAATGCACGAAGAGAATAAAATATTCATTTTGGGAAATGCATTTAATGGGTAAATTACAGCCATTGTGTAAGGTGCCGGAGTGTGGGCGGTGAGGCTTGGGATGGGAAGGGGCCTGGGACATCCTCATTAGTCTCTTAGACTCATTATTAAACGTATTAGTGCTGCCTGTTAGGGTATATATTCTTATACACAAATTCAGGGAAAGGTCATTGTTTAGCTACTTCACCCAGATTTGACAATAACTAATTAGAGCTGCAGCAGTAGCTGGCTCATGGTGAAACTGTGGCAGCCTGGTTCATCTAGATAGTTATTTACAGCCTAACAACTGTAACTAAGACCAGGATACCTTTACAATGTGATATGGCATTTTTGTAAAATCTAAAAACTTGCCCAATTTTGCAAAAGATTGGTGGAAAGACTGAATTTGTTGGTCATTTCTCAACCTAATGACACAAAGGAAGATGGGTAATATCTCAATTAATGTGTAGATGAGCATAATACCCAAACGAAAAACAGCATTCCAGAAAATTACATTTTACTGCAATTGAAGCTAGCAACAGCACCACTGCCATAAATTGTTAAGTAGCTACCCACCAAGGGACCCCATGAACAGCCAGAGGCTATTTCTCACACTGATTATGTCTATATATTATCTGTGGCTGGTCTGGGATGCCTTTTGTGCATGTATATGCTACCTGCAAAAGCAGATTGCAGAATTACATTGTGAATATGATCAGCGCAGAGGAAACACATGGAAGAACTATACGGTGTACACTAACACAAAGTACATTAATAAAGATCCCCAAGCTGAAAATGAGACCGCCCTAGCCTCATCTAAACAGGCCTGACTTGATGTTTGTTTAGGAACCGCCCTATTTAATTAATTGCTTACTAGTTTCAATATGGCTTTTTTCATACTAGCATTAAGAGCAATGTGCCAATGTGCATTTTTTTGGGGATTTCTTTTTTCATTTGCTTCAGATTTGTACAGGTTTTCAGAAATTAACTTAATAGCAATGCAATGAGTAGAGAGATCCCAATCTGAGTGAGGTCTTGCATTGGATCACTACCTCTCATAACACTCGTCATATCATAATTAACCAGTTACGAGAGGCAGGAACTGAACCGTGGTCCTGCATGTGGTCCGCTGAGGTTTACAAAGTTTTGTCATTTCACTTACACAGTTTCTTAAAGAAGGCAGACAGAGTTTATAGTGGAAACATTTCCCTGGCAGTTCTCTTAACTGTTTTTAGAGAGCTGACCTTAATTTGCAGAATTACTCTAAATCAATTGCGAAAGCGCTGGATTTGATTTCTTTTTGTGTTAAGCGAGTTTGATATGGCTGGTATTTGAAACATGGCATTTAGCACGAATACAGCAGTAAAGGACACAAGAAAAAACAATCAAGTAATTTCTGGAACAATTAGAGTGGATCTGAGAGGACTTATTTACACTCGAGTCCCAACGCTATCTGATAATGGCTCGCCCTCCATTCATGCTTAACGAGCACGCCAACCAATTAGGCACAATGCAGAGATTAATTACACCAGCAGACTGATTCATGCGTTCAGCCTGAAGTCTAAACCAGCGCGCGTCTTTGTGTGTGTGTAAGGACACAACTGTGTGTGTATGTGTTAGAGAGACAAAATAAAAAAATAAATAGTAATCTAAAAATCTTGATGACAAAATATGATGGGTAGACTTTTATCCAGGAGGGCAATGGTAGCACATAGCGATGCGGAGACAATAATTCAAACAGGCTGTTCAAATTCTTTCAGCTCAGGCAATTAATACTGTTCTTTGTGCCTGTATGCTGCCTAGATCCAGTCCTCATCACAGCTCGGCTACTGAATACATAGTGTGTAACACCAGTGAGGAGCTGAGTTTTTAGCAGAGCAGAGATGGAGTAGTGTGTTCAGAATTTAGGAGATTTGGCTGCAGGTTTGTTTATTTCGTGTGGGTGGGTCTGTCGGGTTTAGCATATAATTGACTACAGAAAAAAATCCAGATTGAAGCTAATTAGTGCTTCCCTAAGCATTTGCTGGGAGCTCACCGGAGCAGACTCGACTGTCCATGCAGTTGTTGATCTTCAAAGGGGCTAAATGTCAGTGAGCCCAGTAACTAGCTACATTAACTACATTACCCAACGCCACTTGTGCAGCTCATACTGAAGCAGCCAGCGATGTGTCAGTGGGACTCTGATATTGCATCTGAATCTCCAGGCTCACTGTGGTCTTGTAAGCAGGCATATGCCAGCTGCATAAACAAACTCCACTCTGCTTTTCATTCCTTCCTTTTTCCCCCTTCTTTCGTTCGTCTCCAGCTCGCAGGCACAGCAGGACGCTCCAGTTCTGTTCATGTCTCCCGCTCAAAGAAAATAAACCATCTTTGGCATCCACTGATCGGCGAGCTTTCGCACAGACGCAGATGTGAGAAAACATGTCAGAGTTTATGGACTTGAGAGAGGGATGAGAGGAGAAATAATTACAAGAGGAGAAGCTGCAAGGTCTAGCATACACTGGGGTCATAGTAGGCTGCAGTTTATCTGTGTGCACATTTCTCTGCCTGCCTCTCAAATTAAAGCTTCTAAATTCTAATATTTGAAATGTACACTAATTTACTCCAGATGTAGCAGATCATACAAAAGATGTTGTGAATTTGCTTGGTTACTGGTTACGTGCCAGAGCTGTGAGGTTAACATTGTTAATGAACCTTAGAAATTAAGTCATATAGATTTTCAGGTCTTCTCTGTCAATGTTGTACTACTAAGATGCTGTCATAAATACAAACAACTGAAATCCCAAACATGATCTGATGACCATGTGCTTGTGTGGCATGAGAAGAAGAATTGGATTCTGTGGGAAGTTTTATTTTTGTAATTACTGATTGATTCATACTACGTCCTAAACAGTATCAGTAACACAGCATGCCCTTGAGGAAGAGCTTGATGCGGTTTGAGCGGGTGGTGAGACGTTTAAGGAAAGTAATGTAATGTACTTATGAAAGACATTTGACTGACAGATTAATTAATACCATTTGTTAATGTTAGAATATTTTTGTAGTGCGTGTGCACAAAGGATCATTATGTCTGTTTGCCTATCTGTCTATCCATCTATCTAGCCATCCATTCATTTATCCATCCATTATGCATCATCTTCATAACCTATTTTCCAGAAATGTTGCAAAATGCAAGCAGAATGCAAAGATGTAGAAATTAATAATAGACATCATCTCCAGTCAAGTCAAGGCATATTTATATAACACCTTTCACTACAGTGCAACCAGCAGCTTTAGAGAAAATCTGGGTCTAAGCCCCTATAGAGCAAATCAAGGTGACAAGGGCAAGGAAAAACTCCCTCAGAGCAAGAGGAAGGAACCTCAAGAGCAACCAAGACTCAAAAAAACCCCTCCCAGTCTGGTTGACAGCGGATAGGAACATAAGGATAAAGGAACATAAAGAAGAATAAGAATTACAATAATATGCAATACCTAATACAGGGTAATAGGACAACAAGCAGTCTGTGTATTAGTGTATTAGAAGTATTAGTAGTAGTATTAATTAACCACTGATAACCGATGACTGTTAAAGTCCTTTCAGGGTTGCAGTGACAGACAGATCTGAAACATAGATGAAAATCAGTCACTGTCACCAGTGAAACCAGTGACTACTGTTAGAAAAGTTTATCATAATGAAAAACAATGAACGTCTATAACTGCGGCCAGAAGCTTACAGTGAAGCTCTATTAGTAAGAATATGAGATGAGCTTAGCGTATTGTGAGGCACAAGAAGAAAAGTCTGATTGGTGTGTGAAGCAGGAAACGAATTTGTGAATAAGCAGGATCTTTGGGTGGTCCAGTGGCATGCAGCAAACATTCCACACTGGACAGCATGATGCTTCATGGTGGGTAAACGGATCCAGAATGCATGTAAGCAGGGGCACAAGGGGCAAGGCAGATAAAGCAACAGCATCAGACTGCAGAGGATGGGCAGTTGTTCTGCACCAGATTACTCAGGATGTAAAGTTGTTAACTCTGCAAAGAAATACACAGACAAACAGTTTTGTTAGAAGAACTGAGAGCAGTATATCATCGCTGTCCAAAGAAAAACAAGTATCTCCAAAATGGCAACTTTAAAGGTGAGGCCAAAAGCCTCCTTTAATTTGAATGGAGGTCAATGGAACCAGACATCTTTCCAAGCAGTTTTGGGTTATTTCTGTTGGTCCATTCTTCATGAAATTTCCACACTGTGTAAACAGCAGCTCATGTGGTCAAATGAGGCATAGAATTAAAAATCAACAAAAATGGAGATACATATTTTTCTTTGGACAGCAACGATATGCCATTAACTGTGCAGCAGTGACTTCTGCAGGCTTGGCTATTACAACATAACTAAACAGGAAGGGGAGGAGCTGACAAAGACATGCAAGCTTTCACTGTCAACAGACATGAGTGAACGTGTAGGAACAGAAGGACAACACCACCAACATTCTCAGTTTGCGATAATACTCTTATTCAATAAATACATTTAGCTGAAAAGTTATTCCAAAGCTGGGGGGCTTTGTATGAAACAACACTGACTTGATGTAACTTTATCGATTTTATGTGACGACAAAGAGCAGTGTCGGTGCGTTTGGTCATAATAATAGATAGGTTCACTAAGGTACCTAGGAGCACGACTCAGATTTTAACCAACATCCAATGTAGGGTAGATAAAATAGGACTGATATGCCGGCAGGTTTTTATCCCACGGAGCCATGATGTTATGTTATGATCATATGTGCCGAATGCTTCATGCCATTTTCCTGCTGAAATAAGAAAGGCATTCCCTGAAACAATCATCTGGCAGCCTATGTTGCCTCAAAACCTGTATGTGTCATTCAGCATTAATGGTGCCTTCATAGATGTGCAACCCAGATACCATTACAGATGCTGGCTTTTGAACTGTGTGCCGATAACAAGCTGGATGGTCCCTCTCCTCTTGAGCCCGGAGGATGCAGTGTCAATGGTTTCCCAAAAGAATTTCATATTATGATTCAATCAACCGCAGGACACTTTTCTACTTGACCTCAGTTCATTTTAAATGAGCTCAGGTCCAGAGAAGGTGGCTCCATTTCCTGATCTGGTTTATATGGTTTCTTCCCTGACAGGTAATTTTTAACTTGAATTTTACACAGCCTGCACAGCCTTTCACAGAGTGGTGAACCTTTCCCTATCTTCAAAAAACTCCCTCCCTGAGATGCTCAGAGATTATTTTGAGATTATTCCAAATCATGTCACTGATCTGTTGTCTTTTAACCTAATTAGTTGCTGAGATGTTGCACCAGGTGTTTTTTAGCATTGACCCATGTCTCAACTTCTTTAAAATTGCATTGCTGGCATCAGTGTATCTATAATAAGTTTCAAAGTTTGGGATCACTTACCATAATCTCTGGATTTTCTTTCACTAACTTGCATATTAATTGAAACAATCCAGAGTGACATGCAATAAGCTGTATTTATTTATTTTATTCTGAATATTGAATATTTATATTTACATTCCATATTTAATTTTTTTTGTGTACATAAAATTATTTAACATGCAAATAATATAGTGTCATTTTCTACAGCAGTATCTGTATTTGATCTCCACTTTCACTTTCAGGCATACTGGATATGATGTTTTTCCCTCATCCTTTATGTTTTACAGTCATTATTCTAGACTCATCTATCATTTCTTCATTACAGCTCCTTACTGCTTCCCACATATCAGCTAAAACCTGCGACTTGGTTCCTCTCAAAGTTTCTTCCTCTTGCTCTTAGGGAGTTTTTACTTGTCATTGTCGCCCTTGGCTTGCGCATTGGGGGCCTGGACCCAGATTTTCCGTAAAGCTGCTTGTGACAACATCCTTTCCAAATGTGATATATAAATGAGCTTGATGTGACTTGACAATATTTTGAGTGTCTATCCAACTAACATCTTTCTACCAAAGTAGTAAGTCAAATTTGTCCATTAGGAGGAAAGGCCAGGACTGGTCCTGTAGGTCTGTCACATCAGTCTTAAATTATCCAGTTTCCTGAGAACCCTTGCTTTGTGAAATCCCCCCCGGTATAGTTTGAGGCGGAAAAGAATATTGGGGGTTGAAAAGTTGATAAGTACGTTTCAGCCATGCCCCCGTCCTGCTGATAAAGTGCCCCCTTCTTTCACCCACACATACACGCCCACCCACCCCACACCGATCTTGGTCTCACGCATGAGCGCCTCTTGACATGAGCACTGTGCACAGCGAAGGCCCAGTGACAGCAGATTTAAGTGCAGAGCTAATTAAAGCACTAAAAATAGAGGAGGTGATGAATGTGCTGTCAAAAGTTTGTGTGTAAGAAAAAGGGAGAGCATGGAGGAGAGAGTGAGAGGCAAGGGGCGCGCATGATGCGGAAGTGTGGAGGAGCGATACAGTGTGTGCAGGAGCGAGTCTAGGTGTGTTTGTGGGTGCTGTGAGTGTGTGCGCGTGTGTTTGTGTGTGTGTGGTGGCAGTGGTGATCAATAGCACCAGGAGCACGACATGCCGTTTTTCAGTAATGAAGCAGACACTTTTATCAGTTTAATTAACTGCAGGCCCACTGCTGCTATTCCTGTGAATTAGAGTTCAGTCCTTTCATCCTGACCCCAACATACACACACATGCTCCACACACACATGCTCCACACACAACAACCCACACACCAGAAACAGTACAAACAGGAGGTCTTTAAAAGACGAGCAAAGTAGGCCTATTATGAGAGCTTTAAAGGAGCTTTATAACGAGTGGCGCCCTCCTTTTCAACTAGTTTACATTTTCATTTCTTCTCTTCTCTTCTAACAGCTTTATCTGCCCCGTATGATTACATACATAATAAAGGCCCACAATATGGAGCAGTATTTGACACAAGGCCTTTCTGTTTAAGCATCTTTATAGCAAGTTACAACCTGTTTCATCCAGTTATCCCACTAGTGAATAGCAATTTAAGCCCCAGGGAATCTAAATCCTTGATTTCTTTCTAATTAGGTTAATCTTGCTCTTGTGGGCGCATAATATACATGTACAAAATATCCCCTGTGAATAACATTCCACTGTCCAATAAATGGCCAGTAATGGCCAATAAATTTCTTCCCCTTTGGTGTAAATTGGATGGTTCTAATATTGGTTAAAGCTGGAATGAGCTGTATCCTTACCAATCAGAAGACTGAAATAACTTATCCCACCCAAACAGCTTCAGTGCTAATAGAAATTCAATAATGCATTTTCCTTCTATAATGTGGTGGATTTTGAAGGGAGACATACAAGGGTTTCTGAGCAAGCTGAGCATTTTAGCTCTATAGGTGGGGGATGATGGGAGCGCTTGATGAAACATGATATTGTTGGTTAATATTCTGTTTCCCTGCCTGCTGATCCATGGTGACCATCAGTAGGGATGAGAATCATCGAATGGCGTACCATGCTGAGTACTATGATAACATATATTATGACAAAGTTTTCAGTATGTTCGTCTTACTCGTAATCATTTTCACTGCAGCAAAATCGGGTTATCAAACAGACAGACTAACACTGTCATAAAAAGCTTACCCTACGTTTATGTAATAAAATTTTAATACCTGGCATCCAAGTATTGATACAATAGTGCTATGCAAATATTGCAACAATATGCTATATTTAATGTTTCCCCCACCCTTAGACATTTAGGTGGATTTAGTTCATTTAGATTTTGGAGCTCTAGACAAAAGAACAGTAATGGGACCCCCCAGATGCATATTTTAAAAGGACTTTGAGCCCTAGAAGGTTACATGCACTGACAAAAACAATATCATGCTGAGTCAAATTAGTCATATTAAACCTACTTGATATATATGTTTGGTGCTGTGTGTTTAAGACTGATCTATGTAAATAAGCTTTACTCTATTCTCTTTTACTCTTGGCTGACTTTATGCTTCATTCAAAGGAGGGCTAGCTTAAAACTCTTCTTAGAATTTTAGTGTAATTCTGTGGAGCTAAACTGCTGTAGCCTGAATAGTGAGATATTATAGATTTAGGTGAACCTAAATGTTTTTGCAAACAGTAAATTTAGAATTGACAATTACAGTTCATTTTAGGGTGTATATTGTACATGCAATGTGTTGTATCCTCCAAACCACTAGATGGAAGAGTTATAGGACTCCCAATTGCTCCCGTGTAACAAAAAACAACTATTGTATTATAGAGTGGTGAGGCTTGTTCTTATTTGTATCCAATGTTGGCTGACAATACAGTTCATTTTAGAATATTGTACAGCCAACATCTCTTAGTATTATCGGTTTCCCAAGTCCACCGTGTAACAAAAAACAACTATTGTATTATAGAGTGGTGAGGCTTGTTATCCAATATGGCTCATATACAGTACTAACCTTCTAACCATTCATATATGTGGACATTATTATTTTTACAATATGTTACATTTAAAAGTTAATGCATGAGAATGAAGATATGAACATGCGTAGAAACACTTCTTATGTTTTTATAAATATGAACTTTTATTGTATGTTCTTCACTTGTTTTACTCTGTCAGTGCTTGGGGTCCACATATGTAGACAGTTCAGTTTCTTTTTACTAAAACTCAGTGAGATTCAGTCTCAGTGCGTGAAAGTTAAACAAAGGATAACTAAGTTAGCTTATACCTCTCCCTGCCAGACTGTTCTTCCTTTGTTCAACTATTTGTTTAACCTCTTGTGGCAAAATTCTCTATATGTAAGGAAGAATTACTGACCGAATAACTGGGGCCAGTGCCAAGGGGTCTCTGACTGCTGGAAGCCTCAGGGGACCCAACATCATATGTGACTCAAATATTTTTGGAATAATTTCAGCAAATTTAAATATTAGATTAATAGATAGCCATTAAATAAAATGACTGATTAAAGACAAGTTATCTGCCCCTCGTTGTTTTTATTAACAAATGTCATGGTTTAGATGGTATCTGATTAATAAATCATGATGCAAATCCGATACACCATTCTTCGAATCATGGAAAAAAGCATAAACAGCAAAACAAACTGTTAAGGCTGATATTGCTTATTTTCAAAACAAAGCAATAAACACATTGTCAATATTCCACTTTTTATCCAGTTAACTGTTGGAGTGTGGGTGGCCTAAAAGTCTTGCGCCCAATGGGGCCTTTCAAGCTCATGATCCATCCCTGTGTGTGTATAAATTCCCTGGATGCACATCCAGCAGTAAAGTGAGTAATAACCTTTCCTTCCTTTAATACAGTGCCACATAAAAATCTGGATAGTGTTTATAGCGATCTGTAGGCACGGCAGGGGGGCCTAAAACACCACCTGCATATGTAGAGCCCACTTCATTCATTTCTCCCCGCTCATGCTGTTGTGTTCAGCATGAGCAGTGAAGCGGGATGGGAGTGTTGGACATAGGAATGTCAATCAGGCGTGCTCATTAAAATATTAGGTGACACCTAATAGCGCTGCAGCAGTTAAGTCCAGCCTTTCTTTCAGTCATTAAGGAGTATCATCAAAACCTTCAAACAGAATTAAACATCCTTCACATACATGTTTAAATACAATCTGTTTACTGCTGGCTAAGGAACTGGTGATCCTTTCCATCATGATTTAATTGGGTATTGGATGTTTGTTGATAAGAGTAAATCAGAATTTTTGTATTATTAACTTTTCCACCACTTACTTTCAAATATTTTATAAATATATATCCCCAGAGGAAGTGTCAGATTGCAGTGCTATTGGGAAGGAAGATGAACGTTACTAGGAACAATAACTTATGATACATTTTGACAGATGTGGCCAATATTTATTGAGCTACATGTAGCAGGGCGGTTTTTGTATTTGCCCTCCCTAAATGGTTCTCGCACGGAGAAATTGTGCGTGGGTACTTTAAATTGCTGGGCGGTCCCCCGCGCTGCTATATCTAGGCAGGGGACGGCCACCTGTAGGTGCACTACCTGTCGTTTCTCCCTTCCCTTCCGGGGCATTAGACCGTCGTGCTAGCAGCGGTAGCGTGGCGGTGTTTGGCGGGACAGCGTTGGCGTTGTGCCTTCAAGGCGTATAAGCTTGGGTACCTTGCGCTATTGCCGCCCTAGCGTTGCCGTTTCTCCCCGCGTTTGTCAGCGCAGTTTCACGTTGTGTAAAGCCATCTTGCACCATTGTGTTGAGCCATCATCTGGTCACTCACTGCGGCGGGAAACTGCAGGCTGGACGCGGGTTTTTTAGCCCAGGCGGTGTTGACTTGTCTCCAGTTCCCTGCAGTGATGCTGTTTGCTTCTGTTTTGTTTCACTCTGTTTGGTTTTGTCTTTTAAGTATTTTCATATTTTTTCATATGGTTATTTTGAGTTTAGCTTACAAGTCAAATATAGTTTGATTTGTCATATGTTTTGAATTAAGTTGTAATTAAGTTGTTTTATTTGTCCCTAGTGGTGTTGAGCAACCCTGTTACGGTGGAGGGTGATTCGCCTCTTCGGTGTGTGTTTGTTTTTAGTAGTTTTAGGGTGGTGTGAAGGGTTTGTGTTAGACCAGTAGTTTACATTCAACTTGTGGAGCGAACTGAAGTGTGTTGTAACTATTGGTCTCCCCTTCCACCACCTGGTGTATATATATATATATATATATATATATATATATATATATATATATATATATATATATATATATATATATATATATATATATATATATATATATATATTTATATATATAGATATATATTTATATTATTATTATTATTTTTTTTTTTTTTGTGTTCTTTTTTAAAATTTCTTGTTGGACAGGAGCTTTGGGCTAGAGCGGAGGCGGACAGTATTGGATGTGGAACCCCTCTCACCAGCCCTGTAGTTCGAGCACTTTTGGGTGTCATTGAGGTGTGCGGTGTGGTAACGTGATGTGAGTAGCGTAAAAGGCTCTGGCATTCCCCTAGTTCCCCTCCTTCGTGGTAAGCCCTCAGCTGTGTTGGTTTTTATGAAGCTATATCTGACTCCATGGAGTATTAAAGGAATTTTAAGTGTTTATTGTCTTTTATTAATTGTTAATAAACTAAGTGTAGGAAGTACGTCTCTGGAGTCTCATGTGCGTTTGAACATGTTTTGCCCTTTTCGGGTCTGTAGTACCTGTTATATTTCCTGGGGGTGAAATTCCCCTAGGTGGTGTAGTCGTGTATATTACCTTACCCCGCCTCTGCCACATACACATATAGAAGTAGTGTCCCTCAGTATGGCATCAGGCCACCATGTTTCCTAACGCAATATGCCTGCCGTCTTATATGGAGCTGTAGAAGTTCCTAATGGTGTCCTGTGATAATTCATCCCATGCAGCTTGAGTGTTTTCACACAGTTCCTGCAGATTTTGCAGTAGATGTGGAGGTGGGGTAACCCCAGGCCTTCTAGACATGTAACAAGTAAAAACAAACCATTCATCTTGGTGCGGACAATAGTGCTTCCACACAGAGTTTCTTTGGCTGTCTCCACCAAGACAAAAGAAGGACTCGTCACAGAACATGACCTCTTTTCATTCGGAGTCGGTCTGTGACAGTCTGGCACAACACCATTGCAGATTTGGCAAGGTTGATCTGGTGTTAAGGACAGTTGTCGTAACATTCTGCGTGCATGTAGTCCTGCATCTTGCAGCAGTCTGCCAATGGTGCTGGCATTAACAAGCTGACTCAGGGAGGGCATCACTGCTCTTTGAATATCTGCAAATGTGACTGCTACTTTCATGCACTGAGACTAAATCTCACTGAGTTTTAGTAAACAGAAACTGAACACAAGTGAAGAACATACAATAAAGTGAAACATTTATAAAGTGTTTTTATGCATGTTCATACCTCCATTCTCATGCATTAACTAATAAATGTAATATATTGTAAAAATATAATTTTCATACAAATATCTGATGCTGAACACTTTCTTGCTGTTGTTCAAAAACACTGTTCCCAAAATTGGCTAATATTTCCCATTCCCAGTGTCAATGAACTTTAATGCGTTACTGAGGTCAGGTACAGCAATAAGGCCCATCGTTGCTTACGTCACATGCACATGAAACTTGAGTCATTTGCATCTCTTACGTCAGTTGATCATCGCTATGTTCAGCTATTGTTTTGATGGTGAGTGTAAATAAAAAGTAAAAAAAACAGAAAAAAACCTTTTAACCGTTCATATAGTGCAACAATTATGATAAAAGGTGTTTATGTAAATTATTATTGTAGTGTATTTGTGCAAAATATTATCTGTTGCAGTTAACAATTTCACAATTTAAAAATCCAGTTTAAAGTATTATAAAAATCTCTAAATGTATCAAATGCATTGTTTTTCACTCAGGGGCTGTGCGGTTAATCCATATACATTATAAGGTGACTGAGAACATTCCAGAATGTAATGCATTAAAGTTCATTGACACTGGGAATTGGAAATATTAGCCAATTTTGGGAACAGTGTTTTTGAACAACAGCAAAAAAGTGTTCAGCATCAGATGTTCGTATGTTATTTTTTTATAATATGTTACATTTAATAGTTAATGCATGAAATGAAGGTTTGAACATGCATAGAAACACTTTTTATGTTTTATAAATGTTTATTGTATGTTCTTCACTTGTTTTACTCTGTCAGTGCTTGGTGTCCACATATGTAGACAGTTCAGTTTCTGTTTACTAAAACTCAGTGAGATTCAGTCTAGGTGAGCGAAAGTTAAACAAAGGATATCCAAGCTATCTTATACATCTCCCTTATACATACAGCAGCCAAAGTTGTCTTCCCAATCTAACTTAGATTTGGTCTGTACAGGTATATGCTGAGACAAATTACATATAATTATAAATATTTAATAATAATTAAATATCTACAAATCTACAAACAAATTTATAATCAATAGTCAGTAATGCAGAAACTCAGTTTCATCTCCTGTACGTCCTGTACCACTATTGCACTTTTATTAGTTAAGATCAGTAATGAGTAAGTGAAGATGTCCTACAGACTGTCTTCCCAGCATTCTTTTTGTTGATTAACGCTTATCTGATTTGTAGTTTATAACTAGCTTGTAAAGTGTTTAAGTTATGTATGATATTTTGGAGTTTATGAGTTTGTCAATTCAGCCTTTAGTCATAAATGTTAACAGAAAGTTAATTTGTTGTTATATGATGCCAGTACATTACACAAAGGATAGCATTTGAAAGAGTAAGCAGGACAAAAAGTAGAGTATTGCCAAGTAATATATATTTTCAGTCCAGGATGGCAGTGTGTGTGGTAGGGCCAATTGGAGATGGGCATAAAAAGTCCTCATATTTTCACGTCTAATGGCTTTTGAATTAAAGTGTTTTTATGATATTAAGAAAACCAACACATTTACATAGAATTTCCATTCATGCATCTCTTCAGTATGCAGCCGTTAACCTGAATCACTATTTCAACTTTATGCAAAAATGATGCAAAATACAGGACATCCAAACAGAGCAGTGGTCATTTACATAAATCAATCTTTAGAGTAGAAATGGTCAAAGAGAGGTTGAAAATGTTGATGTAAACTGTTTTAGGTGCATGAATCCTCATAAATCAGGATAAACTGTGATATTAAACTATTTATATGGCTGCTTTGAAGATTGCAGGAATGTAACATTATGGTGGGTATTGTGCTCACTGGCAACCATGATATTAACATATTTCCCAACAGTGTCCTAAAATGTTTTATATTTATGGGAGATGATAACCCATCTCACACGAATTCACATTCCCAATTTCATTAGCTGAACTGCATGCAACTGTTTAATATGTACTTTATTCTAATAGAAGCAGTGCGAGCTTTCAGTACGAGAATGTCTCATTTTAAACAGATGTTTTGGAATGACGTTGCTAGCTGAAAACTGGTCTTTGATTTCTCGCTCCATAAGATTCCCACCCCGCCTCTGGGATCTTGAGGCTTGCTGTTCCTTCAGTGCAGCATGACAGCGTTATCTGCTTCTGAATACTAAAGTCCTATTCTGTTTGGTAGATTGCTGTGGGATTGCAGAGGTTGTTTCTGCTTTGCGTAAGACTGGCTGGAAGTGGCTTTTAGTCTGTGGTCACTTTTGAGTGGTCAGTGGTAGCCATCTCCTTTTTAAGCAATAATGCTCTAAGAAGTGAAGCTCATTCTGGTTCAGAGACATAGTGGATCCTGGGGGATATCTGAGAGCAGTGGAGCTATGGAGAAATCAATCCCCCACCCCACTTTCTCTCCATGTTCCTTTCCTTACAATCTTTCTGGAACTTTATAATGTTGTAATCTGCACACCAATCCAACAACTGGTCATTTCACAACACATATTTTGTTTTTTGCTAAATTTTTTTAAAAACATTTTTTGTTTTAAAAAACAAATTAATAAAATTCTACATTAAAAAAAAAAGAGAAACTGAAGTTTGTTTCCAGCATCTACCATTTAAGATCAATTCAACCAAAGCAGCAGAAGTTATACATATTACATCTTAGTAACAGATGGCAAGGCTAATATTATCACTAATCTAGTGAATTGATGCAAACAAATTAAAATCAGCTTTATGTTGTTGGAACCTGATCATCTGTCCAAGCTAAATGGATTCCAAAAATGTCTGGTGTACGTTACATATCATCAGCAACAAAGACTGTCAAACAAGGACATTTTGGAAAGAAAGGAACTATAGAATAGAAGCAACACCAGCATAATAGTGGCAGTACTTTGCAATGAGAAGTGGGAGAGAGAAGTATTTGTACAAACAGACTAGATTAACAACAGGTGCGATTAATACTCGGGAGACTCATATCTAGAAAACGGAAAGGCATTGGGAGATGGTGTCATCGGGTGGTATGTTATGGGTAATGGAGTCCGGGAGATCGGGGGTGAGATGAGAGTGACCATTGGGGAAATAAAATTAATAAAATAGAATAAGTAAGTATAATTCAACAATGACTAAAAATTTAACTATATATAAATATATTATTATTATTATTATTATTATTATTATTATTATATAATAACATAATAATATTATTATTATATAAAACATACCAAAATCATATTCAAAGTGAAGGAAAATCAAATAAAACATTTATAAAAATTTTAAAAATAATAAAAATAAACAATAACGTACCAAAATCATATTAAAAGTAAACTAAATCAAATAAAGCAATTGCAGGCTGGGCGGAGGTGGTCATGAATAAATTCCAGTTAACTGGTGCATAGCTGCTAAAAGCTATACAGTCACCAAGACAGTGTTTGAACCAATATACGTGTGAATTCTATGACATACACTTGCAACCTACTTATGGAAAATTTCTTATTATAAAAAATACTTTATGGTACATAAAAAAAAAAAACTAACTTGAGGAATATTTAATTGCTGTCAAAATTTAGAAAAGGCCACTGTGAGAATAAAAGAACATAATCAACTTCACATTCTCCTCAAACCTGTTTTGAACATATAAAATATCAGTGTTACAGTTTACCCCTCTATGGGTTTTGCTGCCTTGAATATTAAAATTGTAATGTAAAGCAGAGAATGCACTGTAATAAAAGTAGGATATGCCATAAAAACACAGGACGTCATTCACCAACCATTAAAGAGTTTTTACAAAGAACCTTCCATCTCTAATGCTTTCTTATGTAAGATTTGTTCAGTCAGGCCCATTGAGTAGCTTGCTATGCATTGCGCTAGAATTGCTGGTGCTATTTCTAGATACTTATCTATTTATAATAGTCTAATTTCATACATATTTGCAGCCTAAATAATATGTAGACTACCATTTAAATGTTGAGGATCATCATGAATCAAATTTTAGTCAGCAAAATAAATTTTGTTGCAGATATATGTCTATATTTACTCAAATATGATTCTAACATTTTGTAGATTTTAAATTGTAAAGGTACAAAAATTAAAGCTGTAGATATTTCAGTAATAATTGAGAAAGCTATATGACATCTGGTATAAACTTAAAAAAAGATTTTGCAGGATGCCAGAAAAGAAAAAACATTGACCAAATCTTGCTGTTACATGATTATATATATAATTTTGTAAGACATTACTACATATAGATAATCACAGTTTATTGTTTATTTACATTTCTTTCCATGTCAGTTTCTTCTTTGTGCTTTGGGGTTTAAGTTTGAGTGATTTAACTTTCCTTATTTCCTTAGACCACACTTTCTCCATCTGTAAGCATTGCATAACAGAAAATGAAATAGCTAAATGCTAATTTAAAAAATTAACATTAACTTTGAACTAAAATAACTCTGTGTGTTTTCACCTATGCATCTAGTGCAGAAAACTCTTAACGACTAATGACTGACAGTGATTATCTTCCTGTCCTTTCACTATTGTATATAATTCATACTCGTCCCACAGAGCTGCCCTTCAGGCTGGTGCTGATGCACATTAATTAGGAGCACAAACACAATACAGGCACGAAAACATCATTTTTTTTATAACAGTGTATACACACATCTGCCCCGGATATCGATGTGGTTGATGTGGAATAGTGAGTTTCATCCAAAGCCCATTTGAGGGTGCCAACCAGACTGTGTTACATGAACTCATGGGTCCTATATCTTGATCTAAATAAATTGAGACTACAGTGCAAATTATAAAGAAATTCAATAGCAACTACACATCCTTCATTCCAGTACACTTTACAACAAGGTGAACTTATTTGAACTTGTATGTGTTTACACAGAGTGAGAATTTGTTGAGGATTAGCCTGTCTTAACCTGAAAACAAGTGAACCTGAAAGGAATCAGGGACATGTATATAGTAATTAATTACATAATAAAAAAAACATAATTTTTTAATGTAAATAAAGTGGTTTGATGTAAAATAGTTCACTGTAGAGCAATTTATTTATTGATTTTAAAATAATTATTAATGTGTTAATGTATTAATTTAGCAAATTGTATTATGCAACCTTCATATTTCAAACTTTAAATATAACACTCTAAACCATTGGGGGCAACATAACCCCAGAAACCCCTATGGTAATAAACTGCGAAATGCACAGGCCCTCCTCCTCCCTATTCACTCATAACCAATCTAGAAGAAATGTTGCGAGTTCAGCATGAAACTTAATCTTTGGCTTTGTTTGAGTGTGCGGTTGAGGTGGTCATATTGGCCACTTGTCGAGAGAGGAAAGCTTTAGTGCACGTTCTGCCAGGTGGATTCCAGTGCTACATCACTCATTAATTCATTCATCTATTCTTCTGGCATGTCACAGTGCACCACCTGTCTTTAAAAGGAACTTATGCTCCACCAGTACCTGTCCTAATATGATCTAACCTGCAGCAGTACTCTGAACATGATTGACTACGGGTTTGAATATGCTGTTAGGTCAGGGTGAACTGGTGGCAGAGTCAATGCTACACTGGTGCACTGGCAAACATGCTAATTTCAGTAGATATCTGTGCAATATGATACATACACACCTATTGTCACAAAAATCACAAACTAAAATCTGTAACCTTTTGTGTTAAAAAGATTTCAGAACCATATCTACATCACAATGCATACATTTTATTTACTATGTAAAAATGACCAGTTTCCTGTCTGTTTTATATGGTTATATATAATATAATAATAATGGCACAACAGTGAATGAACAGTAAACTAAAGAATAAGGGGTCATCAGGAGTCTTTGACGTTTATAAACAAGGCCATATATCCATTTTCATATTGTCATATTTTGATAAGAACTGGGCTGTTTTCAATACTGTGAGATAAGGTAAGGTGTTAAGTGTGGTTTACACTCTTGCAATGAACATGAAATTGATTAAGAAAGTTATTGAGTACACACTCGGGGAGGGAAATAGCAGAGATGGCCACAGTGATGGATCCCTGTAGAGATGGCTGAATCTCATATAACAAACTCACTCTGAAACTGACAAACAGAGGCTTGCACTGCCAAGATCATAACACATTGCAATATTACTCATGTTGTTTTATAAAACTTCACACAACCATCTACATGCTGTCATATTCTACCTAGCCTTGCCCTCCCTTTTCTCCCTCTCTTTTCCTTGCCTTAGTTTTCCTGCCCCACCTTAGCTTCACTCTTTGGTCATGCACCTCACCTGTGTCAGGTATGCAGCCTCACCCTGTATATGTTTCCAGGTGTTCTTTTATTTCCCCAAATAATTATGCCATACACCTGCAAATTCAGCTGCTTCCTTCACATTATGACTTTTGACACGCCCAAATGCAGCCACTCCTTTTTGCCTATCATTAACATGTGCTTTGAACCATCTGCAGGAATCTGAAGTTACTACCAACTCAAACATGCAAGGTGACTCATTTTTAGTCTTCTCTCTAGATTGTTATTTTTGTCCTTGATATGCATTGAGAGTGGGCTTTAGCCAAAAATACATTTCAGTGCCATATTATCAATGACTCCTTCATTATATGATAATAATAATACTTAGTTCTTATATTCTTTCCAAAGAATCAGCAATTCACCCACTGGTGCTGGGACAAAACCTCGTATCTCCAGCATAGTTTCAAAAACCCTATGACGCTTATATAGAGTATAAGATCTTGTTCTTTAAAACAAACAAACAAAACCTTATATCCAAAATAACAACTGCATATACAGCATGTGGGATTGAAACACTTTATTTTGTATATTTGTACAATGTATTGCTTGTTGTTTAATATCATTGCTGTCATAACAAACATCACATCTCCATACATTTTAGCTGCAGAAAAAAAACTTTATTTTAAATAGGAGTTCATGGAACAGGCACCTTTTCCCAAGCATTTCTGCAGCATTTTTATTGGTCCATTTATCATGAAATGTTGGTACAATGTAAAAGACCACCGCTATTCACAAAAGTTGGGAAACAACTAAAATGGAGATACAAGGTTTTGTTCCAGCAAAAGTGATAATTTTGTAAAGTTGTTCTTTGAAAAGATGCCATGAAGATGCCACCAACTGTTGTGTTCTTCTACCACACATAAGTACCTGTTACCTTAATTCCTATACAGATTATCTGCTCATTTATAATCATTCCCATATCCCAAATAATTACAAAGCCATTCTGAGTTTGTACCTCACAACTACCTGTTTACTTACAACTTAAAGTAGTGTAAAATAAAACGCTACCATTTAAAGAGCTTAGCGTTTCCTAGAACCATACATCCAAGCCAGAAGCCATTCAGGAATCAGTATTTGCAGGACTGAATGTTAATTTAATAAAGAAGAAACCAACACAAACACATACATGTGTTCTGCGAGCATATAAGGAGCGTGAGAACGTGTGTGCAGGATGAGTCATCCCCTGAACCTGCCTAGATCTAGAACGTGCGCTGCTGTGCTTCAGGCTGGATTAACTGTAGATCACAGATCTGTTGTCTTTTCCTCTGTTCCTCTTCCCTCCCTAATTCTAAACTGTTTGCTCACTCCCAGTCAGCTCTGTGTCTGTGTGCGTGCATGTGTGAGACACAGTAGGACGCTGCATTTAAATTCCTTGTACACTGTTTAAACAGGCACCATGCTGCTGCACCTCAATCACTGAGCTTTTAAAGCTATTAGAGTTCACCCCCCACTTTATGGAATCATGTGACTTACAGTGGGGTGCAAAAGTTTGGGCAGCGTTGTTAATTTTCCTGATTTACCTTTATAAAGCATTGATTGTTTGGATAAAAAAATTGCGTTAAATATATCATATAGGGGACAAACACAGTGATATTTGAGAAGTGAAATGAAGTTTATATGATTTACAGAAAGTGTGCAATAATTGGTTAAACAAAAGTAGGCAGGTGGATAAATTTGGGCACTGTTGTCATTTTATTGATTTCAAAATTTAATTATTGGAACTCAAATTTGGTTTGGTAAGTTCAGTGACCCTTGACCTCCATACACAGGTACCTCCAATTATGAGAAAGGGTATTTAAAGGAGGCAATTGTAAGTTTTTTTTCCTTATTGCATCTTCTCTGAAGAGTCGCAGCATGGGAGTCTCAAAACAACTTTCAAATGACCTGAAAACAAAGATTGTTCACCGTCATGGTTTAGGGGAAGGATACAGATAGCTATCTCAGAGATTTCAGCTTTCAGTCTCCACTGTGAGAAACATTGTGAGAAAATGGAAGACCACAGGCACAGTTCAAGTCAAGGCTCGAAGTGGCAGACCAAGAAAAATCTCGAATAAACAGAAGCGAAGGATGTTGAGTCAACCCACAGACCAGCACCAAAGACCTACAACATGATCTTGCTGCTGATGGAGTCACTGTGCATCGTTCAACTGTTCGGCGCACTTTACACAAGGAGATGCTGTATGGGAGAGTGATGCAGAGGAAGCCTTTTCTCCGCCCACATCACAAACAGAGCCGCTTGAGGTATGCTAAAGCACATTTGGACAAGGTGCTGTGGACCGATGAAACTAAAATAGAGTTATTTGGGCATAACAAGGGCCGTTATGCATGGAGGAAAAAGAACACAGCACTCCAAGAAAAACACCTGTTACCTACAGTAAAATTTGGTGGAGGTTCCGTCATGCTGTGGGGCTGTGTGGCCAGTACAGGGACTGGGAATCTTGCTAAAGTTGAGGGACGCATGGATTCCAGTCAATATCAGCAGATTCTGGAGACCAATGTCCCGGTATCAGTGACAAAGCTGAAGCTGCGCCGGGGCTGGATCTTCCAACAAGGCAACGACCCTAAACACTGCTCAAAATCTACTAATGCATTCATGCAGAAGAACAAGTACAACGTTCTGGAATGGCCATCTCAGTCCCCAGACCTGAATATTATTCAAATCTGTGGTGTCACTTAATGAGAGCTGTCCATGCTCGGAAACCATCAAACCTGAATAAATTAGAGATGTTTTGTAAAGACGAATGGTCTAAAATACCTTCAGCCACAATCCAGACTCTCATTAGAAGCTATAGGAAGCGTTTAGAGGCTGTTATTTCTGCGAAAGGAGGGTCTACTAAAGGGTTTTTTTTTTGGTGCCCAAATTTATGCACCTGCCTACTTTTGTTTAGACAATTATTGCACAATTTCTGTAAATCATATAAACTTCATTTCACTTCTCAAATACCACTGTGTTTGTCATCTATATGCTATATTTAACAGAATTTTTTTATACCTAAACAATCAATGCTTTATAAAGGTACATCAGGAAAATTAACAACGCTGCCCAAACTTTACATGTTCAGGTCCATTCACATGCTGCGTGCTCATGAGGAAAGTGATGGTCTTGAGTTACTGAAAGTTAGAAATATATGATAAAGCTCTTTTGTGAAATTCTTCTTGAAAGGAACAAATCGTCCTTTAGGGTTACATCAGCAAATAAGACTACTCTGCTCCCCTCTCAATGTAAAGTGGGGGTCCTAAAAGTGGTACATCTGCCATAGCTTTCCCATCCCTAAGCCCAAAGAACACACTGGAGGGAGAAACGCTCCCAGAAACCACTTTTCTCACCTAAGAAACACCTTGTTGGGAATCCAGCTCTGTCTCTGTTACAAGGCGATGTCATTCTGTAACACAGTTCTTAGAGGGTGGAACTTGCAATGGTTTTATTCTGGTGGCTGGTCATTCAGCACAGAATGGGTGAGCTGACCATACAGAGCAAAGTGGGCAAGCTGACCTATCAGAGCACACTGGGATCACAGGAGCTCTTACAGTCCATTTCAAACAAAGGGCATATACAGATGAGAAAAATATAGTGGTTGGTGTAGCTCAGTGGATAACACCGCTACCTGCCAAGTAGCAATCACCACATGTGGGAGACTGGGGTTCGAATCCCGGGCTGAGTGACTGTGCTACACCAATAAGAGTCTGTGGGCAAGACTCTTAACACTATACTGGCCCACCTGTAATATGATTACCTTGTAAGTTGCTCTGGATAAGAGCATCAGGTAAATGTAAAATATTGTGTTTTGTAAAAACTGAAGCATAAAAATCTATTCTAGTAAACCCTCTAAATAAAATGTTTAACTTTGAACATGGGCATAATCTTTTTATTCAGACCACAATAGTTACGGGTGTGAGCTTAGCGTAATCACTAGTTCAGTGAGCAGTAAGAGGGAACTGCTGGATATGTTTATGAGTTGCAGGAATGTTTTAATATATCAGGGCTGTGTATCTATCACATATTTATTCACTGGCCTTATTCCCTTTTAAAAGAATGATGTATGTACAACTTGCTCTCATAAACTTTACACTGATGCACCAAAGACTTTCTTAGACACACACACTTTGAATTGTGGTGATATTACATATCTATTTGACTATTTGTGTCCTCGAGACTTAACCCAAACTTTAACTAGAACTACTACTAGCCTAAACCTAACAATGACCCTAACCCTAACCTTACAACATGTCTTCTTCTGAAAGCCAAATAAATGTATATATCCAAACACACATCCTTCTGACATTAGACAGTTAACCATGTGCTGGGTTAATCATGTGTAGGGTTAATACTAAAACAGGTCTTTCTTGCATGGTGTGGTAATGGGTTAATCATTTTCTAATGACTTGGCTGCAATGAAACAGGCTAGTTTGTGCATGTCATGCTTATTATAATTACTGCAGCGCTTGCAGTCCACTCCCCCACCTGTAACCACGCTTCTGCCCATTAAAATAGAATTCTGGCTATGCCAGTGGTCTACACTAATCATTAGTACAGAGAGTGTCAGAGATTAGAGGCTGAGTATGTTTTTGGGGTTACTATGATTGGAGCGAACGGATATAGCATTCTCTCACACGATAATTGACTGTTTTACTCATTGGACTGTGCATTGCACTGCTTGTTCTGAACACGGCACACAGATAAACACACATTACGGCACAAAAGACGTTATTTGCTCTTATTGAACTGTGTCTGTGCGATCGTCTCTTTGGTAGTTATTTTAGTGGAGTAATGTGGGTTTCACTGCAGGCACAGGGAAAAGTTTCTGATATTACGAAACAGCTCTCCACTTCTCTCATATCGCTTCCTCTTTCATCATTCACTCAAATCCCCTCTTTTCTCACCAACGCTTCTGCTGTCATACATCCTCGAGATGTCTTCACTGCTCCAGTCCAAAAACACGTTGGTGGTGCTGGTGAAAAATGAATGGAGGCATGCTGCAATTCCACATTAAATATTTCTCACATGTGGATCAAAAGGGCAGAAGCTAAACGCTCAAAACATCCTAAAAATTCATTCATTTCCTAACAAGAAGCTGATCAATTTGTTTTGCAGGGACAAATGTGATCTCATAACTAGAACATATGTATGGACATAACTTATGGTGTTAGGTTTGGCAGAAAGGACAGCAGTGCGCCACCTTTAAACCCCACTCCCAATTTCCTTCAGACCATGCTCTTTTAACAACTTGATGAAGAAAATTGGCTGGCTAGTTTCTTTTAACCATCTGTAATATTTTCTATGCACACATCTGCATGCTTAGTCTAAGTTTTTAAGAGGGCCTCTCAGCCAGGTTTGTTGTTGACGAAGTTAGACACTGAAATCGCGGGATGTCAAAGGTTTTTTACTTTTATTCAGTTGATTCCCATCCTAGTAAATCTTTGTTCCCACACGCATTTGTCCCTGTTACAAGGTCACGTAATACACATCCAAGGTCACAGAATGTAAATTGAACATAAATGAACAAACAAGTATTATTAAACATGTTATATTTCAATAGTGCAGCAACTCATACATTTCCATACTAACTCTCTTTGTCGATTTCAGTGATCTGAGATTAAGGTTGTTGATAAAGATCTTGAACAAACTCTAATTATGTCTAAATAATGAACCTAAATGGGTTCAGAGCAGTGGAATAACATTTCCACCCCCCCCACCAACCTCCACACACTCACATGCACGCACACATTCGCATTCAAACTGAGCCAAAACCAAGCGGATTTAGTCTATTAGCTCCTTCATGGTGCTCTCCAAATTAAAATCTAATTTAAGGGGCTGCTAAATTAAAAAGTGCATTTCATTTTTTTCCATACTCCGTAGAAAGCTTCCATTCCATTAGGCATCTAATTTCTACCTGTCAGAAATCAAGCAATATAATCTCCCCGAGGAGTGCATTTACATGGCCACATAATTAGGCTGGGAGAACTGGGATGTTTGTGTGTGAGTGTGTGTGCTGATGTGTAGGTGTGTGTGTGTGTGTGTGTGTGTGCTTAAATACATGTGCTTGGATCAGTGAGAGAACTTTTCTAACTTGGTTTTGGTTGCTTGCTTCTTAATGTATTGTTATGCTATGCAAATTATTTTCGCTTCTAGTGTCTCTAGTTAGTATTAGTTGATCTTGTCTTGTCCTCCAACTATGCTGCGTAGTACAAATCAAATTCCCAAATGGGTGGCGCAGTGTTTGAAATGCTAATAAGAACGTAAAGCAGGGAATAGTATGTTCTGCTTGACCAGTACTAAATTGATCAATTCCTCAAATACACTTCAATACCTGCTGCCGTAGGATGTTTCTTTAGTTATGTACATCTTCAGCTGTGCGACCATACAGGGCCTTTGCTGTTGCACTTTGAGCTTGGTAGGACACATTTTGCCACACTTGCTGATAATACAGCCATATTGCTGTAACACACTGAAGTTTGCTCTGGTAACAGTGTGCTTGGTCTTGGACATTGTTGACACATACGGTAGCTTTCACTGTACATAATGCAGTGCCATCTTGCATTTATGGATGCAGGGACAAATTGTGATCACAGGTTCTTTTGTGGCTTTTGTCAGCCTTATATTTCATGCACAGAGATGTCTCTGGATTCCCTAAATCTTTTGATGATATTATACACTGTAGACAGTAAAATACCTACAATTAATGCTGTCCCTGCTGAGGCATGATATTTTTAAACTGTTGGAGCCTCAACCATCCTCTTGAATAAAGAACTTGACCTTTGGATATTCCAAGCAACATTCCATCCACTCCAAATGTTTTTGCCATTCCTAGTCATTGCCCTTGTCAATGCAAAGTAAATAAATAAATAAAAAACTTTATTTTATGTCACTTTATTGATATAAAATTTATTAATTCTGTGGTAACAGTAGTCTTACACATAAGGCTAGGGTAGGTCAGTCTTGGCCAGGTCTTTAAACAGTCATTTTCTGGGGAAAATGTAATTTACATCACATGCATGTGCTGTTATCCTGCGTCTAATCATGTTTCTGAGGAATTAGGAGCCTTATTATAAGAAACCTAAAATAGCACCGTTACACAGGTGTGAGTGTTCTAATCAGTGCACAGCTTCAAACTGTTAGTCTTGCACTTTCAAGGTGGTAGTGTTATTCACTTCTCAATTTGACTGCTGTAAAATAAAGAGAAACATCCAGTTATTCTGCTTAAACAGAGGCATATTTTATATATCTATTGGTATTGTTCTTACAATATATCAAAAAACATAATAACGTTTGGCGTGTTAGGACTCATTACTGCCAAACTGTTCAATCACACTATAGAATACAGACATTATCACTGCTTTAATGGTGGGGTTTCCAGTGCTGGTGTACCACAGCCTGTACTGTACCAAAAGGGAGGCCCGACAGCAAAGGAACATGACTGCCACCCACCCATTACTGAATGGCCAGGGCAGGAGGCAGGTCGTCAGCAGTCACACAACTCTCCTTGATTGTAGACACAACAACCACTCCTTTTAACAGCCCCACAGCACAGTACAGGAAAGTATGAGCAATGTGTTTACCAGCATCAGGGCCAGAGTGTTCTGACTGGAAGTCATATGATGCAGACCAACCCACTTCATACTTTTTCCCAAATTTTCAAAACGCACTGATGACATTTAGTGTCATTACGCCAGACCATAGCCTATTTCTAACCGCAGTGGAGTCACCACCCTACATGTTCCAGCACTTCTACCCTGATGCAAACTATAGCAATAAACCAGAAAACTGGATTTACATAAATGCAACCAACACTGCAACATCTTCACTAGAAATCATGAGTCTGCTTAGCATACACACAACTTCTCCTGGGGAGGAAAACAAATGTAAGTTAAATCAAACAGCAGGGACGTACAAAGATAACGAAAAACAACACAGCTAACTTAAATATGTAAAACTTATCATCACAGGCAAAAGCAAATAGCCACACGTGCCTGTCTTACCTGAAATTACACTTTGCATTATAATAGTACACTAGTTCTGTTGTACTGTATAAATCTTTTTTAACACATGTGATATTAGCATCTCTAGTTCTCTAGTTTCACTGTTTTCTTTTTTCACTTTACCAGCTGTCCTTGTCATTGTGTGAAAGTTTCACGATTCATGGTGGAACTGATAGAAAACGTCCAAAATGACTTTGAATGAAAACATTTTGTACTTATGACCTCCAAAGACTTAAAAGTGGGCATGTATAAGTGCAAAACATTCATGGCCAAATTCTGTAGTAGACTGTTTAACAACTGAAAATATGTGCTGTTATTCTGGTAGATCGATAAAGCCTCTCATATGAAACGTTAAAAAGTCTGCTTAGGACATCTAGTGGTGCTTTTTCCCGTTCCTGTGATTTTGCCTTCTTTTGCCCTCACCATGGCCTAATGACATAAACTTGAGTCAGTTTTAGTAAAGCTTTCAATGACGATGATCACTTTCTGCAAAACTGTCGTTGCTCTGAAGGCAAAGGAAAATCAATCGTTAGAGATTATGTTACGTTAAGTGTTTTAAGTGTTCAAGTGTTTTAAGATCAACAATTTTACCAACCGTAGATTTCATCATCCTTTTTGCCTGTAACACCAGTATGAAGAACCTTTTAAAGAACCTCGACACAGCATAAAGAGTCTAGGAAGATCCAGACTTATCCACACAGTGTCGGGGTGGGTGCAACCTTTTAGTTCCAAAAGCAGGAGCGCACCTGAGCAGACTGAGACAAACTGATTAAGCTATTAGTATCAGTGGTGCTTCTGCTTGATTGGAATGGAAGTCTGGAGAACTTTGGTATGGTAAGGTAGTAAGTATCTCTACATCTTTGCATTTCCTAGAGGAACATGATCCTCTGATATACAGCTTTCTATTAAACAGCAACCCTGGCCTGTGCGCCACCAGATTCCTAAATGGTACTATATGCCTGCCACTACTACACAGTCCATGCTGACCTCTATCAGATCAGCTTCATCAGGCGAACTGTCTTGTGTTCCATCCGTACCAGGGCAGGATTTATTACTGGTTTTATGAAAGGCCTTTATCTCTTGTATAACATCCCTCTCACTGTTTCTAATTTTCCCTCCCCCTCTCTCACTTTGTCTCACTTACGCTCTTGCACGCATAATAACAAGCAGGCGCCTGTTTCATGAACTAAATCTGTTTGATATTTACCTGTTTGCCATTTCGGAGGAGTGAAAACAGCCTCTTAACCCTTCAGTGAACCACAACAGGAATCGGAAATCCAGTCGAGCCCTTACCCACACATGTTTGCTGTAATATCGAACACATGTTCTTCACCACCTAAAACCGGTAGCTTATAACGGATCAGCACTATTCCTCTGAAGCCTTCCTCGAGTTCATCCAGCCACTGTCACTCATTTAATAACTCACTTTGGAATACATGAAGAACTGAAAGTACAGATCTCAACACTCAGAACTAAAGCATAACCTTGCCGTCCTCCAATTCAGATGCTTCCACCTTCTTTATTCTCCTTCCTGCCTTTTATTCTGCCTCTTTTTTCCTATCTCAGGCCTGTAACTGACCTCCGATTACAGCACATTTAATTGGATTTCTCTCAGATTGGTAGGAACAATAGCTCAGTGAAGAAGAAGGAGATTTTTTCAAAGCCCTGCGTTGACCTTCAGGCACATTTAGATTGTATTATGTCCTCATTAGGAGCATGTGCAGACTCCATGCACGCCGTACTGCCTTCCAATGAGAGCAGCTTTGGACCTGACTGCTCTCCTTTAGGTCCTCCCTGACCTTCGCGTTCCCTCTTTATCCGACTCTGCTCCAATGCTAATTACAGACTTTAATCGCAGATGAATAATTGAACGATCCGTTGTGGATAAACGGGACAGGCTCATGAATATACCATTCCATGTGTTTTTATTGGCCCACCATTGTTTTTAGGTTTGTCAGGAGAGTAGAGAGTTAAGAGAGTACAGGTGGGATTTGGGGTGGTGGACTGTAGCTGGTGTGCGTGGGGGCTTTGTATAGAAGCTTGTGGAGGATTGAAGGGTTGAGTAGGGCTTTGGTGCCACTGCACTGATCAATAATCAACGGTCAGCACAGCAAAGGGCCTTTTGAATGAAAAAATAAAAACATTTCCTCAGCCTGTAACCAAGGTAACGAGAGGACTCGACGGCAGGTTTATCGAGGATGAAACGGAGTCTTGGCGTGTAGTCTGAGAAACGTAAGGCAAATGTGCAGAAAGATGATTCATATTCAAATTAAAGGCATGATTAATGTAATTAACGACATTAAGGGAATGCTCGGAGGTGCCAGAACAGCTTAGATTAATTGAAATGAAATGCATATGTAGAGTGTATGTCTGCAATGTTAGCATTATTCCTTTTCCTGTTTTTCCAAGGAAAAAACCCTTCAGACTGCAAAGCTTTGAAAACCCTGCCGCACCCAGACACAACAGAAAATCAGAGTGAGAACCCCCCACCAACCTCAAATTAGAGCAGAGCTATCTATCATAATTAATGCAATCAGAAACAAAAGATTATGCTGCTTCTGCGCATGTGAGAGAGAGAGAAAGAGAGAGAGAGAGAGAGAGAGAGAAAGAGAGAGAGAGAGAGAGGGAGAGAAACTGTGTGTGTGTGTGTGTGTATGGGGGGGTGTAGGGGATTAAGCTGTGCATAAATTTGTTATTAAGGGAAAAGGTCACAGAATGATATCACCCAAAACCTGATTAGCACACGGGCTTTATGCCCAGTGAATCAATGCCTGCTTTTACCCAATAGGCTTTCTGCAGCACATGCGCGCACACACACACACACCGAAGCATTTACAACAAAGAACAAGGGAGCCTCAAGGGAGCAGAGGAGGTAACTGCATGTGTGTCTGTCTGCTGGGAATCTCTGGTCACTCTTGACAGTCTTTACAGATCAATTACCTCCTCGCCAGCCCGTGTGACAGGCCGAGGCCTGAGGCTGCATTACTTAGATTTGACATCGAGAGAGGCAGACAAGTTCACTGCCGTGCCAAACCAACCCTTGCCCTCTGTCCAGCCTTCATGAGCCACTGCGGTCCACTCTCTGCGGTCTGACACAAACGAAGACTCCAGCCGGCTAATTTATACCAACACAGCTTAGAGCCTCTGAGCCACGATGGCACCAGAAGCAATAGAGTGAAGCCAACAGGGAGACCCTCTCCACTTAGACACTGCATTTATCACCAGCTCTAATAAAAGCATGCTGTAATTTGATATCATTTCTCACTCGAACCTCATCAAAACCACCAGAACAGAAGTCTCGATTCTAAAACACATTTGTGTTTGTAAATAGATAGCAGGTAGACCAATGCAAAAAAGTCAGAAGTTTAAACTTGAAACCTGCCGAGAACATCATGCAAATCAACTGAATAGCCATAATTCTCTCTCTCTCTCTCTGTTGCTCTCTCTTTCTCTTTCTCGCTCTTTCTGTCTCTTTCTCTCTCTGTCACTCTCTCTCTGTCTCTTTCTCTCTCTCTGTTGCTCTCTCTTTCTCTCTCTCTCTCTCTATCGCTCTCTCTCTGTCTCTTTCTCTCTCTCTCTCTCTCTCTGTATCTTTCTCCCCCTCTTTCTCTCTGTCACTCTCTCTCTGTCTCTTTCTCCCTCTCTCTCTCTCTGTGTCTCTCTCTCTGTCGCTCTCTCTTTCTCTCTCTCTCTCTCTCTCTCTCTCTCTCTCTCTCTCTCTCTCTCTCTCTCTCTCTCTCTCTCTCTCTCTGTCTCTTTCTCCCTCTCTCTCTCTCTGTCGCTCTCTCTCTGTCTCTTTTTCCCTCTCTCTCTCTCTGTCGCTCTCTCTCTGTCTCTTTCTCTCTCTCTCTCTGTCTCTTTCTCCCTCTCTCTCTCTATCGCTCTCTCTCTGTCTCTTTCTCTCTCTGTCGCTCTCTTTCTCTCTCTCTTATTTTATTACAGTTTAAAAGGGTAACTAATGTTACATAGTATGTGGCTTAACTTCATTTATTTTAGTCAAATTACATTTCTTCATAAAGCACTTTTTACAACAGTCACAAAGCAGCTTAACAGGATATCCAGGTTTGGGCCCCTGAGGACCCACAAGACTCAAAAGGGGAACCCATCCTTTTCAGGTTAACCCCAGATAGCAAAGTTAGATGGAAGACTATGTTGAAAGTGTATTAGAAGGAATAGTAGAAGGGTTGAGTGTTTTGAGGCAGAGGAAGAAATGTCTGATTAGTCACATGGTTTCACAGTCCATACAACGAGACAAGTAAATATTTGAGTATACATACGAGTATACCATTTACTTTGCGAGACCTGATGATTTAATGCTGCATTCATGTGCTTTCTGTAGGCAGACTACAGCAAACTGGCAATGGAAACTGAGCCGCAATAGAAAATTCTGCCACTGCAACCGGCAGCCTTCCGCAGGTCGCAATGGTGAGTAGAACACTCCATCAAGCGTCAATTAAACAATCCACACTGAAAAGGATCTCCTCTCATAATCATCCATTTTTGCCGCTAACGCTCACCCTGACCAGGTTTGCATGGCTTCATACTGCTGTGGTTTGTGCACTGCAAACATGTGAACACAGCATGAGTGTCAGTTTGCCTATTTCTTCCCACATCTAGTAGAAAGCAGTGCATGGCTTCGTCCAGGCTTTGGTTCTGGTCTGAGGGAGGTGGGGTTGAGTTTCGAGAAACGTCTAGGATTTCTCCCAGAATTATGACAGTATGATGTTGTAATTTTTGTGTATTTGTGTATTTTTTGTGTTATTTATAAATATATTTAATTGTTTTTGTCTTTTATTTATTTATTTTTATTTTATTTTTGCTAGTTGACAAAGAAACTTGTGATTGGATGATGTAGCTGTATGCATATATTTCCCTTAGTTCAGCATAGTTTCTGAGGGGTGTGTGAGTAATAATAAGTAATAACAGAACATTTGCCCTTTACAGATTTCCAATCATCTGTATCTTCTAGTTATCTCTCAGATGGCAGTCGCACTGGTCAGCTAAAAGTCTGCCCTTATTGACTCTTATGAGTAAGCCATGTTACTGTGACAGACAAAGCGTTGGCTGAGATCAAAGTTCACCATGGGTGGGCATCAGTTTCTCCACTAACAAGTAGCAGCGGCACCTTAAATCATACAGAATTCTATGCTTTGAACCCTGTCCTGTCCTCGCCATTAGTGGTGGCTAAATCTCCCTTCCTTTTTCATTACTTCTCAAATTCTCTCTCTCCCTCTCTCTATCAGATGTGGATTCTGACCCAGTTCTATCCCCCCAGCTTTGTTCAGACGTCCATCGAAGCTGCCGTCTTCGTTTGCAGACAGACAGAAGGACTTTATAAAACTTTTATTCCAACTGCAAGAGTAGAGAACAAACAGCAGCGACAAAGCAAAGCCACCAAAGGGAATAATAGACAAAGGGGAGAAGCAAGAGCGAAGAGACAGCATGCTCTTCTTAACGCCAGAATGATGGGCTGTCCAATAGAGTCGTTCAGCATTCGGGCTTCTGAGTAGAATTGTCACCAGCCTTATTTCATTTATTAGTTATGAGCTAGATGCTGTGAGGTTTACCACCTTACAGAGATCCACACCTCTTTTGAAGTTTGGAAAAAGCTTGAAATAACTCAGAAGTGGAACAGCCACCACAATTTTCCTTTCGACTGTCTTCCTTCATACGGATTGACATTGTATCATATTCATGAGGTAAAAACAGTGCTAATTCTTAGTCATTCAGTACAGCAGTGAAATAGATTTGTAAACATTAACAATAAGAAAAAACCATCAAGCTACTCTATTAATATTCAATGCTGCTTTTTATTCAGTAATTAATATGCAAGGGAACAGTTAATGCCTGCATTTAATTGCTTTCAAAGTTTTCTCCAAACTCAACATCCTTTCATCAAGATCATTTTATCATATTCTCAAGATTTTCTAATCGTGAGAAAACACAGGAATGGCTTAATTATATATTTTTTTACATTTTCATTTGGTGTTTTTGGTGGATAAACAAATTAAGTCTTTAATATTGATGAATAGATGACCAACCAAACAAAAAAGTTCAACTAAACAAATTTAAAGTCACGCCTGTCAGAAGCTGAGCTAAGGCATTAGTGGGTGTTGCAAATGTGGAATGAAGACTCCACAAAGTAATGTTGGAACGAGAAAGAACCCTAAAGCTCCAGCTGTTTAAATAAGTAGTTGTATGGTACATTCTAAAAACTGCTGGTTTCTTTTGCTACCTGAAGGCTGAACCTGTTGTAATATAAAATCCATCAACACTATATATATATATATATATATATATATATATAAATGTGTGTGTGTGTGTGCGTGTGTTTGTGTGTGCTAATGCATTCTGTGCATGCTATGGCACCTTGTGTATGAATAAAGATTCGGTTTTAATTGAACAGTCTGCCATTATTACACTGACTTTATTCAGGCAAAAAAAAAAAAACATTTAATGACAACAAAATTAAGTTTTTAAGAAAACCGTAAACACCTTTGCTAGAAAAATCTGCACAAACCAGCATTTGTTGTGGTTTGGTTGCTGGTATGCTATACCAGAATGAACCAACTTAGACCAGAATGGAGGTAATACTAGTCATTGCTGTTCTTTTTGACAGGAAGTAGACCAGCCAATGACTTAAAACTACCCAGTGTTTGTTTAAAGTAGCGATATATTTTAGGCTAATGCTAAGTCAGTCAGCAATGCCGAGTCAGTTTAACTCTGCATATTTTCACAGTAGCCTAGCACTGAGTTATGGAGATGACTGAAATTGAACTATTTCACAGCACCATTCTCCTTCTCCTAAAAATATCTTGCCAAGATGGTCAAGTGTTCAGAAATTGACCACCAATGAAGAGCTCCAAGAACACACTAACTATACATCTAAAAGATAGAAATGGTGGCCAGTGGGTATACAGCAGCATAGTCGTGCTAATATTCAAGAAAACAGATGACATCTAGTCAGCGTTCTGTTTAGATAGCTTACTAACTGTACTGTAAGCATGTTTACATGAGAACGCAGTGATGCGTGAGTCTGAATGCATCATCCACATGTGTTTGCATTCATATGGACTCTCCCCCTGGAGCTAAAGTGATGACTTTAGTGCACCAAGGACTCAAATACAGGAAAAGGAGCCACAGCATTACACAAAAAAAGAAAAAAAGAAACGTTCTCATAAAATGAAAGATAAATTTGGTTCTTTTTTCTCATTATCCTGAGGAATCCTCCAGGGAAATAATGAGATTTAATGAGCCATGTTTAGATGTAAGGGGAAAAGGGACATTTTTCCACTTAAAAATAGACCCTTTGGATTTTAGCTCTTTCTGTCCCTCAAAAGTGGCAGTCAAATGAGCCCTGTTCGATTTTTAAGGCATTGTAAAAGTCAGTGAATGCCGTGTTGCAGCACAGAGTATAAATGCCGCTGTGGCCTACTGATCCAGGCTAAAATGTCTTTGCCTCAGGGTAATGCTTACCTTTCACTTTATATTCCTTGCCTTTCATTATCTTGGAGAAGGACCATGACTGAACCTCCACACCTCTAGCCAAATGCTTCCTGCTGCAGCAGAAAGTTGCTTTGCAAACATTATGTAGAGGCATTGTTGTTTTGATCAGAGTCTATCAGTGTATATATTAGTATTAAATCTACTGGATGGCACAGCGGGTCAGCTCTGTACGATTAATTTATGTACATGGTTGGCCTTATGTCATCACCTTTGCTGGTTCTGTTTATTGATTATGCTTGCATCATGCGCCTCCTTTGGTTTGTTCCTGCCCGGGCATGTACAGTTGCCTACATTCCTTTGGGATTTGACTTTATATTAACAGCAATCTTTTTTATCACTAGCTGCCTTTGCTCCATTCTGCCTATATATCATCATAGCTCTTTTCCTAAGAAACAGAAGACAAGCAAGCAAAACAGACTATTTCCATTATAAACTCAGTTACATACAGTATCATTGCCCTGTGTTCCACAGCCTACTCAATAAACTACTAGACTGGGAAGAGTGTATATCGTATAATAGTTGAACACTGTGATACATACATAAACTGTCAATCACAATACATTTTAAACAGTTTAATTGTCGGCTAAAAGGATGGCTACTACCATGGCAATTAAAGATAATAAAGATAAAAGCTCTTCAGAGCATCCATGGCCATATCTGAAGTCCCTGTTTGACATTTTCGAAATGAATAAAGATTCATATGATTTTAAATGTTTCCTCTGTTTACAGCACTCAAATTTCATCACTGCCTTTAAAAGTTTGCCGTATGACCCGAGAAAGCAAGTGGTTCATGCTTGTAGTAGTTTCAGTTTTTATGTAAAGGTTGAAATGACTTTGGATTTGCCCACTTATCTGTTATCCATGTGTCACGCTTCCGGGTTTTCCCAGCTCCTCCGCTTCGCCGGACTCAGCATCGCTCGATGATGCCACATCCACATGTCACCCTAGTCACCCAATCAGTTCTGCTCTGGGTCTCCTGAGTACCAGCCCAGCTGATTCCAATTTTCTGTCTGCATTTAAGCTTCATCCAAACACTCCCTCATTGCGAAGTTTTGCCAAACTTTAGTTTGCAATCCAGAGCGGTCTAGGTTGTATGTCACCTCTGGTTCTGACCCCTTTTGTTCTTTGACTCTCAATCTCGTCTTCTTCCCGTTTGGGTTCGATCATATTTATTTCCCGGCTTTCTGGTCTCCGTTCGTCCTCTGACTATTCTCTCTCTCTCTCCCTTAAACTGTGGTAGCCTCTCTGACGGTCTTTCCTGGTTCTGACCCGTAGCCTGTGTCCTGTGGTTGGTGTAGCTCAGCAGGTAACGCCACTACTCAGAGTGGCATCTCTACATGTGGGAGACTGGGGTTCGAATCCCGGTCTGAGTGACTATGCTGTGCTACACTAAAAAGAGTCCTTGGGCAAGACTCCTAACACTACATTGGCCCACCTGTAATATGATTAACCTTGTAAGTTGCTCTGGATAAGAGCGTCAGCTAAATGATGTAAATGTCAGCTAAATGATGTAAATGTCCTGATTCTAATCTCGCTTTGTCCCTTCATGTCTGATCGTGTTTTGATTCTTTGTTATACTGCTCGATTGTTTAACAAAGCCTGTCTGACTTTATGCTCTGCACGTGTCGGTCCGAGTTATTTGTTCTTGACACTATGGTAGCTTATTTCCATACCATATTAACAGTGTATGTTATGACCCCCACCAACCTGATGCAAGTACTTTCAGAAATGTTTCAATCTTGTCAAATAAACACACCCAGTAAATACACAACATTGTCAGTGTGTTGTGCACATTCTTACAACATTGGTACCATGTATCAGGTGTAAAAGGTGGTGCTGTTTAAGCCATCCCAACAAGATTGTCAATTCCAATGCACGACATGATAGCACTTATGAGCATTGTTGCAACATTATCACAACTTTCTGCGAGCACTAAAACGACAGGTTATCAGAATGTAACTGTGTTTACAGGGCAGTACTGTCAGTAATGTCAGGTAAAGGCAGTCGATTCTAGTTGGTCAATGTACTTTTGAATAGTTTAGTAAAATCACATACTACAGTACTTTAACTCAAGTAAAGAACTTTCAGTATTTGACCAGGTCTACCTATACTTTAAGTCATGCTTTGCCCACCTCCACTTATGGGATTTCTATAGCAGGAGCTATCTATACAGGAGCTTTTATGTTATTATCTACTCAATTTGATTTCTATCAAAGTGGCCAATTCCACCTGCTGTCACATGATGCTGCCAGGCTAGCAGGGTGAAGGCTAGAATGTGGTTCTTCCATGTTATATGAATGCTGTATCTTTTTAAACTGATGCTTACACAACGGCATCAGGCAAACCACTATGATAAGAGGAGAAAACGAACTGCCTGTTTATAAAGGCCTCAATATCGCCGCTTGAATTGCCATGACCCATAAACAGTCTACTTGTGCGGTGTGTAGATGATGGAAATACATTTTTAAAATGTTCTGAATATTTATGTCCTTGAGATGTGAGTAGAGTCATTCAGAGTGGTTAGGTGTAAAGTTACTCTTTGTAAAGAAATGTAAAGATGGATTTCTGTAAGGTAGTAGTGATGAGAACCAGGGGTTGGCATGTCTACAACTCATATAGCCATTTTATTTATTATCCAAAACCACCAGTGATCCTGCAAACATCATGTGAGTGTTTAAATGTAATGTTCACGATGGTAAAAAAAATCATAATTCTTTAAAAGTGAGTTTTCTGTGGAGACGGTATGACGAAGCCTTGCACGTATCCGTCCACTGTTAATGGATTCAAATAATAGGATTAAAATACATTACAAGACAAAACCTTACCATCCAGCTGTCATCAAACAACGCTTTAGACATCCGGCAGCGTGTATCTAATTACTTTAACTAGTAACTTTCTGTGAGGGAGCTTTCAGATAAATGAATCTTTCAGGTGGTTCCTATCACCACCACTGTGACCAATCCTCATTCGTAAAGTTTCCCTAGAACAGAGCATTTCACACAAAACCACCTTAAATGACTGTTTTATGAATGAATGTTTTAATTACTTAAGTATGAGGAAGTTATAAATGGATTTCCTGTGTAAGATAAATGGATGTACCATATTTCAACTGAATCGATACAGAAATATCTGTTCCAACAAGTGTTAAATCTTATCATGGCAGCAAAAAAAGTGCACTTGTAAGAACAGTAGGATCAAAAGAAGTAGTATGCTATTTGTTTGTGTGTGTGTGTGTGTGTGTGTGAGAGAGAGAGACAGAGAGAGAGAGAGAGAGAGAGAGAGAGAAAGAGAGAGAGAGTGTGTGAGTGATACCAGGCTTTGAAATACAGGCCTCGGGTCATCTAAGCACAAAACGTTTGATTTCAGTATCTTGGTACTGCCCAGTGCAGAGTTCTTGTTGTATATTCTAGTTTAAAATTAAGGCTCATGTTTAATAATAGCATGTTTTGGCCTACCCACTGGGCAAAACAACATGCCCAGATTTGGTTGGCTCAGAGCTTGAAACCACTTTAAAACAAGCAAGGTTGACTAACTTTTTGCAATTGCAAGTAGATTTCCAGCAATGCTTGCATCAACATTGTATCCACATTGCAATCCACTACCAAATAGGAATGATTCAGCAGATCCTAACCCAACATTTGCCCCAGGAATGGTTACTTCACCTACTGGGCATACTTTGAAGTCCAAGTTACAAACGAGGCATTATGTATGCTTCTAACATTGCATATAATATTTCATACCTGCTCTACATTTGCCTATGGAGTCTTACCCTGAGCAGAATAAGCATTTAAATTGATCTAAGCATATGGCTATATATATTTATCATATTTATGTCATGTTAAATGTAGTATAAATGTTTGTTCACATTGGACTACCAACACAATAATAGCTGAACAGCCAAAGATTGTGAACACTTGTAAACAATATATATATATGTACACACACTCATCCCATTCTTAATCCATAGTGTTTTATATGACTGCAGCCTTCTTTGTTCAGCTCTAACAGCTACAGCTTTTCTGGCAAGGCTTTCCACAAGGTTTAGGAATGTGTTTATGGGAATTTTTGACTCTTCTAGAAACACATTTGTGAGGTCAGACACTGATGTTGGATGAGAAGGCTTGGCCCGCAGTCTTCGCTCCAATTCATCCCAAAGGTGTTCTGTCGGGTTAAGGTCAGTCAAGCTCTTCCACATCAAACTCACTCATCCATGTCTGTTCTTATGACTGTGCACCAGTGCACAAAGCAAGCTCCAAAATATCCTGGTATTTTAAAGCATTAAAAGTTACTTGCACTGGAACTAAGGGGCCAAGCATACCCTTCCTGAAACACAACCCCACACCACAATCCCCCCCTCCACCACATTTTACATTTGGCAGAATGCAGTAAGACAAGTACCTTTCTCCTGGCAGCCCATCAAACCCAGACTTGTCCATCTGCATTCAACACTAAGCATTGCGCTTGGTGTTCTAAGGCTTGGATGCAGCTGCTCAGCCATGGAAACTCATTCCATGAAGCTCCCAATGTACTGTTCTTGAGCTAATCCGAAGGCCACATGAAGTTTGGAGGTCTGTAGCAATTGACTCTACAGAAAGTTGCTGACCTCTGCACACTATGCACCTCAGCATCCGCTAACCTGCTCTGTCATATTACATGGAGTCGCTGTCGTTCCCAATCACTTCCACTTTGTTATAATTCCACTGACAGTTGACTGTGGAATATTTAGTAGCGAGGAAATTTCACGACCGGACTTGTTGCACTGTACCATGCTGGAATTCACTGAGCTACTGAAAGCCACCCTTCACTAATGTCTGCATGCCTAGGTGCTTGGTTTTATACACCTGTGGCCATGGAAGTGATTGGAACACCTGAATTCAATTAATTCCATGGGTGAGTGAATACATTTACATTTATGGCATTTAACTGATGCTCTTATCCAGAGCAACGTACAAGGTTAATCATATTACAGGTAGGCCAATATAGTACTAGGAGTCTTGCACAAGGACTCTTATTCTACCATCTACCATTGGAAAGAGACTGCACTAGTTTTTAATTAAGATGTGCGAAGATCAAAACTATTCTGTTAAAAAAAAGAAAAACATCAGGGCAAGAATAAACTTTAAGACCTGAGCAAGACCTTGACACAGAGTGCTAGAACAATGTGCTTTTGACAGGCAAATCCAAAGTTAAATTATTTGGGTACAGGAACAGAAGATAGGGTTCGTGCAAACCGAGCACAGCATTTGAACACAAGATCTTCAACACCAACTGTGTAGCATGGAAATGTCATGGTTTAGGGCTGCTTTGTGGGACCATTTGTCTAAAAAAGTGAAGCTGGAGGTCGGCCATGTAAGATGACCTTAACCCAAAACATTCCAGTAAATCCACCAAGAAATGGCTCTAAAGGAAGATATGTTGGGTTCTGGAATGGTCAAGTAAAAGCCTGGGTCTTAATTATAGATGCTGTGGGATGATTTAATATGGACTGTGCATGCAAGAAACCACCCCCAAAACTTCACACCACAGCTAAAAGAATTTTGGATTGAGGAGTGGGAAAAACTCTCCTTAGTAGAAATTAAATAAAAGTCAATCTTATGTTGTTTTTTTCAAAGGTGATGGTTACACCATGCCTATCTATTCTTTTGAAAGAAGATCAACAATTAATATATACATATTTTCTAATGCAGAAGTCTGCATGTTCTCCCTGTGTCTGCATGGTTTCCTCCGGGCGACCTGGTTTCCTCCCTGCCAAGGGTGTTTCCTGTTTCCTCCTACTGGAATTGACTCCAGCACCCCTAAACCTCCTTTCCACAGATAAGGAAAATAAAAATTTATGTACTGTATATATCTCATTGCTGAAGAAAGGACTTAAGGTTCCTGCAGATGGCTTTACACTAAGATGGTCGGGCTATAAATACCTGTGGGGTGTGCAACGGAACTCATAGAAGAGGTGGTACAGTGCAGTGAATGTCTCAATCTGTGGAAAATGGGTCACGGAGCAGATGTTAACCTCCTGAGACCCGGACTTGCTTGGTGTGCAATTTGAATTTCTCCTAGCTATTTGTGATTAGCAGGACCTAGTGGTTTTGTCAAAAAACATTGACCTCATATGATATGTGTTTGTACAGGAAGTGGTTTTGTCAAAAAACATTGACCTCATATGATGCCAAAGGGTTAGCGTTTTAAAAAGTATCATGGTGCAGAGAAGCAGAAATGTAATGTCCTCATATGAGGACGCTGGGGTCTCAGGAAGTTAATGCTAGGCAAAAAGGTGTGATTGCATTTGGGTGTGGCAAAAGCCATAGTGTAAAGGAAATAACTCAGTACAGTCAAATGGGTCTACCAGCAGTGGGATAAATCCCAGTCTACAGGAAGTTTTCCTCAGGGAAGGCACATTTGGCCCATCTGCCCAATTGAACTGTCGCCTATATCCAGAAACTTGTCCAGTCCATACCAAACCAAATCACAGCTGTTATTCATGTTCTTGGAGGTATTACACCCTATTACGTCTGTTTTAGTCACAGGGGACCAATTTATTTGCCCAGTGAGCTTATATATATGACCTGTCTGGTAAATGGTGCAGTTTATAGAACACTACCGTTTACAGGTGGATGTGATGACACGGTGACTGTGAAAAAGGTTCACGTGTAAACAGTCCCAACTATTTGAAAAAAATAGGCCTTTCAAACTTCATGGATCCACAGCAGAAAATAAATCCATAAATCATATAAATAAATGCAGAGTAACAAGCCTGTTCATTACCTCCCGCCCCTGCATACGTGATCTATGAAACGAGACTTCTGAAAGTGGAAGGAATCAACATTTAGTTTGACATTTTAAGCTGAATCTCTATCTCTCCCCCACACACACAGAGACACACATCCTCCTCATAAATCCAGATTAAGCAGAGTGTCAGGGGCAGCGGCGGTAACTGTGGCTGCAGCGGCTAAGTCTAACGACCTTGTCTCGATGCTGTGTTCATGTCGTTTAAGGAGTGGCGCTGGTTCTCCTGGGAGCAGCCCGCGGACTCGGCCTGGATATGTGAAGTGCTAAAGCCGATCAGGCCATGTCGGAGACAGCAAATGACTGCTAGGAAACATAGCCTATGGAGGGTAGAAGCCTTTTCTGCCTCCACTGTGTCAGTGTCACACTTAGGCCCGTGTTGTTTTAACCAGACATGTCGGCTCAGAGGAAATGTGTGTGTGTGTGTGTGTTTCAGTGAGGGAGGATATGTATGTACAGACATGTGGAAAAGAATAAGTGTTGGTGTCGAGTGCCTATGGCGAAGATTAATCCTGCATGCTGTCACTGTTCTTTAATATCCCTGAATCAAAGACTTCCACCCATATCAAAATTGAATTTCCCTTTCTTTGAAATGCGGCTTCTTTCAAGATGAGTCCAAACAACAACAAGCTTTATCTGCAAATGCGTTGGTCGATTTGCGATTTATTTGGGCTATTTTTTGCCTTTATCATCTCACAGTGTCATCCATTGTTATGCAAATGGGAATCGGCTTGGCATTAAGAAAAAAGCTTTGAGGCTCACGCGCACCTTCATCGAAATTAGTGACACTCATTTTCAACGGAGGAAGTGGTATGTGTGCCTGGGAGAGCGGCACACTGTGTACATAAGTGGGCTGTGGGGGCGGTATGGTAGTGAGCGGGGGGGACAAATGCGGAGCTGGTACGTATGGTAATAAGATATAATAGCAGCGTACGTTCAGGCTGCCTGCCCTGTTTAAAATTCAGAGAGAATTTGCATCGTTAGGGAAGCTTTTCAAATATGCTAATCTTTCATTTTCCCCTCCTCGCTCGCTTTGCTCACAGACATCTTTCAGTGCAATTACATCCACTCAACTAACTCTCTTTAACAAGCTGCACTATTCAGAAAAATAAATAAATAAATAAATAAATAAATAGAAAGATACATTAAAATAAGCATTTAACTATTTCAGTTACAAATTGGCTGCCGGCAGTACGTGTCTAATTTATGAAGGAGGCTGTGTTGAATTTATCATAGATTTGCCATTAAAGCCCTGGTCTTTATGGCTTCTCCATGATGACAGTCCAAAACACATTTACATTTCATCACTGTCAGGATCTTCACCATGGTAACTTCACAGGAGAAAGCGCAACATCCTGATGTTTTTATGGAAGCTTTAATGTAAATAGACTCTATTCCAAATAATTTGGGATCATCTCTATTGATGCATTCTTCATAAAATCTTTGCACAGTGTAATAAGTAGCGGCAAAAAACACACATTTAAAATGAATATTAAGATAAAAAGAGACACAAACCTTATAAGACATTTCACACCTTAAATTTCCAGGTCCATCACAGCCTCAGGGCTTGTTGTTTAGTAATTACATGGAAAACAATGCAAGTTAGCCGAGTAATTCTTAAGTTATAGTGGTGGATTGGAAGTTTGGAACCTCCAGTGGGCCCTGGGGATGTAAAGGGTTAATAGGTGTAATTGCACGACATTTAGTAAGTGCACGATTAATACGATCACCTGAATGCTTTTTCAGTTGTTAGGGAACGGTCTACCTCAGGGGGTGCTCAGTCTTATTCGCAATGGGCTGGTATGGCTGCAGGTTTTCCCTCCAAACAAGCTAGAGCACTCCTGACTCCGCTTGGTTAATCAGTTTGTCTTGGTCTTCAAACTGCTGATCAAATCTCCTGCTTTGCTGGAATGAAAACCTGTAGCCGCACTGGCCCTCTGTGGATGAGATTGGGCATTCCTGGTCTATATGATATTTGTGTAAATCTTGAAGGATGGCTGAGCCATACTTGAGGCTCAAAGGGCTCGAGGTATGGTGCAGGTTTTTCACTGTTGCTTTCAAGTATACAGGAGCTGGCCTGTTTTTGTTTTTCCTATCTTGATGACAGAATCTTTTGGAGTGGTTTGGAAAAAAAATCTAATTTACCCAATTTTCCACTTATCCTAGATTTAGCTAATCAGCCAAGATGTGCCTGCTCAGTTTAGGTTAGAACTGGAGTGGTAAGGCTAACATTGCTATAGTCATTCAAATAGACCAAATTATGTCTGTAAAAATACATAATCAACACCTATTGCAGCTTATTAACTGCCTTCAGGTGCCTTCATTTAATTTGCACAGACTCATTATGACCATTGTGGTTTAGAGCACAGTATGACTGTAAAGTATAAAAATGAAGAAAACTTCACTCCAGACATTCACAATGGCTAGTATTCACCAAGCAGCACTGAGCGGTTTCCTCTGTATTTATGAATATCATTATCACAAATTTTTGTTTGTGAAAACAGATTCTATTGTCTGAAGTGTTTGGCTGCAGTTGTATTCATTTATATAATCCACTGTAGGTCGTTTTATGCTCTAAACCACATCCAAAATCTGTGCGAAGAGCTGGGTGGGGGTCTGAGTTGTTTGAGGGACGGTTGGGTCATTTGGGTGACTGTTGGGTTCAGGTGTTTGCTAGCAAGGTCAGTGGCTGCTTCTGTTCTAAACTAAAGAAACAAGGTCTGGTCCCCAAAGATGTCTGTGGTGATTGAAAACATTTTTGGCATGTGGAAAATTGTGTAAATTATATTTTTTGCTGATTTGTTTCAAAGCCTGGCAGCATACTTCCAGCAAAAATGACATTCCCAAGCAAAACTCACATCATGGTTTGAGTTCATACAGTGTGCAGAACTTCTAATCACCAAATCATTTGTTGCTCAACCTCTCCCCACTGTTACTGGTTCACATGGTGTCACATGTTTGCCTGCATCGCTGCATGAGTTATTTTTAAGTACACTTAGTACAGCTTATTTGGAGCTAGTTATATTTCGCTTAGTTGTTTTATCTTTTGAAGTGTCCTGCAGACTTTACTCAGCTAGCCATATGGAATAAAAAATCATATTTACAGTATTATTTTCAGCAGAATGTCTTAGCATGTGATTTAAAACTTGATAAATTACAAATATAACAGTACAATTCAGTAAACGTTATGGTTGTAGTTTATAATTATCTTTTATTTGGCCATGAAACTGCAATTAACATAAACCTGAGCTCAAACATAGGCTGTCTGAGGTCACTTCACTTGACCTCTAATTGTACAAGAGCAGAGAGATTGCAGTGTGTTTCCCAAGATCTTAAGCTACACCATATCAGCCTACAGCAAAAGCACACAATGCGCCCACCCACCTTTTAACAAGTACATCTCAACAGTTGTGTTTTTCATCTCCAGATCCACCTTGTCTAATAATTGTGCTTCAATTAAATCAGTTATGTGTCTTGTTATGGTTTAAATGAAATCATTAAATTCACAGCGTTTCCTTTTTTAACTGGCAGTAAATGAGTTTTTATCAGGGGCGATTACTGTGTTAACTCAGTTAGCAGTCACCGGACACAGGCCACATGAAGACAGCACAGGATATGCAGCAGCATAGTGAACTCTGAGCTTTAAAGACAAGTCGTGCTGCTGCATTCTGGATCAGCTATAAGGGCCTGATGGCATGCACAGGAAGACCAGCCAGAAGTGACCCCAGAGCAAGCACCTCAGTGGCCTCCCTAGAGGGAGAGAGAGCTCTCTCTCATAGGGTCGAACACTGTGGGTGTTGTAAAGGAGAAGCCTGAAATCAGGCTTGAGGAGAAAACTAGGCTTTTACGAATGCATGATAAAGCTGGTCTTTGTTGGATTTGCTGAATAGCATTCAGTAACACCAATAAGGTACTTATTTCCTAATAGTGTTAGCTCATAAGATGCTTCAATCTGTGGTAGGGTCATCAAAACGCAAGCAGACCAAAAGCATCAAAAACAAATGTGGCAAATCCATGCGGGGCATGACTCGGCTCCTCTGCAGCTACAAGGCCTCCAAATTGTGGAAATGATAATTGCCTACAAAAGACCATTGTTGGTTGTTTCTCTGGTATAAATCGATGCTTCTACTCTCAGATCTCCTTGAACAAGGCTGATTTTGCAAGAGAAATCGAAGTGCACAAAAGACGTTTGAACAACAGAGCAGCACTCGCAAAGGGCCTGGATTTGTTGAGTCAATGTAGCTTTTTAGACATTTTCACAATGAAAGGAAAGGCCAGAGCATCAAGGGAAAGATTTTTTTCTTTTTATTATTGCCGCAAAATTGAGCTGCTTCCTTTGTGTGTCTCGTTTTCAAAGGACACCTGTAATGTCTGGTTCTAATTTTGAAGTGAAACGTATAATTTTCTTTTCTTTATATTATTTTTTTAATGGCCTGGCTGAAAAATGAAGAGTAAAAAAGAGTCAAATAAAAAAAAAGTTTTCAGTGAGGTTGTTGTAGCTACTTATAATGGTAATGGAAAACACACAACCGGGTGGGTGGCAGAATGCAGGACTCTGTGATCAAATGGAAGTTGCTGTCGATCCCTTCTGTGAAGAAGTGCTTATCTGGCCCAAGTGTTCAGTCTAGTCAATAAAGTCTTAGCGCCCTGAAACTCTGCCACACAATTCTGCGTGCTGGAGGAAGTCAAGATCTGGGAACAGATCAAAGTCTGACATGGAGAGCCTTCACAATGACCTTGGCTTCATGCTGACATAGAATTAATTCTCTGTTTGAGGAACTCAAAATATGAATACATACACACATAGTGATATGGAAAAGGAATTATTCAATTGTCAAACAATGCAACAACCTTGTTTTTCATAATCACATGATCATTCGGTGTAACTGATTTTCCTATCCGAAACTACGGCGGAGCCGAGTGACTGAAGCGTGTCCCATGCTGGTAGCCTATCTACCAAACCACATGCGTTTTCCTGGAAAATCTTCTCTTTATTTTCCGTATTTCAGGCGCTGAACAACGTATTCCAACTTAAACAGATTCACAATTGAAGAGATGCACATTAATCTCATAATAAAACGAAGTCCACAGCATGAAAACACTCCACGACCACGGTCAGAAAAACCGTGCAGCTCCCTAGTCCCGTAAGCCCGCCCACTCCCCCAAATTTAACAAAAATAATCGATGTCTGTTCCATAAACGTTGGCACTGGGACATTTTAAGATGAGGGACATTGTGATATGTTCAAAACATAGCCAATGCAGTCATGCTTGGATGTAACAGTAGCATCCAGGGAAGGCCTAGACAGGTTGAGGCTCACCAAAATGTTTTAGTTAATAAGTTAGCAGTTTGAGATCAACATTGTTTAGTGAGTGATTGTAGTGCATGCTATCATTAAAAGATTGAGAGAATCTCTATAAGGGTACCTTTAATGTCTCAGATAACATTGCACTGAAAATGTCATCTATGATGAATAGTGCATGTGGGCTTGGGAATACTTTTACAAACTGTTGGCAATAAACATTTGACAATTGTTTATAACTGCATGCACAAAATGCAAGTTAAGAGTGTACTATTCCCAGCAAAAGCCATGTGTCACTAACAGCCAGAAACACCACTGACTTCTTTTGAGCCACACTTTTTGTGGCCTGAGGCCAAATTTGTATTGTGGTCTAATGAGTCAGTTTTTCAGATTGTAATGACAATAGTACATTAGTGGTGTTTCCAAGGCCAATGAAGAAAAGAACCATCAAAGCTGTTCCCAGCAAGTTCAAAAGTCAGTGTCTGTTTTGGTACAGGGTGTTTTAGTGTCCTGGGATGTGTAAACGGCCAAATCTGTGATGGCACTATTAATAGCGATGTCCGTGTGGCTTACAACATGACCACCCCAAGAAACATTCTATGTGTGTTAGAATGGCAAGGCTGAGTAATCAGACATGTGGGTGGCCAGACTTGTCTACCATAGAAACTGTGTGGTGCATTACGGGGCATTACATTTAATGTTGCTGAAGACTTGGATGACAGAAAATGGCAAAATAGAAGAGCAAAATAATTTGTGCTGTTTTCAGTTCAAATCAGGTCGAACCGAAGTTGCCAAACATTGCTTTCTGTTTTCATTAGCATTTCACACACTGTCCCAGGTTTTTAGTGTGAAAAAAGCCTGTATGAGGGAAGGAGCGAGAGAACTTTGGGAACTTAAATTGGAGTTCTGAGTAGCTTCTGCTTTTCTTTACACTTTTTCCCTCTTCACTCATTTTTCAGACTGATCAGTTTGACTGATTCATCTTTGTTTGTTACACCAATTTACTGTTTCTGCAGATGATAAGCTTGATTTTTGCAGTGCAGTCTTTTTAAATGTGCTGTGGACGATTTCTGTAAACAGCAGATGGTCATACTTTTATTGCTGTACTGTGGACGCTGCTGGTGATTTCAGTCTCAGTGGTTTTCTGTACAGTTATTTCTGCAAAGTTCTGACTTCTATGCCAAATTGCAGTTGATATGTTAGGTTGGCTGTTGCGTTCATTAGTGGCTGCTGTGTTTTAAAGCTATTCAAAATTAATGTGCAATTTTAGAACTATGGATTAATTAAAATCTCATATATATATATATATATATTAATATGTTATATCAATATTTCTTTTCATACAGAGATCTGTGGTCTTTTGTTACGTTTAGGCATAGCAATACCAAAGGCAGATGCTAGTGGCACAGCCATAGTAAAGATAGTAGGTAGGTCTTAATAGACATTTTAGGACTGAATAGGCAGGCCAAGAATGGTCAGTAAATATTGTCAGCTGATAAATTCTGAGCATAATATATTCTCTGAATTTTCAAATCATGTACTAACACTCATCAATCATGGGCTTCTCTAAGCTCAGTTAGGTTCTTACATTAAAGCTAAATGATTCCTACAATGCAGGGGAGACCATAAAAAGATATTCAAGAACTTTCAGCTCACTCGTTTCTCTGTCTAAAATTACATTAGAATTTGCAGTTAAGGGGAACAGTGGAAGTCTTAACTGTGAAAGAAGAAGTGTGAATGTCGGGAGACCTTTGTTTCTTCTTTAGTTCAGTTTTTCATTAACAAATGGAGCTAAAGAAAAACCCTAAAAAGCAGAGGGGGGGTCTTTGCACTAGGCAAAAGTAGGAAGTTACCTAGGGCCCCATATGAGCTAATGGCACCATGACAACAAATAAGCTATACTATACGTATTAAAGTTAAATAACCAATTCCAAAATATACATACATTGTAAAATATGTCATGGTTCCGGATTCTCATCCTGCCTCTAATACTCCAAACTACATTTCCCATGATTCACGTCCATCTGACGTCATCACCACATTCCGCTTCCACCAATCACAAACACCCTTCCCATTCCTCATCCCCAGAGTATTAATCATTCACACCAGTCTGTCATTACACACCCTGTATATATACTCCCATGTTTGTCTTGCCTCTTTGTGAGGTTTTGCGATGGTAGTTGCCCTAATGAGCGGTTAATTATTGTTTCTGCCTGGTTTCTAGTTTTGATCTTTAGATTTTCTGTTTATTTGGTTGCCTCTGTTTGGTTTCTTGGTTTTTGGGTTCATCTCATTCCTACTGGTATGTTTGCTATGGTTTCGTCTCTTAGCTTGCTCGTTCATTCTCCCAATAAACCTGGTCTTACTTTTAGCTCTGCAAGTGTCAAGATTAGTCTGTCAAATATTATAAAATAGCATGTATAGAAATTATTTTCAGTCATTTAAATATAGCTGCACCCCCTGGCCATGGTTGTAAAGAGAAATTCTGAGCCTAATAAATTCTTTGACTCTTCAAATCGTGTACTAACACTCTTTGTACATGGGCTCCTCTAAGCAGCTAGCTGAGGTCCTGACCATGGTTGTAATAGACTGTTTAATGGTGTTACCTACTACACAACTGTGCTAAGACAGACTGGTGTTAGTGATATTCTGCATTAGAGAGAAGGTCCTTCAGTGTGATGGGAGGAATTATCGAATTAAGTGCAGCAGAGAAACACCAAAATATAGAGGAATGCAAAATGTCTGCTGCTCAATCACGCCCTGAAAGCCAATTTCTTTTTTTTTTTAGTCAGACCAGAGCCCTGCACAGGCTCTGCAGAACGTGCATAGTCCTAGTGTTAATTTAGTATAGCTCAGATCACAGGTCAAAGTCACCCATGACAAGTTCCTTATTAATTCTTTCAAACTGTCAGAGAGTTCAATCACTACTTCCTGGCAAAAAAAGTGAATTATTTTACTTTTATGCTACTCTGTACGAATTTACACTTTCAATGCATTTATTTTATTATTAAACACAATAATACTTAATAATGCTGAGCTGAAAATTAAATGTAATTTTCATATTTGTCTAATAACTGAAAAATCTTTGATTTAACTGGGTTTATTTCGCAGTACACTCGCAAACAGATTTAAAAAGAAGGAAAAAAGCTAAAAAGAAAGAAAAAAAAACACAGACGTCTGAGAACTTCAGCACTTACTTCATCACTGCACAGGTTAACAAGCTGAAACTCCCAATCCGCTTGCATGTAAATCAAATTTTATGTTGGTTTTGTGTACGTTAAAAAGAAATCTCTCTCTCTCACACACATACCTCGAGAACTAAAGCCCCACATCATCGAATGTTTTAAACTGTAAGTCAGGTTAAGGACAGATTTCACATGTTGACCTTAATCTATCGTTTTTTATTCCCTGTGGCGCTGGTGCGTGATCGCAAGGCTTTAAGACGCAGCTGTAGCATTTAATTGAATTCTGATTGAAGAGGACTCACGGTAAGCTGAGAGCTGTTGAATAGCCTTGAGTATAGCCTCGGAAGCTGCTCTTATATGTTTCCATTTAGTCAACAGATGCCTTGACTCTCAACTCCTGCACATTTCCAATCAAGCAACCTCCCAGACTATGACTAATACTTTAGCTTTATCTATGATGGAAAGGACATGTCACTTTTGTATACCACTTATTTCCCACTTGTATGCCCTCATATGTCAGGTGAATAGAGGTTTACAGAAATGGAAGCTGAAGAGCTTTTCTATATAACAGATCAGCATGTGGTTTAATATTGAAGGCACTTTCAGTAAGTGTATTAGTAGAACATAGCATGATACAGCTAATATTTAGGGTAGCATTCAAGCACAGGTCTTTTTTTGTTTCCATCGATACAAGTCAACTTCTGAAGAGAAAAAGTTGTTCTATTTTATAATTCTAAGGATGTGTCCAAGCAAAGGCAACTGCAGGCAGTCAAAAAGGCTGATTTAATGACTCCAAAAGGATTTAAACATTCTGCCTACCATAGGCCTCTGAATAGACCAGTGGCCAGGCATACAGTCCAACTCTGGAGTTTTCATCTTTCAATGGTGGATGATTTTTATGGTCTACATCACCATGGAAATGATGCAGGCACGGCCTACTCCAAAATGTATTTCTTTTTTTCCTGCTTCATTAGAGATCCTAACACTACTGATACAAAAATCCTTTCATCAGTACAGGCATACCGGTGGGTTTGGCCATAGCTGGTCCTTAGAGTCCAGTGAGATTTGTGTGTTTAGTTTCAAATGTTGATGTCACAGCCAGTATTCATTAAATCAAGTCTTCTGAGTTGTCTTCACACAACATACAGCATTTCCTTAAAATGCAGGTACAATATGCACACATATGTGATAACCTATGAAAGTGAAACCTGCCGTTACTGGTTGTCCATGACAAACAGGGCGGGTGCGTACATGAAGCGTGTTCTTGTGTATTAAACTGTTGCAATGTCTTTCACTTGCAAAAAAGCATAGTCTATATTACAGGTTGCAAAACTTGAGACATTTTAAAGTTGACAGTTATGTAATGAAACTACAAGAAAGGGGAATCCTTTGCAACATGCGACATAAAAAATAGAATTTTAAGAATCTGTGATTAAACCAAACTCCACAGGTCAGTAGAATGTGCTGGCATTGCATTGTTAGACTTCAGAGAACAAGAGATATGGATCCTGAATCTCGTAAATTTGAATCTGACTGTAGATGCTAGCCCATGGGAAACGGCCGGAGAACCAGAGAAACTGAGAGCGTTGCAACTGAGCGATAAGAGTAATATAATTAATCTGCCTCTAAACTTTATAGGATTATAGGGCACTATGTTACTTTTGCAATGACACAAGATTTTATTTTGCTGTCTTGAGAAAAGCAGAGATCAATATCTGATGTTTATAGATCAGTGGAGAAATCTTAGACCACAGCCAGATCATACAGCATGATGTTTCCTTTTCATGGATCGTATTGCTAGCCTACGAGATACAGACCCCAGAATCTCAAAATTCCTCACCTATTGTCTTTGCTGGTGTGTCCATGTTGTTACAGCAACAAGTCGACACCAAGCTTTGTCAAACAGTAAAGTTGACAAGTGATCTAGGTGGCTAATTGTTGAAATCCCAGGTCAAAGTTGTTGATGATCCAAACTGGTTTGCAGGGATAAGAACCATTGTGAGAATTCTAACCTGAAAATGTAAACCTGAAAGTAATTGTTAATTTTAAAATGTATTTTCCAATGGAATGTCAAAATCCACATCCAAGCCCCATGTAAAGGGTGACAGTTTCCTCTGGTCAACACTGATTAGTTTAAAGTTTATTCAAGTTTACTTGTCTTTTGCACGACATGCCAGGACATTCATGTATTGGAATGCTTGAGGCGCAAATATTATATACACAAAATATACCTTAAATATACAAGGATAAGCCTCGTTTTGAATAGAGAAATAATGGAGGAATAGATTTATGAAAAACAGTGACGCTAGTGACAGTCACAGTGAAAAATGCAGAGTTATGTCCACAAACACTAGTGATTACTGGTAGGAGTCTATCATGACACAGTACTATAAATATGTGTTAGTACGAATACATAAACAAGTGTATTGTGAGGCAGGTAAGCAAGGTCTATGACTGAATAGTGCTAGTTTGTGCTATATCTTTAGGAGCGTACGTTGGGCATACAGATGAGGCATTCTGTGAATATACATACACGAGGCTCCATGCTAGTTGAGCTGGTCCAAAGGGCAGGCAATCAGGAGCACCCGATCAAGGCAGGCCTTGGTCATAAACATGTCTTTTAGGTGATGCTTGATGTTTTGAACATGGTGGCTTGTGACAGTAATTAGCCTATTGAAATTTAAGAGACCTTTAATTAATTCAAGTTTCATATTTGAATAGTTTTGGGATAGTCATTTCAATCACAATCTCCTATGTAAAAAAAGATTAGCAATGCTGTGTTTATTGCAATTTGGCATCTGCCATTGGGACAAAGGGAGGCCAGTAATATGGAGAAGACTACAATTAACCAACACTGTGATTTATTAGTGGACCAATTGATATTTTGATCCATGTAATGATGCTCTGTTGACAGTGTGGTGACATATAACAAATGAGTGGGATGTGCCTGCAGCCACATGTAAAGACAAAATATTAGCCATATCTGGTTGGATCGAGTTGGGTTTCTCTGGATGAAAAGCCCACCCACCTTGAAAATGACAGAGATTAATTCTGAATAGCGCTCTGAAGTAATGGATTGTTTGGGCCGTGTTTTCTAATATAACTCTGTGTGGTGAGACAGGAGAGGAGGAGCTGAGTGGAGTGTTCTCTTGCCATACTAATATCTGGGATTTAATTTGAAGTAAAGCAGGAAATTGATTCTCGCTCTGCAGCATCACACCACACAGAAGCAGTGATTAAACTGTAAGGAACAGTGGAGGCTTCTGTGCTGTGTCTGATGTAGTCCCTCTGGAGCTTTTTTTAGTGGCGGGTAAGAAAAATGGCAGGATACAGTAAGACAGTAAAACAACCTGTGAATTCCTGAGATTCTTACCTTCAAGCATATTGCTATTCGGACACTTCATATTTGACTGTATTTTGTCATGTACAGTACAGAGTACATGTACATGTACAGAGTTGGACAATGAAACTGAAACACCTGGTTTTAGACCACAATCATTTATTAGTATGGTGTAGGGCCTCCTTTTGCGGCCAATACAGCGTCAGTTGGTGTTGGGAATGACATATACTGCGTCCTGCACAGTGGTCAGAGGGATTTTAAGCCGTTCTTCTTGCAGGATAGTGGCCAGGTCACTACGTGATGCTGGTGGATGTTCGTCCTTCTTGGTGGTATGCTGACATTACCCTGGATACCGTGGCTCTTGATACATCACAAAGACTTGCTGTCTTGGTCACAGATGCGCCAGCAAGACGTGCACCAACAATTTGTCCTCTTTTTGAACCTTCACACTCTGCTCTTACTGGTGCAATGTGCAATTAATGAAGATTGGCCACCAGGCTGGTCCAATTTAGCCATGAGACCTCCCACACTAAAATGACAGGTGTTTCAGTTTCATTGTCCAACCCCTGTATATAATGAACAAGGTGATTCCCATCATTTAAACAGCAACATTTTTAGTATGTAAACCTGGTGCTCTTGAAAAGCCAACATCATTTGATGTGCATATATTTACATGATCAGATAACTCAATCCTGTCAAGTAAATTATGCCCGTCTCTTGAGACATTGACTTCCTGTCCATTCTGCTCTGTTTTTCAAGAACTGGAAAATTTCAGCTAGAGCTTGTGTGCCTATTTAAGCATGAAACCTGGTGTTCCAAATTGAGAATTGTGATTAAAATCTGGTGACATCACTGGCCAATCAGTGTATAAACCTATAAACCTAATTCATTTACATTTAAATTGAGGATTTGTATAGGTTAGATCAATGAAACTCGGACTTTGAACTTTTTACAGTGTGCCTGAAAGGACTGGCTTGATCAATTAAGGCCCAGTCCTACATTTTGTCTATAGTTTTATTTTCTCCCATATTCCTTTCTAACATTTGGGTCCTCTTAGGTAATTAAATTTTATATGTCCATTTTAGTTTTAATGTGTGTCTTAATTTGCCAAGTACCAGCTGTACTAGGATTCTTTTCTTGGTGTAGGCATCAACATAAAATGAGCCCAATATAACACATATTATAACAATACAATGTAGGAACTTAAAAGACAAATAAACAAATGGCAAGTAAATGTATGTACTGTACAGATACAAACAAGTACTGTGGTGCATATACACAGTATAGACGGATAAGAGAAATAAGCAGCATATAAAAATATAAATGTAAACCGTTTTATTGAATGTGCATATGTGTACTAACTACATTATATTTAGAAGAAGTATGTTACGATGGAAACCAGTGGAAGACAGAGTGACTGGGATGTGAGTGGTCAGCCATGATTTTTCCTACCTTCTAGATGAGTAAATGTCTTCAAGGGTGGAAAGCTGAGAGATGATTTTCTCTGTGTCTCGCATTGTTTGCTGCAGCCTACACATCGTCTGAGATGATGCAGAGCTGAACCAGATGGAGATGGAGGCTGTATTGATGGACTGTCATATTAGTTATGCCAGTGTAGTACTGTCTTGAGTCGAGGCAAGAAATACAATGGCTGCTGGGGACCTCTTAATAACTGTGGTACTGTGTTTGTCCCATTCGAGATCTTAGTGAATGGTGGTGCCCAGGAATTTGCAGAACTCAAGCTCTGAGGATTGTGGAGCTGTGTATTTGTAGTGGAGGCAGTAAGGTGGGTTTCTGTCTAAAATCAATGATCATCTCAATATTTTTGTGTTTAGCTCCAGGTTGTTAGCTCTACACCATGACACCATGTCTGTGCTGTGGTGTTGTGAGCTGGTGGTGGGAAAGTGTGAAGAGGCAGCAGACAGTGTAGCAGACAGACTGAAGCTAGACTGGTGGCAGGGGAGTATTGTGTTTCAAATCTTAAGTCACTGAGGTGGTTTGGGAGCAGGGATCTGCTGCTATGATTGATGTGCTAGGCTTAAAGTTTGTAATAGTCTGAAATCCTTTCGAGATGGAGGAACCAGATTGAGAAGAAATGTTGCTCCAGTTATTCCCTATGTATGTGTTTAGCAGTTTGACTGCTTTGTTCAGCACATACTGTCTCTTTTGATATGCATCCACTCCTATAAGCTTTTTCCCTGGCTGTGTGCAGATGTCTGAGCTCATTGGAGAACTGGGGTTTCCAATTGTTGTAGCTGTAGAGAGTCTTTGATGGGATGCAAGTCTTATGTAAGAGGTGTCTGCATCTACATAGTCATCCAAGTTATTTTTTGCAGACCTGAGGATTGCAGCTGGTTGAGTCCAGACATTCCCCATTACCATCAGGAGACCACATTCTCACTGGTTTCACCTTGGGCTTGGTGGTAAGCTTTCACTTTTATAAGAGGATATGATAGACAAGGGAATAGGTGGTAGCATGGAATGCGTAATTGATGGCTCTGTAACAGGGGTTGCATGTTTTGTCTTCTTTGCAGGGGCAGCTGATCAGTTGTTTACAGTTTTGGTGTGGTTGTAGTCTCCTATAATGATGACAAGAGAGTTTCAGTGTTGAGCTGAGCTGTCATATACCAGTGGGTGAACATCAGTCAGAATTATAGAGGTCAGGTAGAGCTGCTTGCAGCTGATAATAAAAGTTTCCAGTTCCGGTGAACACATTCTGAAAAATTAACTTATGTTGTTAAGCATCTGATGTATACAAGCTTGTTCCAGACAAAAGTAAGTTGGACTGTGATGCCATGTGCAAATTTAACAAGCAAACATATGACATACTGAATCACTGTGGCTGCAGCTTGGGATGTGCCTTTAAGACTGATTTACTGTAAGATCTGTGAGCTCTGTTCTGACTGGCTGCAAAAAGCACTCAAGGCTGAAACACACCTTAAAACTTCAGGATGACTAGGCAGGTATAAATAGCCTTAGGCTAAATAGGAGTGTACATGTAAATTAGGTTCCTTACCATCTAAACTGATCCAGTGAGGATCAGTAGGCTACAGACATTAGGGAAACATCTGGGCTCCACATAACTGTAATAAACTCACTGCTTTCAGACTGTACAAAAGTTTACACACTCAAGTGGCAATTTGTTCATATACTTTAAGCACTGTGTGCCAGGTCTGCTATTACATAGCTGTAACTATGCCCGGGATACATCAAAAACAATATACCATTACAGCAGCATTAGCTTCATCAGGGTTAGCAGAGGCTGAGCTTACTATTGCTAACAGATTCACTCAACAAACTGGCCAATCTGGACAAGAAACATGGACATCTCGGTGTGTTTTGAACAGATATCATTACATTCTAACAGCAAAGCCTGCTGTACAGCCAGCACTAAATCTCTAATTCACATATGGAGCAAGTAAAGCAATGTGTGAAAATTATTTTTCAAAACTGAAGGACGTTTTCAGTGAGCACAGAAGGAGTATGTTGCACAACAAGATGGCACAGCTGCTAATTCAGCTAATTCAACTGAACATTTAAACGAGAACTGCAATGTTTTCTGCCAGGGAATAGAAAAAGAGCCTGCTTAGAAAATAAAAGCTACAAAGCAAGAGTGCTCTGCAAGAGTGACGATACACATCAACAGCACCATGTGTCCTTACTGCTTGTGAGTTTGTTGCTTCTGGGTTTGTGCTGGGTAAGCTGGAGGTTGCAGTTCTATTTAGTTTACACATGTGGCTGATGATGGTACGCTGCTGTTTATGAAAGTTAATAATTTTATGTTAGTATTTGGTTACCTATGAAATGGTTAATGTTACATTGTTTTGAAAAACTCAGCACAGCACGATATTGGTTTAGCAGGTCACCGCACCATGGTCTTGCAGGTTGACCCGCATACCCGGCATCAAAATATTACATGCTTGTTTTGATGGTGATCACCTTTTCAGATTCCATTGGTACTGACCAGCATCCAAAAATAACATTTGACGGTTTTGCTAGTGACTAGCCATGCTAGTATTTGCTGTTTGTTCTAGCAGAGTAAACAGATCATCATAGTTAAATAGTTAACTGGCTTCGGCATTTGACTGTACTTAAAAACAGAACATTTGTGACTAAAACACAGAGATACATAACTGCTGTCATAACTGGCTAAACACAAAGTGGTGCTCTATGGCAGACTCAGACCTTGAAAAAAGTCTATTTCCCCTCTTTTTTCTGTATTCATTTTTAGACTTCTGCTGCAGAAGACAAAAAGAGGGAAACCCAAATATGACCGACAGACGTTGGTTATTGTTGATATTGTAGTTCATGGTTAACTGGGCTTTTGAGACATCACTGTACTATGGTAGTCATTGGCCATATTTGTTATTGGTCACATTATACAGCCAAGGTTTGAGATACAGGGGATCTCGGTTAATGCATTACTATAGAAAAGTCCATTTCCAGATGAAAAAACATTTTCTGTTATTGAAGCATCAGCACTGCATAAACGGCCAATGAGTGCTGCTGGAGTAACCAGCCAACACAGGACCCTCTGAAATGGGGGGCTTTTACACACTATTTACTAATTGCTATTACAATGCAGTAAAATGAATTATCTGCTCCAATGAAAAGCTAAATATTTGCTGCAGATAATTGGTTTGAATGGCTCCTTCGTTATTGAGTGTTCTCTGGAAAAATATTTCCATTGCTGTAGTCATTTTAATGAAAATGTTTTTTTTTTCTGGGTTTACTGAGGGTCTACAATTTTTCAGTGTGAATTTTGTTTGTAAATACATGACATTTGGCTAAAAATGTTTTCTTAGCTTGCAGCTCTTTTGCAGCTTTTGTTTTGTTTTGTTTTGCAGTGTGTTGGGTTTGGTTGAACACTGGAAATATACCTACAAATGTTCTGAGCACAGTTTGAATTTTCTCTCTCTCTCTCTCTCTCTCTCTCTCTCTCTCTCACACACACACTACTGAAGTCTATATCTATTACAAAACATAGCTAACAGTTGCGCTGACGGTTTGCTGTGGACATAAACAAAAGAAAGCTTGCTGAAGTGCCACTGCTGTGTCGGGGATATCCTGATATCATGGAAACAACTGGTTGTATAATAAAATGCAGTGAGTTCTGAACTTCAGTATCATTGAAAAATAGCTTTTACTATTCTAGTGATCACAGAGGCCAATTAATTGTACTGCCATATAGAGTTCAGTGCAATGTTTTGTGTAGCCTAGTAAATGTGTGAGTAGGAGAGAGAGACAAAGAGAAAGTTCAGGTTACTCCTGTGCGTGAGCTGATAAGAGGAAATAGGTCAGTATTTCTCATGTTCGGCACATTCAGACAGCTGAGCTTCAGCTAACCGTTGCATCGTTCTGCTACCATCCACACCCACACAAAACTACAGCTGTATTTAATCAGGTCCATTCAGCTTCTGCCTCTTTGTGGCAGCACGGCAGCATTTTGCCATTCATTCCTGTTCATCTAAGACGTGAAAGAAAATCTACTTTTTGATGAAACAACATTGATTGGCCAACGTTAACTTCAGCCGCTAATGTAATAACTCTCCTATCCCGCAGCTGTCTCTATCTGCATCTTTGATTGAATAGCTTGTGCGCTTGCAGAAGATAGCTTGCAATCGGGCCCGGCTGCTGCTGGACTACGTTCAACTCCCATCTCGTTCGTCAGAATTGGAAATGAGCGCATGGCGAGCGGCCAGCGCTGATTAGCATCTCCGCTCCTGGTAAGGTCTCTATTGCCTTTGCTAAATACTCTCATATCTTTCAGCCCGTCTCCCCTAGAGAGGTCTTTATAGTGAATTGTCTCTAAACACATTATGCTGTTTAGAGTCAGCAGATCCTGCCTTGACTACTTAAAGGGACATCCCGCCCAAGTCAAATTTCCATTGAATTGACTTCTCAAATCCAACATACTGTTCTTAATTAGCTTATTGACACTTCATCCGCTTTAACTGCTATTCCTTGTAGAGTCTTTAATTGAATTTACACTATCATTATCTTATCAGCAGTTTTTCCCCTGATTCAGTTTCAGATTTGCATTAAGTCTTTGAACATATATGAAAATACTAAAAGTGTTTTTATGTTGGATGTTTAAAAAGGAAGCTTTTTGAAGTACTTTAAAGGAATTAAGTTCAAATATTTATAGATTGATCTGTCCTGTCTCTGTACATGACTTACATATTTTTTACATATTGTAAACTCATGGACTTTCAAATGTAAATGGTTGAATGGTAAATGAAAAGGGTTTTGCTGTTTTTCAGCGAATCCGAAGTCATCGCTTTAATTCCATAGACCAGCTGCAAGATAACATCCCTGTCTTCCAAGGTAATTTTCATTTTTTGCTACATGCAGTTCTGCATTTTACAGTTGACATTGTCTACAACGTTCATGAGCTCTGAAATATCATGTCAGGAAAGTTTCACCACTTACTGTGCCTAGTAACCTTTATCTTACTTCCGAATAGCATTACCAGCTATTACCTATTACCTACTATTTTATATTTACTGCGGAAAGTATAAAAACATAAAAATAAAAACAAAGTTGCTAGTGTTCTCAGATCAACGGACTGCCCAGGGCTCAACATCACTGAATGTGTTTGGGATGACTAGAATTGTGAGAAGCAGTAAAAGCAACATCATATTTTAATGTTTGTAAAGTATCATATGACCTGCTTATTTTTCATCAGTTTTATCATTAGCTTACTTATTTGCATTTGACTAACCAGTTTCCCACCCAACAGCGTTAAAAAGAGACACATACACCCACACATTGTCCTATAAGCTCACACATAACTACAGCTGTGATCAATCAGGTTCATTTAGCTTTGCGCCTCTGTGCCAGCATGACAGTACTTTGCTGTTCATACCACGTAAGTGCTGCTGCTTTATGTGTCACTGATACACGATCACATACGGTTACACTGATGTGCTATTACACATATACCTACTCATTGATATAGACTGCTGTTACATACTCCTACCAGTACATAACAGTAATGCTGAAATGTGTTTTCTTTAATCAACTGGGGTCATATATGATTTTTTTGTGGCTGGAGCATATACATTCAACTATATAAATATGTTATACATACACGTCTGTTGGGTGGCAACAGAATACAAGTAATGACGTTACACATTCAGGGTACCGAAAAGTTACAATAAAAATAGACAAACTGTCAAATTACAGAATCATTTTAAACATATGATACCTACCAGATTACATGAACCACTTTTATCATAGGTATACAAGAAAATGTGTCAAGACCACCATCTGAAAATCTGAAGTTCTCTGAAAGTGAAACTACTGATTCACACTAGACTTCAATGGGCAGTTTTAATGGCCCAGTTCTGTCCTTTCATTTTCAATCCATTTTTCATCTTAAAGATTTCCATGCTTCTTGTTCATTAGATATCTCATATTCGATATTGTGGGGACGCTGAACCAGAGCTGGCAATTTCATCGACACTGGCCAGTGTTCAAGCCCACTGACAAGATCCACCTTACAACTTATACAGGTGCAGTCATTCCCGAGCAATCCCCTGAGGTAGCTCACTTCACAATCAATTTATACACTGCTATTCCATGACTTTTGTTATGTCAGTGTATTCCAGATGCACGCTACAGCTCACAACGCCACAGGCTGAATTTATCTGCTAAACAGTAAAATCCAAGCCAAGCTAAATGTAAAAATTTCATGTTTCTTTAGTTGCTGTTTCGAATAGGGGCTGCAATGGGGAACTGTATTTTTGTTGGAGATTTATAATCTGTTAGAATATTGAAAGTTAGACATCAAAAAGCAAGTTGGGATGAAAGCTTTCCACACAGCATAGAGAATGAACCCCACCGGGAGCAGCAGCACCCAGCAATGTCTGATAGACTCATACAGACTGAAATGTGTAAACTGCTCGCTCTGTTAGGAAATCATCCACATCTTTTATTTAGGTACTGTTTTAAGGATAGATCACCATGCAGGACAAAACAGGAATGCAATGCAATAGAGGAACAACATTCAAATAACTGATATGGTGACACTGCAGGGTACTGTTGACAAAGCCACCTGACAGCTACATTTATAAATAATTATGTTGGGCTATGTCAGTTGTCATAACAAGTTTGTGTAGGTGTTATATAGTCATAGAGCATTATTACACATCACCTGTACGGTCTCTGGCATTTCTGTTCATTGTGTTAGTAAGGCTCATCCTGCTGAAATAATTTCTCTTGTCTTTCTTCAATTACATGACTTTAGCATTGGAAAGATAACAGATTATGTGACTTAATACAATAATCCTCGAGTCCAGATTACATTTTCAGCAGATAATGAACATTCTCTACTGGAATATATTTTTAAATGAACAGTTCCAACCCTGCATAAGCAGCAGTTGGATTACATACCAGATATTTTATTGTTTCCTTTAAGCTTCAAGGGGAAAATTCTGCCATGCTAAGTGGTGATGTTCCCTAGACCACAGTGATAAGTAAATAGATAATGCTCTTTTTTCCCCCAACTTTTCTGCCATCATATGTGGCGCCATAATGACTACAGAGGTAAGTTCAACCAGATGTGGATTTGTTGAGATTTTTTCAGGAACCATGGCCACCTAACACCTTCTTGAATTCCAAATGAACCAAGTTTTATATAACAAAAATAAAACAGTACAGAGCATCCCCCTGATCCAGTGTATTCCAGTAAAGCGCAAACTCAATCCCAAACTCTTATTATGAAATTAAAAAAGTAGGGTAATTTGAGCCTCAATTTTGTTCACATTTTTCATTAATTGTCTTTCTCTGAGCTTGATAAGTTGGACTGAAGCATTTGACCTCGACAGGGTGTCGATAACCACAGATGGGAATGTAGGAGAGATCATACTGGACTGATAACACTTTTGTGGTACCTACAAAAGCACTCAGAGTCTGTTAATTAGCATGATTAGCCACAAACATTTCACTCTGGTGTAATTAATTTAGCAAAGGAGCTGTTGACATGAGGACAGTTCATTAACATAAGTGGTAATTTTGTCCTCTTGAGTGTTACTGTATTTCAGTCCCTTAATTAGGCTTGAAAACAAAAAGCTGGCAACAACTTGCAAAAGAAACACACTTTTGCTTTCTCCGATGCCATGTTGCCGTGAAATGAGCATGAACTCAAATGTGCTTATGAAGTGGATTGCAAATTGGCAGTCCCTCCGAAATAATACAAGTTCAGCCCTGCTTGGCCTGCCTGATAGCTCACTAAGTATTGGTACATGAATTGTAACGTTTGCAGCCCTTTTACTTGTGCTTTAGCCTTGGAAGAGGCAAATTACCAGTAATTTAAAAAAAAAGCCTCATTAGAATTTGAATAATTTCTCCCTAATAGCTCATAGAAAAAAGCAGATAAATTCAGAATTTAAACTATCATTTACCTTCCATACCACGTTTTGTGTGTTTGTTGTTTTTTATAGAGAAGGTATTTGTCATTCTCTGAATCTGATCAAAAGTTAAACAGGAAAGGCATCCTTTTCATTTTTGTAATGTTTTTGTCCCTCATAGAATGGGGACAACGAAAACAATGTGAGAAATGAAAAAGCCAGACTTGCTTATCTTAGGAAGCTAAAATCCATCTGGGTGAATGTGCTGTGGACAAATGAGGCCAAACTAGATCTTTTTGGTAAAGCACATCATTAAAAACAAAATGAGACCTTTAAAGAGAAGAAGAGATGGAGAACTTAAACCGGGTGCCTTGAATGTGTGCACTGCATTATGAAATACAAACACTACCAAAGAACTTTGGTGCACAACATAGTGCCCAGACCCAGTAATCTGAGTCTCCGTTGGAGGTAGTGGGTCCTTCAGCAGGACAGTCACCCAAAGCATACATCTAAAAGCACCCAAAAATGAATGCTGGACTGAAGTGGCCTTCAAACAGTCTCAATCTCATAGAACACCTGTGAAAAAGATATCAAAGTTGTGAAAAGGCACTCATCAAACCTTAAAGACCTGGTACAGATTGAAAAAAAAAAACAGTTTTCCAATGTGGAGACATGTCGAAAGCTTATTCATGGAAAGAAATGCTTGATTTCAGATTCGCTTTTCAAAGGATGTGCTTCCAAATATTATTATAGGGACAATTATAAGAAAATTATTTTGTCCATACATTTTTCTTCTTCATACAATTACAGTTTTATTTACCTGAATGGATATAAGTTCACAAAGAGAAAGAAAACACTATGCAACCCCAAATCAGAATTTCAAACATTAACTTTAACTGTAATTTATTCCAGACAGTTTGAACCCAAGATATTTAATGCTTTGCCTGGTCATATTAACATTTATTCCTAAATATGTTATGAAAGGTATATATTGGGCTCTGTAAACATAGTTCTGATATTCCAGGTGCTCACTGGCTAATAAAAAAATGTGATCATGAAAAAATGTTATCATTCCATTGAGCAATATGTTTGAAGGTTATTATATTTGTCCCATTCTTCATGCAAGCCTGTTCTCTGGTGTGTAATGGTCTGGTGTCATCATTGTCACAATATTCTCCACACATTGCAGACAGGCCAGACCCGTACCTGTACCCTCTTCTTTCACAGCCATGCCTTTATAACGTGTCTACCATGTGTCTGTGCATTGTCTTGTTGTACAAGGCTAGGGTGTCCCAGGAAAAGATGTCTTCCTGAAGCCTACATATGTTGTTCTATGATCTCACTGCACTGAACTACATCAATGCTACTTCAGACATGATCTTTCTCAGGGGCACTGATTAACTGACCCATACCATAACAGACCCTAGCTTTCAGACTATTTTGCTGATAATAATATGGTATTGGTAATTACAGGTCAAACCGGACTGAACAGCTATTTGCACTCTGCCTATTTGCACTATGACTATTTGCACACCTGTACAGATGTTCTCTTTCTGTAAATATTCAGGTCATCTGTAATTTTCTATATATAATATTTATCAACTAAATCTGTTTCACATCTCTCAGCTTCTTCAGCTTTTTATTACCTTTAGTACTTTTTACTTTTTTAATTTATCCCCTACCCTATTTATTGTTTAGTGTAATTTTCCTTTAGTTTAACACTGTAAATAATCTGTGTTCTGTGTTTTTATTACTTGTTTTTGTTACTTGTCATACGTGTTGCTCTCACCAAGACAAATTCCTTGTATGTGTAACATACTTGGTGAAATAAAGAGATTCTGATTCTGATTCTGATTCTGTATTTTTCACTTTTGCTCAAGAGTGCACAGCGTCCATTTCTTCCAATAGAGATCTGGGATATCTTTTTGCAGTGAGTCAAATAATTGTATTGCAATTCATACATTTTTGAAAGAAAATCTATATAGATACCAACATACCTGGTCATCAAATCATAAGTGATATGGCAGCTTTAATTCTAGACCTTTAATGGTTAAAATTTGATAGGTGTTTCAGCAGACCCATGTCACAGGCTTTGTCAATCCTTGAATTACAGAAGCAGAATGTCGCTGAGGAGAGAAAGTTAGCTGTCTCCAAGGTTCAGTGCGTAATACAGCACTGCTATCTGCCCATCTGCTGTGGCTTGTGGGTAAGATAACTCTATACTGAAATAATGGCTTGATTTAATCAGTGGTGAGATGAGACAAAACAGGCTCAGGATGACCTCTCGCTAGTGGCCAAGCAGTCAGCAAAGCAGCCCCGGGGAGATGAGATATGAATGAGTAAAAAAAAATGCTAGAGAGCAAATAGAGAAGAAAAAAACAACAACATGAATCAGAAATGATTATGAATCCAGCGAGCAGCGTCATTATTGATTTTCTCATCTTGTCTTGAGTCATAAATAGTGGAGCTAGACAGAGTCTCATCTCCCAAGCTCCAGCTCCCTGTTTACCAACAACTACCCAAACAGCAGGCACGATGTGATCAGTCATGCAGTGCAGATTCCTGCCCCCGCTAAAGTCATACAGCACAGCCGTGCAACACTGCTCTCTGATCCGCACTCAAATGCTCAAACTGTTCCTCAAAACTGAGAGTGACTTGTTAGTTGACATGCTTGCAATGAAAATAAACCAGCTGCTAAAACTGAATAAATAATGTGCATTATTGGCATATTGAACCGATATACATTTAGACATTCAGGTGTGGTGTGTTGCAGAGTAACATGTTTGAGTATTCACATTACCTTTCAAGCTGTTCCTTTTACTGTTGATTTCCTGACTGGTTTTGGTTGAGACAACCAAGAGACAAATAATACAAGGAAATCTCTGAACAGCAGCGTAGGAGGGGTATACTCGGGGCGACCCCTAACACCACTGTGTGAAGCACGACCACCCTTCTGGCCACCCCAGATAAACAAAGTGTGAGTAAGCAATCAATAAAACTGTTACAGGTTACACTGAAAATCTACCAATAGGACAAATACTAATGTGATACAGTGCTTCAGAATTGGTGATAAGCACTTTTGTAAGTGACTCTGGGTAAACGTGAAAATAAATAAATGCAAATGACAAACTGTTTTGGTGAGCAAACATACATGAGAACACTGTTTAACACTTTACACTGCTCAAAGCTTTCATATAGTATCTTGCTTAGAACAGCATTACATTTCTGCAATCAAAAAACACAGTTCAAAGCCCCCAACAAATCTCTACATCACTGTAAAGCACTCCATGTTAGATCACCTATAATTTACAAGGTCCTACTGGGCCTGTGTGGTACTGCACATGGCTACTGACATGTGCCTTTGTATTTTTAACCCAACTGCAACTTTTTTTTTTTAAACCTATTTTAAACCTATAGTTAGCTTGCAAAGTCTCAGTGTTACTATTTGAAGTTCTGAGCCGCGTTTTTGTTCCTTCCTATGTCTCCTGGTTTTTGATTTAAGGATATGTCTCTGATGTTGCCTGCCTGTGTTTTGACCCCTGTCTCTCATGTAGAGTATTGGAATGCCCCAAATAAAACTACACTGCATTTGCAACCTGCCTTTGTTACACCCAACCTATTGTAGTCAAGTTTCTTTTAACTAATTTCAAATGCTATAAGTTTACTACAACCTGCAATATGTGTGAATATTTTAATTAAAATGAAAGAAGCAGCATTGCTGAGTCAGGAGGAACAAATGCTAATACGCAACGCAAGTCATGTGCACAGTGTCAAAAAGAAGGCCTGTTTTGGTGTTTGGATTCCTCTGAAAATAGTAGATAATTCTCTTCCATACTCAGAAGACACATTCTGCACCTAGTTTTGACTGAGTTCTCTTTCAATACTCTTTCAACCGGCCTTATCAGATTCATTCCCTCAGGGACGGGTTGTTACAAAATATTCTTCCATACATTACATGCAATTACGCCAGATCTTACATTAGTATAGCTTTGCCCCAGCCCTCAGTGCGTTTCTCAAAAAGCTACCATAAACATTGTATACTAGCTCAGTAAACTAGCAAAACCAACACAGCTCAATCAGGCCACTGTGGTTTGTACCACATTAGTTGGAACCAGCTTACTTTTAACTAGAGTGGTTATATACAATGAAATATTCAATATTTAATTATATGTTTTATATATATATATATATATATATATATATATATATATATATATATATATATATATATATATATATATATATATATATATAACATATAATGAAATTTGAAGTAAATAAACTGCCAAGACGTCTATGAACAGTAGCTTAACTTGTACAGATGAAACAAAAACAAGAGTTTTTTATGAAATTCAATATAACCTAAAGTACATATGCCATTCTAGGCTACAAGATAAGTTATGTTTTGATACTGTTTCATAGTTATCTAATAGTTAATTAAATTACAAACGAATATTTAATCATTTGCACATTGTCATTGCTGGCTCAGTGCATTAACCCACTGCAAAGACTGTTCCAGCGCAGTTTCTGGGCAGTTCCTGACTTCCATAACACAATAATAATATTTACTGTGTTTTTATAAATAAATATTGGGTGTAAATACCACATATTATTCATAATATCATATATTAGGCAGTATTGTTGGTAATTACAAGTCATATTTGTTAAATTGACACAGTCTAATATTATTTTACAGGCTATTTCAGTGACACTGGTTGTGAATGTTCTGGTCAGAAGTCTAATGAAGTCTCACCTCTTAATAACTTTAACCTCCTAATAATGGTGTTATTTTGTCCATCTTGAAGTTCTGAATTATAACATCATGAATCATTTTCCCAGTCTACTCTGCTCTCCACAGCCCTGTCTCCATTCAGCAGTGTTGCTATGTGTGCATATGAAGTAGGATATCCAGTAGTAAGAGGGGTTAAATGTAAAAAACTCACTTATAATACTTTCATACATAAGCTAATTACTTGTGAGTGTGTTTAATGAGGCAGGCTAGATTCCATCTGAGGTGAATCCAACGCTAAGATATAAATTTGTGCTAGTGCTTTAGGTTGTCTTTCAGCCAGCCAAAGATTTTTCTCTCTCAGCATACTATGCTGTCTGATGGGCTCCTTATCATCAGTCTCATAGGTAATCTGCAGTGAGGGAAGCTTAATTGAGTATGTTCTAATAGATGCACATATGAACGTTATTAACTTGGCTCTGTTAGTGACCCTGCTGAAACATTTTTTACTGATTTAGTAAGCCAAATCATCTCACTATAGTGTCAGATACCAAGAAATATGCTTGAATAAAGCTAAGTGATCTGCCAATATAGTTCATTAATTTGACCTAACCAAAATCATATAAACAAGTAAGGACTTCTAGATATCTTCTTTATATATATATATGCTCAATGATTTTATAATCTCAATTCTTATAATCTCAAATCTCAAAATGAGAATTATAAGATATATCAACGGTAGGAGAAAATTATTTCGCTTGCCAAGATAAAATTTTTTGGAAAGTAATGTTTTTCCAGATCATCACAAAAATCATGACAAGTGAGATGATCTTACATCTCATTAATATATCTAATATTTTACATTATGAGACAGTTGTATGAATATTGTAAGGCATATACATCTTGCAACATCTTGTAATTTTCTCACTTTACTGTAAACTATTGCTTTTTTAAGCATAGTTGTTAAAATAACACAAACGATCTGCCAATGTAGTGAGATAATCGTAGTTAACAAAATTAGTAAAAAAAGGACAAACTGAAATACTAAATTATCTTACAACAATTTCTACAATTTTACAGAACTGTTGTTAACAAGATGGTAACAAGTCATTGTTCCATTCTAGAGAACAGGAGCCAGAATTGTTCATAGTGGTGATGATAGGAACCAGATATCCAAAGTGTCTAAAAGATCCTCACATTAAGTTATTACATGAACTGTTTGTGTAGCTTACCTGATGCCTAATACATGTTTTGAGGTGAGGTTTTGAAGCAGAAGCTTATTTTTTAGATTTACCACTGTTTCATAACTTGCAGCATTTTTATCTTCTTGGGTCTGAGGGCATTTTCTCAATTTTTGCAAATATCATATTACATTTGAGCATTATTCAACTTGATGCCCATATATTTGACAATCTCAGCTCTTCCCATAATGAGAAATTGCTGCAGCAACTTCAGCAGATATAAACTTTTTGCCTGCTTTGTCAACTTGTCCATTGGTCAGCTTTCGATAAAATGTTGTCTGACACACAAATTAAACAATTACACATGGTGAGAGGCAGAAGATGTGCACCTTGAGTGTGCTGATCTTCATAGACTCATGCAATCTTGCAATAAAATGGTACAGAAAGGGTCCACAGATTCAAGAAATGTTAAAAAAAATGTTTAAAAATGCTCAGAAGACATGTAAAATTTCAGTGGCCATAATGGTGATAATAGTATAGCAATAATACTAATAGCAGTTCAGTAGTTGAATAGTAAATATTTGTGTTGTAGACAATGTGATCCTTTTCACTACCACTGTAACAAAATCCAAGTTGGTAAATATCTCTACAGTTAACCACTTTACATAAAAAACTGAACGCAAAAGTCGGAATGATTTTGTTTATATGTCAACGACTGAATTTTATTAAGCTTCAGTCTAGGCTTAAACTGACCTGTTTAGTCGAGCCTTTGGTAATTAGTTTTCCTGCTAGATAGAAGGTGCAGCTCTGGTGGTGCACTGACAGAAAGTGTTCTGGTAAACTGAGAATGTTGGTGCTGTCGTCTCTTTCTTTCATGTTTTCACTCAGGTTTGTTGATGTGAAGGAGCACTGACCCCTCACAAAGCCCTCATGACTTTGTAAAGCCAGGCCTGCCAAAGTCACTGCTGCACTCTGTTAACACCATAGTGTTTTTAGTTAGAGCTAATTGTCTATATGTTTTCGTTGCCTGAGCTGAGATGCTCCCCACCTGTGTGGTCTGATGTGGGGCTTTGACTGGGTGCCGCTTCCTACTACTAGTGGTTACTGATGTCACTTGTAATTCAGACTTTCAGGTCTGTTTCTTTATTTTACTTCTGCATTAACAGTTAGCGGTTATAGATTGTAAGTTTTTATTCTTTTTTTTTTGCTTGTTGTGCTATCCACTCTTGAAGTGAAGAGGATGGGTTCCCCTATTGAGTCTTGGTTCCTCTTGGTTCTTTGGTTTCTTTGTCTTCAATTGTTCTTTGCCACTGTTGCCCTTGGCTTGCTCACTGGAGGCTTAGACCCAGATACTCTGTAAAGCTGCTTTGTGACAACATATGTTGTAAAAAGACACTATATAAATAAATTTGACTTGACAATTTTGGATGAATTTTGAAAACTGTATTTGGAATTAGCCTTTGATTGTAGTTACATTGTAACATAATAGAACAAATGAGCTACTAAGTAACAATCCACATAATTGATTACTATAGAGTTTCTGTCATGATGCTGGTTGCTATGTACAGACTGCTCCTTTTTGTCATATACGCAGTGCTTTCTCACCACACTGGCCACCCCTAATTTGAAAACTTTAAAAAAAGAGAGTGCTAAGTTAGGTCACCATAATGACCTTCTGTGCTAAAACGTATTTTAATAAATGTGCCAAACACTTGAACCTAACTGCTCTTTGCCCCTTCCTCTTCCGTCAGTGGTTCCTGCTTCGCTCGAGCTCTCGTGGGAAGATTTAGCCCAATAGTTGATTCCAGGTTTTAAATGGTTGCCAGCAAGCGCTACCTGCTGTCCTGGGGTCACTGCTCAGAATGATGGCAGGGCTTGCAGCTTGCAGAGTCTAACCTGAGTAAGCCTGTGTAAGTGTGTGAGCATGTAAAACGATTAAACTCTGCAAAGAAGTCAGATACCATGATGTCAGCATCCTCAGGATAAGCCTGTTAGCCCTGAACTCTGCTGAAAAAGAGAGACAGTTAGCGTCAAATCCATTCATTTTACAAACCAGTGGGTTCACACTGAGCAAATACTGCACATATGCTTCAGGTTATCAGATGAAGAAGTTCGAGAGCTGGAGATCAGCATGAAATTGAATGGTCAAGAAACCTGTGAAAGAAAATCCCTGGTCTTTCTTGAAACATTTCAGATGAAGAAAACTTACCATATGAAAAAAAAAAGATATAACTGCAGGGAAATTCTGATCGCTGCACTGAGAAGTTGAATTAAAATGTAATTAATACCACATAATTATTCATAACTTCTGCTCAACACGGAAGGGCCAGATAAAGTGGGTGTATTTTTCTTCATGCCAGGCTTTGAGGGTGACTCCTGCTGGGAGGATGAAGAGTGGAGTAATAGATTCAGTGGGCAGACTGCGAGTGTTGCTTCCCCAGCCCCCCACCCTTTGCTTTTTTTTTTTTTTGGACAACCTATAATTGAAAATGTAGAAATTGCTTTTAATTAACCCAACAGAGCGCTTTGGATAGCTGCTGCATAGTTGTAAGTTAGTGTTTAAGATGCATGCCTCTGTGCTAATGCAAACAAACTATTGCAGGTTTGGCTAGTTATGTATCCTTCATATTTCATACAGCATATCATTGTCTTGTAAAGCTACTGTGCTGATTATGACATTTCATATTTAGCCCGGCTTCAGAGGAATATTCCAGATGATCTTTCATTGAATTATAGAAGTGCTGCCCAACTGAGTAGAGACTTTCCTCATCCTGACATTTTGTTTTAGAATATGACCTCATTTGTTCACTCGTTAATTGCTAACCACCTAGCTCACGTTGTCTGCTATTCTCTAAATCACGCACGATAATTACCCAGAAGCTTACTCCGTCACGTCAAAGCTGATGGAATTGTATAGGGAACTTAACCTGAAACCTGCTCCTCATTTTAGATAATTAGGCACCAGTTGTGGTCATGTGTACAGGACCTTTGTTTTGCCAGGGTCAAAATCCACATGTGTTCATTTAACTCATTCTTGTTATGACTCTGACACCCTGCAGTGAGAAATGTACCACTACAGCCCAAACACTCCTAGAAGAAAAAAAAAGAGGAAGAAAAAAAAATCATCTGAGGCAGAAAATTCAGAGAAGCTTTGCTATGTTCTCCTAGAGCATCACCATCTGATCATTAAACCAACCCACACAGAGTTTTTAAGGCAACTTTTAGCATTAAAAATACACTAGCAGGGATAATAAAGTTCTTAGGACCTCTTCTTTAGAATCTTTTTCCGTGTTTTGAAGGGGAAAAAAAATGTTTTTGAAGAAGGAAGAGCTGGAGGGCTTCTCAAGGTCTTGTCTCCTTTGCTGAGGGTTGTTTACAGAATTCCCGTGTTAAAAGAAGCGCGTGGAAAAAAAATAAAAAAAGGAAAACGAGAACACAGAGTCACTTCAAACGTGCCTCCGAAAGCACTAATTATCACTAATAATCAAAGGCCTGTTAAAAAGCAGCAGTTCGTCTAACGCTCCGCTGAGTGCCAGCACTTTAAACTCACATTTAAGAGTGGCAATATGGCCTTATTTATGTAAAATAATAATGTACCTGAATCACAGCCACTCCTGATGTTCAGTTTTCTCTGGCCTCGGGAGAATTTTTGTCATTTGATCAAAATGCCATGCCTCAAATTTCTTATTGAATCAGCCGTTTTATTTGACTTTGTGAACGAAGTGTTTGTTCTGTGTCCCCTGACTTAGCACTTCTGCAAAGAGTTGCACTTCTCTGTAAATTTCTGTCTTTCTCTGAAGGTGGTTTATCAGTGGTACGATCTGAGTGGCCTATACATTACCAGAGGCAGAGAGATGTCTTGTGCCAACACCGAACCTTTAGGTGACAATATGAGTTAGTGCGGTCCACAAAAGCCATAGTCAATTCCACAGTGAGTTCAATCCCCTCCCAACCCAGGGACAGCAATTTACTGTTTATTCAAGCAACAGTGATGTGACCTTTGAGTGTTTTCCAGCACGAGATCCGATCCATCTGCTGCAGTTGAAGCTTGAAACACAATGTATACAAACACACACTTGCACATGAAAGCATGGGCCCATTTAAATACCAACTTGCGTACGTTTTTCTTAACAGCATCCCTGTTTTATTGCATCTGTCCGGCTGTCATTTGGCTTAGATGTTCATTTTTGGTAATTGGCTCCCATGCTTTGAATTTACCACCACAGCTCATCAGGCCACAATGGAATATAGCAGCCCAAGTTTTCACATGCAAAACTAACCTCAGCTCGCATGAGGAGACTTGCCGTTGCGATGAATTACATCATATAAATTATGATGTGGTTCAAAAATACTGACCCTATTCTTTACTCTGCAGAAAACCCACACAAAACCCTGCTGCAGCAGAACGCACTGTGGGATGATTGCAGTGCTGTAACTGCTGCCATAGTTCTTTTTCATAAGACGCGTTTATTTGCCTGGGGATACGGATGGTTTACTAGGGCCGTGCAGTGTAGTACCACTAACATTCATACATGTTTTCATCAGCTTTTGCAGCCAGGTTTCACATCACATTCATGAGCACTGGCATCACAGATGAGGTATGCTCAGTAGTGTATGTTATTTGTTTTGTTGGGGTTTGACGATCTAATTTATAAATAATTTAGTGGGGTGCAAAATATTAAGAACTCCTGATTTCTTAGAACAGCATACTACACATTACATAATGGGAAAGGTTGTGTAACATGGATTGTTTTTGTCATGTTCTGTACATAATAAAGTTCTGATAAGTAGAGGTAGGTAATATAACTATTTGAACATTTTTGTTATTATGACACGCATGCATTTCTGATGAGTACCTAAAAGAACACAGGCATATTTCATTATAAAGAAGGCATAAATAGTGGTATTTAATTGAACATATATGCAGTATAGTATGAAAACAGTTTAAAACATAGTCATTACTGACTGTGCAATAAGCAACACTATTGTTATCTGATCATATATTCTTCTTCTTCTTCTTCTTCTTCTTCTTCTTCTTCTTCTTCTTCTTCTTCTTCTTCTTCTTTTTCTTTTTCTTCTTCTTCTTCTTCTTTTTCTTCTTCTTCTTCTTTTTCTTCTTCTTCTTCTTCTCTGTACACCTTTTGTTCCTGCAGTTGTGGAGTTATCAGCACTGTTCCGACTCCAGAATGCTAGTTATCATAACATAGTTGAATTGGCTGATTTTGCATTATTAAATGCACCAATAATTTTACCAGGAAAGTTCTGCCTGCCATGTGTAACTTTAAGTTAACCAGTAAAAAAAAAAGCTTAAAATGAAACAAGACAACCAACACAGGGCTTTACAGTAGGACAGATTAACACACATTTGTAAATGCTCAGTGCGAACCCAAATAATTACCGCAAATGGAGTATGTAACATCCTGGTATTTCTTATCACAGTGGTTTGCCTAAAGACCTTGAGAAATAGATCCCCCTACATAAGTCTCCTGAGTTTATTTTAATATAGATATATGATGCTGCATCGTTTGGATAATTGTGGTGCCCAGGGTGCTTACTTACTTAGTAATGTTTACATAAGCTGATTGGGCAGAATTATACCTGCTGGTGCCTGATTCTTTAGATCCATTTAGGGATGAAAACAGATGCAAAACTTCTTTGTGGTTCAGATTTGTTTGTGTAATACAGAATGGCGATTTGTTAACCAGTGTTGGTGGAAGTTTAATAATGGTAGTATTTATTGCTTATTGCATTTTTTACTAAATTGCAATACTGTCTTTGGATAAATGTGCAACTAAGCAGAAGATTACCTGCCTCACAAAGCACCATGAGTGTGATTATTATTCATAAACAATTGCCTTCAGCAGTTTTTCTTCATTCCTAATGTATGTAGGTAAGAAAGAAAATATGTACCTCATTTTAGGTCATATATGATACCAAAAGTAGTCATGAGGTCATTTTAGTACTCGTGTCACTAGTTAAAACAGGGCTTCTCACGTACAGAAAGTAGCCCCCTCTTACACGGGTTTCTTCAAAGACTTTGAAGTAGCAAAAAGGCACAGACAAAAAATAAGAAGAACGTATTAAAATTATTTTGAAATAAGATTATATAAGATTCAAGATATTTAGGAATTTGTGAGGCACTAGATATTAGCTTACCTCAAGCTAACTGCAAAACTGTAGTAAATTTTGTTTACCTGACTTCTTTTTCTTTTTTGAAGTGTGTGCAAAGCAAGAGATAGAAATAGCAATATATATATATATATATATATATATATATATATATATATATATATATATATATATATATATATGTATACTTTCCAGTTATTAGTGTTAATTATTATGCTTCAACCCTCTCTCTTTCTCTCTCTTCAGTTTTTTTTTCTTTTGCTCCTTGCTTCGCTCTTTCTTTTGTTGTTAAGTTAAACTACTTTCTTATAATTAAGTAGAAATAAGCATTCTAATGAATGTGTTATGTAAAAGAAAGAGTTGCAGTCAGATTTCAAGGGAAGACTCTCAATCCTGACCATCCCTTTGGCTTTGACAATAAATGCTCCATACATGTACATAAATATTATTTAGATTATGTGAAACATAAATAGATAATCAGATTAAGAGTACATTTGACCCCCGCCAGTCTGATTCTGAATAAACTAATGTAGCCATTGATGGGTGGAAAGACCCATTGATGGGTAAAAAGTGAAAAATGACTGACAAACAAGCAGACAAACAGGTTCTGCCAGGTTGGAGAACAAAATGCCACTTCTATTACCCAAGAAATACAACCGAGCCATACAAAAGATTTCTCTGCCTGGGAAAGTATTCTTCCAGCTGCTACAAGGTGGATACATTAAATTTCTGCCCTTGTTGTTGTCTGTGTATGGCTAGGGGACATTCCAGTGCTGAGGGCTAGTCTCAGTGCTATGTTCTTAAAATATTTGGCAAAAATATTATGTAGACTTTTCTAAAACAACATGTTTCTGACTTTATGGATAAACTTAATGGCTGCAGTCAAACCGACTGTCAATTGTAAAGAACATACAGTTTTTAGGCTGTTAAATTGACAGCCCGTCAGTCCTCACCTCCTGTGGTAATATAGACTTTCACTCATAGTGGGAGGCAAAGGTCATGGATGCTGATCTGATGTCTGTCTAACATTTGCATTGCGCTAAGCATAACACTCAGTCTTACCTAACATTGTTTGTTATCTAACATTGTGATGCATTGATAGACTTCTTAGAGTTTTTCTTTCTTTTTAACTCATTAAAATCTTCCGACAGAGCAGTTGTCACTTGTGCATGTCCAAGGTCAGCATTGTAAACTGTATCAGCACGTAGGATTGGACCTTTATGCATGGTACCACGTTTACCATGCCTGCTACTATCGCTGTTTAAAAGAATCATGATGCTGCCTTTACTGATAGATGAACTGCGATAGATTCTGGGCGAGCACACACACACATAGGGGTTTGCTGATTTTATGTGCTTTTTTGTTTCATCATACTGACAACTAAGGGCAAGTGAAGTGTGAAGCATATTCCAATGCATTTGTTTGTTTGCTCAAAATGGTAGTGAAGGCCTTTCAAATGGGGCATCCATCTAAGCAATGCCACAGCCATCTGCAGTCGAGTCTCAGACAGCATAATTGGACTAGCTCTCTCTGGATGCCCCTACCCCCATCACAAGCATGATTATAGTCAACGCAGACATCTGTTCGCTGGTGTAACAGAACTGGCAGTGGGTGTTCTCTTCCAATATCGTCAAACTGGCCAATAATGGTGGTCTCAGAGGGAAGCCTTCATCCTCCCAGCTCAGTAGCATTGGGTGACTGAAGGAGATCAAGCTAGCACATGGGTATTAACCATGGAACAACTTTGTGACATAAACAAACTACATATCTATCAGCTTTGTTACTAAGTATGTAAGTGAGGGTGCATTCTAAATTGTTCTTTAATTTAAAGTATGTGACTTTGGTCAGTATGGAAAATGTCTAGAGCTGTTCTGTGCACTCAAGAATATGATTTCTGCTCTCACTGGTTGGTTTCGAAGCAACATGTTGAAATAGACACAGACAGGAAAAGAAAATTAACCCTGTCATCAACACAAAGTAAGTTACAGTTGTTACTCACAAACTCTGAGTTCAAGATAATCTGCTTTACCTGTCAAAGGATGTATAAAAGCACAGCATGGCTGCTACTTGCAGGTTGCTACTGAAGTTGTGGTGGTAGTTAAGGAGGAATTGTTTCTCACTGTGCTGAGCAAAGCCTCAATATTGTCCAAGGTTTGAAAGTCAAATGTGCATTCAAATAGGCATACGCTTTGCCTGCTTGTTTAACAAATGTTGCACCATAAAACATGGAACGGCTTTCAAGGTGAAAGGGGATCATTTGATTAACTAGCTGGCAAATAGAAACCTAATTTTAGCCTCATTTAAAGATAAACATCAACCACGCTTATATAGAATTTCTTGAATAAGGTATGAAAAGTGTCAATGCCCCCTTCACAGGCTGGAAAATACGTTTCTACACAGTGTGCCCACGCCCAGAGCATTTAAGGTGGAAGGGAACATTTGATTAAGACACTGGTGAATAGAAAGTCAACTCCAGCCTCGTTTGAAGATGAACATCATCAGGTGACTGGAAACAGCATTAAAAGTGCAGAGAGCCCATTTACAGCCTGGAAACAGGTTTCGGCACATATAATCCTCCACTGCTCTTAATCCATTGTTGTTTCTGCTTGGCTGGAACTTGAGCTGGTATATGTCAATTTTGGGGGTGTCATTTGGGTGGAGTCAGGACTATTATGTAACAGTATAGGATTTCGGAATTGGCTCATTTTCCTGCTCTCTTTTACAAACAAAAGAGACATGTCTATGTATTGTACTCTCATTTATTCAGGTGTGACAATGTAAATACAGTTTTCCATTCTATGGCCACTTTAAAGGATTTTCCATGTGCAAATAGCTGCTTTTAAAGCCATAGCATGAAGGGGATATAGTGCTAAACATATTTTCCTATGCTCTAAAGTGAAAAGTAATCATATTTCAAAAGACTCTAAAATATGTATATTATGCGCAGGTCCTTTGTACATGTAATCCAATCACTATGGCAACTCTGGAAGCCCTGTAGTGGTGCCAAAAGATCAAGGTGGGTTGCGGTTTGCTGAATTATACACAATGGTGGTATTCACGTCTCTGCATTCAGTCTTGAGGAGACAGAAAGGCATTCGCTGACCACACTAGACCCTGACCCACAATGTGTACTTAGCTGGCTAATCGCAGGGCCAACAACCCACTGTCTGGCTCGGGGCAAACTGAGCCACTAATGAGGTTAAAATGTAAATAATTCCATGCTGGCCCAGACCCGGTGAACTCTGAGAAATGTACATAAGGAACAGGAACACTGAAAAGGTCTGCAGTCATGGATGTCAGCAGGAAAGGGTAGTCTGAACAGCAGCCATTAGTGTTGGAAGTGTTTGTGTGAGTCTTTTATTTTTTCCTATGTTTCACTCTTTCTTTTTAGAGAGCTTTTATGTAGAGTGCTAGATGAGGGGGAAGCCAAAGGACACAGTGGGAAGCCTTGAACAGCCGCTGAGTGGCTAGGTGAGCCACTGAAAGACGCTATTGTGCACAGCATTGAAAAGCTGTGGCAAGTGTACAGCGGCGCACATGGCATTAGGAGTGTTGTGTTGATGTTGTGGTAATGGAGGTGATGGAGGTTGACTTCCACGTCTTATTCACACACACACACGTACGCGCACACAAACACACACACACACATACATACTGTTTTATGTCAGGATGTAAGATAATGCACTTACCCCTGCAAAATGGAAATTTAAGGTTTGGCCCCAACCGTGACGCTGTGCTCCAAATATGCAAATAATGTAATAGGAATGCAGGAAAAAAGAATGTAATAAGCTTAACCCTGAACCTAACACTACTATTAACCTGTTAACCCACGGATATTGTTCATATGGTTTTTCTCACCCATTAATACAGGTGGATAGGCTCCAGGACCCACAGGACTGTTTCTGTAATGTCACAGGAACCAAATCTTTTACATCTATCCACCTATTTAGCCTACAGCAAGTTGCTCTGCTCTGTCCTCTCCTATTGAACATCTAAGGAGCATTTCAGCTCTGAGTGCTTTAAATAATGAAGTGCAATACAGAACAGCCAATCAGAACAGAGCTCATTTATCTTATACCGGTCATAAAGGGCCAGTAACAGTAACCAGCCCTTTTCATTCTAAGGCATACAGAAAGGGTGGAAATGGTCATGTTAAATAAATTGTGACTGCTTTATTACATACAGCCATGCAAATGTTAAAGTTCATTTCAAGGAGAACAAATAGAATATATGAAAACTAAAAATAGCGTTTGTGAATATAGACTCATCATCATAAGAAGAAAAGTTACAGTATACCCTAAGAAGTGTGGGACTGCAATGCTGTTTAGAAAGAAGATAAAAGGTTACCAGAAACAATAAAGGTGTGAAGGTGGAGTAACACAACACCTTCTGGACTTTTGACAACAAAGCTTCCATCTTTGCGCTCACCATGGTGCCTCCACACATGGATTCGTCTGTTGTCTAGACTAAGACAAAAGCGAGACTTATCTATAGATCACCCACTGCCATTCTGATTCACTGACAGACTCGCACCGCGCCATTGCAGTCCTAAGCAACATTGATGTGGAGTTTAGGGCAGTCGTCGCAACGGTCTGTGTGCATGTAGTCCTGCGTTGTGCAGCTTCTGCAGCCAATGGTGCTGGCACTAACAGGATCACTCAAGGGGGGCATCACTGCTCACTGACTGTCGGATAGGTCAGATAGGTACAGAGATAAGGTCCACCATTGGTTACATCACACGTGCAGATGAGTTTGAAACATTTTTCTTTATATCTTTCTATTCCCAATTTAGATGAATTCAGCTTGGAGGCAAAATGGCAGGTTGCTCCTGGTGGAATAACAGTAAAAGTGTAAAACATGAGAGGAAGTTAAAAATGACAATCACATACAAATTAGTGCAAATTTTGCATGACAGAGTGTGAGGGTGGGAAATCGGTGTGTGTGTGTGGTTGCCACAGATAGAGAATATTTCTGTGTGTATACACAGAGACATTTAAGAAAAAGAGATTTTTATATAGGTGTTTATAAAGGTGGTACTGTTTTTTTAGAGGGCGTGTCTCCATGTGCATGGAATGTTGTTTTTTAAAATGATATGGTTGATAATACCAGCAAATCTCTGTTGCACATGAAAATGGCACTTTACAGCACCTCCCGTTTATGTGATCTCGGTGTTTTAAATTGATTTAACCACTACAAAATCAGAGTAATCATTGTTTCATTTGGAAGGGGTCATCCAAGAGGGTGATTAAAGTAGTGTACAGTTGTATAAAAAAGCACTTTCCATATGAATCCTGTATTCAGAAAGCTGACTGACTAGTTATGTATTATTTGTGTAATACTACCTACTTACGACCAATTATACAAGCTTATGCTCAGTTGTGTGGTGTATTATGCCATTGGGCACCTTACAAATGCCTTTATAATGCATTATGAATACAGGATTCATTGCATTCATTGCAAAACAATACATTAAATTTGACCAGGAGCCCTCAAACATTTGCATATGACTAGAAAGAGAGCAAATGGACTCACAACAATTTGTCATGCTCCACCTTTGCTCTGCCCACTCAGCTACAGCCTGTTGCTTCATTGCTGAAACAATCCCTTGTTCTTGGCCCTGCTTGTTTCTTGTTTTCTCTGGTGCTTTGGTGTCTTGGCCTGCTTTCTAGAGTTTGATCATGGAGTCTTCTTGTGTGAGTGAGCCTACTTGTGTGTTGACCACTGACTGCTAGAAACCCCACCTAATTTAGATGCCCAGCACATGTAACCTGTCTTAACACCTTATACATTACACTTTACTTCAGAAAGCACGCTTGTTCATCACACAATAAAAATATATATATTTCCGAGGTCCTTATGGGTAATAGTTAACCTTATGGTTAAGAAATGACTGATTACTTCTCCAAAACTGCATTTGGATTAGTTGTATTAGTCATTTCTGAAGATAATCTTTATGAAGATGCTTTATTTCTGTGTTGTTATCTAGAACCTCTACACATCTGTGGTATGAGAAAAAACCCAAAGCTCCTTTCATTACTTTAGTTAGAAGTAAAGAGGTAATCTTTTAAAAGGCATGCCAATATTCCTGCCTGGACACCTAGTCGTTTATACTTGATCAAAATTATAAGCAGCTGGTACAGTGATGGAGGTTAACACCGAACTAATGTGGTACCATGCATTCGTACATCTGAAGTACGACCGTTTCCTGAAACCATTGTACTTTGTTGGTACCACCATAGTTCAAACCACCATGATTCCAAATCACAAACCTTGTAATATAAGGCCAAAATATGAGAATCAGAATACATAATTAAAGTATTATTTAGCCTTTTCTATTTCTATTTTTTTTAATATTGTAAATAAATAACTTTTCACCACCACTATTCATAGTAATAGAAATAACATAACAAAATCATAGAAAATATGAAATTATATTAAGAATGAAAATAATAACAATAATAATAATGTTGATATTTATTATAAAATTAATAGATAACACTTTAAAAAAAAACATGTCCCCAGAAACAAAACAGAAAAACTATTCACGATAAAAAAAAGAAATAGTCCCACAATTACAATATCAGAGTGGTACAGTCAGGTAACTTTCTTTTCGGATTTTTCTGTAATGAAAGCTCTCAGTGATTAAGTACTGATTTATTAAAGCACTGTAAAGTTAGCCTACGGTAACTTTACACCCACGTGAGTTTTTATGTAAATAACGTAAATGATGTAAATGGATTTAGCTCACTGGCAGGTCTGCTTCTACTGCGTCCTGCGTCATTGATGGCATCTTCACCAGGAACTAAGCTTCTAACCACAGGCCTACAGCTGCAGTTCCAACTACACAACTTAACGACAGTGTTTGCGAACGTTCGATGGAACTACGGTTTTGGGAAACATCTGTGTCGCTTAAAGATGGTTCTTTAAGTTACCAACGTAGTTACCTCCATAGTTCCAACCATGGTTTTGGGAAACACTTGCATCGCAGATGTATTGTTCCAACTATATAAGTTGCTACCCTAGTTAGCAGCTGTGTTTTTGGGAAACGCACCCCGGTTTAGATAAGGTTGGGTTTCTCTTTCCTTCTGCACATGTTCATTACTCATTAGTTTCAGATAATTTATCAGATTACTTGCAGAGTTTACAGGTGCTACACTGCTCTGTCAGCAGTCACATTGAGCACATTCATTCATACATGACATACGCTGTTAATACAAGGAAAATGTATGATCTGAAAACTCTGCAAGTAATTACATTTTTCTTTCAGAGATAAATGTGCAAGGCGGGCAAAGTAATTCCTATTTAGCCAGTAAGTGTGATCACTGGGATTTAAACTATAATGTGTCACACACTGCTGTAGAAGAAAAAATACCATTACTGTAACACATTACCAAAATTGCTCCTGACATTGGTTGCTGTGGAGTTGCAAAATGACCACAATCACATTTTAACCCTCCAGACCCCACTGCGGCCTCTTCATTTCACTGTCACAGCAGCAGATAGCTGTGATTTAAAGAGGTGTATTCTGACAAAAACACATCAAATTTACAGCTGCAATCTACAACACTAATGATACTGCAGGCCATTTAGAGATTTTGTTTCGTAACCAATATATCCCAGTTTTGGATTTGTAACAAGGATTGTCCACATTTATACCATCATTTTCATGACGAATCATCTAATAGAGGATGAGGCATGCTGCAGTCTGCAAGTTTTCCTGGAAGACAGAGGAATCTGACTAGGTTTAGGTTCAGATACACAGCGACAATGGAACTAATTTCAAGATGTACATCTTTAAAACTTTTTTTTTAGGTATGTATTCTCATATTTCATTTAGTTGCTTCACTAAGTAGCTATGACACGGTTAGGGAAAACTTTCTAAAGATTCTAAGATTTTAAATGTCATAGTCTGGCTATCTGTTAGTACATCTTACCCCAATTTCCACTGCAGTTCAGTACAGTTCCAAGAAATGGGGAGGCTTTCACAAGTATGCCTGGAGAGAGTTCATAGGCTATACATTTTATCAGTAAGAAATAAAGATGTAGAGCTTCATTAGTCATTGTAGGTTGTTTCATATCGCTGCTCTTTATTCTCAGAATTCTGTGTCCACTTTTCCATTCAGTTCTGAACTAATAGCGCTATGTTGATTTCTATCTCTTGGGTTTTTCTTTTTATCTCTTAGTGTTCTGCCCACATGTACCTCCCATAAGCCTCTGCAAATAAGAATAAGTACTGTTTATAGTTGTTTATGCAGTGTTGCTCTTTAGTTGAAGGTGTATACATGGTTTTGTTGTGTTATTTTGTGTGTGGGCAGTAGGATTAGTTCTGGGTGTTTGATAGGGTCACTGGTAGTATGAAGCCTGTGGTTAGTTTATGCTTTATGTTCCTATTTCTGTGCTCATTTAATAAAAAGGAACATTTTGAGCAAGAACTATGGATTATCCTTCATCTGACCAATGCCATAATATCATATTTGCTTGGTTTCATGACATTTTAATATTACTCTGGAAATGACACGGAATCCAGAAAAGTGTTCTATTATTCCATTGGGGTCTAAAGGGTTAACTGTGTTAAAAATCAGTGTCACATTTTTCTCCATGTTAGATTGGGCCCTGACCTCCTGTGTATGTGTGTGTATGAGTGTGTGAGTGTGTGTGTAAGTGAGAGAGAGAGAGAGAGCGAGAGAGAGAGAGATAATAGTAGACATTTTCTTCTGCACTTTAGCGGGTCAGAACCTCCTGACTGGTTCAGTGTGAGGAGGCGTTTGACACACACACACACACACACACACACACAGCCAGGGGGTGTTGGAGTCATGACAGGACTTTTAAAAACTGGGCTTCAGCAGGGGCCACTTTACCTGAGGTGAAAATTAGCTACTGTCAACACACATGTCTAATGACCACATGCGTGTGTATATGCGTGCATGGGTCTGCCTACATGCATAAGCGAACATGTTTTCATAGGCCGCCAGTAATTCGTTCCATGTGTGTTCTGTGTGCCTTACAAATGAGTGGCAGCCTATTTTTCCATTTCTTTCGCCAAAAGGGCTTTGCCATTTGTTGCTAATTTAATATCCCTGAAATCTGCCCCTGCTAACGCAAGTAAAAGGTATCGACAGAAGAAATAAATACCTGACCATGTTTTCCTCCCTCCGTCTTCCTTTATTATTGTCTTTGTTTAGCCCGTTTCTATTCTCATTTCTCTTTCTCCTGTTTGAACTAGCTCTTTTTTTGGCATTCTCTCTCTCTGTTTCTCTCTCAGAGCCTGCTCAAGACAGAAAATATGATCTCTTGGCTCCGGAAGAGTTTAATTATTGCAGCAGCCTTGAACAATAATGGAGAGACTGTTGAGTCAATAATGCATATGTGCGTTTTACACTACAAACGCACGCATCCTCAGCGTTTCCTGCTCTTTGAGTAGCTGCGTTGCTGCGCCGGACTCTTAATGATTCCATCCATCAGTCCCTAGGCCTGCTGTTTTAATATTCCTGCCAGCGTTCACCTGAAAGCCCCTGCGCTTCTCATATTCACCTCAGCTTTCTCCACACGTCCTGTTGTGTCGGCGCCTCTGTGCTTTGATGAATCAATTGAAGATTTGATTACAATGCCAGCAGAAGCTGTGGTGACGGCGACAGCGCCTGAGCGATGGGGCGATGCTTCGTTATTTACGAAGCCAGTCAATCCTAGCGCCTAGTTCCGGGAAATCTGAGATTTGATTTCGAAGACGATGTGGTTGATTGTGGCAATATGGAGCAAAGTAACGTCTCTCATCTGCATGTCTGGCCTCTCAATTTCTCCGCTAGCGCGAGCTCTGCCATTGCTAAATGCTTGCGTTCCATTGACTGTCGAAGCTGCTCAGCTGGAGCGATGAAACATAAAGCCATTATGACTCCTCGTCCAAGATTCTGGGACCAAAATAGATTGGCACATCGACGTTTCACATACAGGTTTTCAAATGGTTTCAGTAACAATTAGGCTGAGAGAAAAAACTCCTGGCTCCCCCTGTGTCATTCTGTCAGAGTGATTATGTTTAGGGCGCGGAACAGAGGAGGAGGAGAAGGCAGCGGAGCTCTAAAAATACTCCGCCGAGGAGATGGCATTGGCAGGCCTCCCGGCCTTCTCCGTCATCCAACGCCACTGTTGATTTAGCTTAGCAGGAAGCAGATGTTAAGGGGCAGCACCCTTCCTGGCCAATAGGGGGCACATTTTCATTAATAACGTGCAGAACGGACAGTAGATGGGGTCGAGGTGCGGTTACCGAGAGCTTTTTTGGGTGGGTTTTGAGGGGCTCAACCATTATACATCTCTGCTGCATCTTCCCTTTGCTTTTCCTAAGGCTGTGCTAAAGGTTAAATATTGAAAGGCTGAAGGGGGAGATGGAGGAATACTAAAGGGGGAAGGCTTGGTGCTTATAGGTTTAGACACCAATCCTCAGCTACTTGTAGACCTAGACATGGTTTTGATCTATTTTTGATAAGGTATGAGCCTTTGTTACACCATCCTTCCATTGCATTTTTGTTTCATTTCACAGATAGCCAGTTATAAAACAATAGTGCTCTAAATCGGCATCTGTGAGAGTTCTGCGAAAGCTCTGCGAGAGAAAAATGATTATTCGCTTAAATGCTGCATGGTTTAAGCACATTATCTTGAGCTCTCTATAGCATCCCTCATAAGCAAGGAGTGCGTAATGTATAAATCATGAATAGTTATGTAAGGGTGCTAAAGGTAAATGGACATAAAGTTACATGAGTCATTAACAATGGATAGAGATTTCACAATTGTTACAAAGTAAGAAGAGAAAGAGAGAGAGTGAGCGATAGAGAGAGAATGAGGGAGAGAGAGAGAGAGAGAGAGAGAGTTAGGAAAGTAAGTGCAACTTGAATACAATTAAGCATCAGCAAAACCTCAAGAAAGCATGCAGGGGGGCGGGGGAATAATTAAATAAATAATAAACTAGCGGCCAGTTAAAGTGAGGAATCAGATTGGAGATAGACTTATTCCTCTGGTAATACAAACCTTTGTGGGGATTTAATTAATTTGAGCATGTGATTATGCCTCGCCAGTGCTCCGATAATTGCTTGCATCTAAACGCTTTGCTATTATTGCCATTATAGAATTCAATTTTACTCTCCACTTCCTCTACCCTTTCTGAGAGCCAGGAGCCCAAAACAAACCCAACGGCGGCATTTACCTTTCCACATTCGACAAATTCCCGCCAACGCAGAGAGGCTTCAGCTGATTAGATAGATTCATTTTCCCCCGACATGTCAATAAATCTGCTTTATGTTCTTGTGCATTGCGGCACAACAACCCGAGCCTGCTGTTGCCAGGCTCGGTGCCGTTTGGACTGTCTAATGCATTCTTTATAAACGCTCGCTTGGTTAATGCACTTCTTTACTGCTCCCTACTTAACCCCTTGCACGCTGCTCTGGGCTGCTTTATCACAGTACATGATCCACTGAGGAATATTGACTGGTTGTGAATCCTTTGGAAATGTGTGTAACCAAGCAAGAACAGAAGAACGCTCTGACAGGTCTTGTGAATTCATGTGAAAAACCTACATGCTGTTTGTGTACAGCAAGCTGAGCACATGTGTGCGCAATGTCCAATTCCACTGTTTTGTTTGTCTCACGTACAGGCAAGCGGATGACTGCTCATCTGGAGCTGGCAGTCACTCAGGGATTACAGAATTCAGACAATGCAAACTTTGATTGTTTGGATTAGCGCTGCGTCTAATGAAAGGAAAGAATCTCTGCACGAGCCAAAAAGATATTAGTTTTGCATTATGCATGTTATGTCTTTCTATTCAGTACGCTAAAGTAATCGTTTGGAAAAGTCCAGCTTAAGCTGGCGCTTCATCATTTGGTCTTTCAATCGCTATTTCACTGAAGGGTTATCCACTCTGGAGCCTTTTCACCAGCCGCAGCATGCTGGCACGAGCGTGCAGTATTATAACCATAAATTATGATATGGGACAAATTTTATGACATCTTTTCAAGCACTTTCCATTTGACTGATTGAATTCATAAGGCATATTTGATTTTGCATCCACACACAATTCGGCATTTGCATATTTGAGTCATGGCGTAATTATATATAACATGTTAGTTACACGCTAATTGCTATGTATCCCGTCATTATGCCATTAACAGCAGCGAATTAAGTTTAATTCCAGGTCCTTTTCCCTGCGAGACCTCCACATCAGATGTATCCAAGGAAACTGGAGTTTAGGCAGCCACCGGCCCATTTTGGGTAATTAGCTTGCGGTTCGGTACAGAAGGTTAACAGCAGGTCCTGCCCGAATGCAAGCATGTCTCAAAAGAGGGTTATTACTGTTAAGTATGCTCAGAGAAAAATGTATTTTTTAACATCTTTCATGCATCTATATACATGTGGATTCAATCAGATCTACTCAATGGACTGACCTGTACCATTTTACCATGTCACTAAGCCATTGTAATAGAAACTAGAAGCACCACGCTACAGATGAACATGCAAAGTTAGATAATCATTTACAGCACTTAAACAGGTATCATATGTCAGACTTTAAACTTATGAGCTTGTAAAGCGTATGAGGTTAGTGGAACGTGTGTATGGTGGGATCAAATTGAGTACAGAGCTTCTATTTTGTCTCCGGGAAGGTGCAGCAGCGCTGATGAGTTCACAAGCAGCTATGATTAACGACAGCGATTCCCCTTACGCTTGCGAGGCCACCTGACGTCCATCATCTTTAGGTTGCAAGAAAAGGAGACGGATGTTTTATTCATTAGTGCATGCCTCTTAGCGCCTGTGCTCCACGGTGCTCGTTCCTGTCAGAGGCCTGTTGCTGGGAGAGGAAGCGAGACGGCAAATTGGCCTTAGAATAAAATTATAATGATTTGTTTGAGCTTTCAAGATTAACTGAGGGCCATTTGCTACAGACTCCCAAAAGCATGGACTGAAAGGCTGAATTAACTAGCGCAAGATCAAAATAAGCAGGCTGGAAGGATGTGGGATGGATGATGAGCATGACGCATATTCCTTTTTTTTTTTGTCCTTTTGGTTTTTTGATTTCATTTACCTGCTTAAATTCAATCTACGCATTGACTCAGTTCTCTTCTTCTTCTTCACATGGTTTCTTCTCCTTGTGTTAGGCTGTATATCCAGATGTATCTAGACAATCTATCTGATTAGTGAAATGGGCTACTTTTCAGTTGGGCACCCTTTCAGTTGCCCATATACAGCTTGTACAATCTCAAACAGTATCATTGGGAACAAAATGGGATACTCTGGTGCAGATGCACATGACCCTTAGATCACATGGGCCAATGTCAAGCATTAGCCAGGGGAGTTTAAGAATTTGGTGGTGGAGCAGCAGCACATCATTCTTTGGAGTAATGGAAGCCCTTCCAGTATTTCTCATCTGGAGTTAGTTGGTGTTTGTGATTCAGGACTAATCATCCAACATCAGTACTTGACCACACTATTGCTCTTTTAGCTGAATAGAATCAAATCCTTACAAATCCCAAGGTGTAAGACCTTCCTAGAAGAAACCCTGGTTTTCAGATAAGCAGATGTCTACAAACCTTTTTGTCATACAGCATATGTTAATTATATATCCATCTACAAAACACTATATAGGTCTGTAAGGTGAGACAGTGTTAGGTACGTGAAAGGATGGTAGTGACGGTTTTCACATGATTCTTTTGGTTTGGTTCTGAATAAGAGAGAACCTTGAGGGGACTGCGAGAGAACAAGCACTGTAGTATAACAGTATGCACTAAGGATGGCAGATGGAAAGACAGAGAGTGATTAATTTCCGGGGGTGAGAGTTGTAATTGATTACTCCTCAGTCTAGTACTGCGCACCTTCAAGTTCTGGAGGCTATTTGGGTCCTTGCAAATCTCTTTGTAATGGAACACCAAAGGCTACTCCTCTCCAGTTTAAAGGGTAAGCAATCCCTGGACTCTGTGTGGAGAGCATTTAGCTGATTGAACATAGGACAGAATTCAAGATACATTAACATGAAATTCATTTTACTAGTATAAAACATAACATAACAGAGACCAGACTTGATATGTGGACTCACACTTGTGTTGCATGGAGACTTGAAGCCTCAAACGACTTGAAAGACTGAACAAAAAAAAACAGTGTAAAAAAAAAACAAGCACAAAACAAACAAAACTGATTGAATTAGTACAGAGTGAAACTTTTAGTCTGTCAGTTTCACTATGTACAAGCATAGTAGAGAAAGTACCAGCAGCTGAGCCCGGCAGGAGGATGCCAAAACAGACAGCAGCAAGGAAACTGACATGGCAGCGTTGGCTATGTCCCTCCCTTGTGCAGTGGCTCAGCAGGTATGTCCAACATTCAAGAAGACAGTATGAGAGGATTTGGTATAGGGGAGGAGGACACAGGACGATGGACATTCTAAAACCCTTGCAGCTATGCGACTGTGTGTTGGGGGTTGGGGGGAGGGGTCTCACATGCCACCACATGCCTTATATGTACCCTTTGTAAGGTCTCTGGGATTTCTCTCTTTGAAGGAGCGGCTATGTAGTTTTCATTGCTTGGGAAGAACCATGCCTGGGTTAGGAAATTGTAAGCTGTTATTGTTAGTAAAAGATGTGCATGAGGTGTGTTTTTGTCCGTGCCAGGCTGTGGGACTGGTAAGTGGGTGTTACTGACTGTTATCACCTGTGGATGTACAGGAGGAATATGCCAGCTACCTGGCTACTGCAGCCTTCGCTGAACTGTCATACTCTCACGTCTTACTCCTCACTGGCTTCACAGTATAGGAAAATGTTGCATGCAGTAAATGCTTATTTACAGAAAAGAGGACAAATTGGGAAAGGGTGGCTAGCATGTGGATGTGGGTGGTTAGTTCAATAGTTATTACACCTAAAATTAAAAGTTAATAAAGTTTAGAAATGTACAGAGCACCATGCATTACACTTGCTAAATGTACAGCTGGATTAGCCAGTATATATGCTATATAAACTCAAGGCTAGCCTCTTGCCTCTTTTCTTAAAGGGCCCATAACCTGGAAAACCAATTTTCCCCTCTTCATACATATACAAGAGTCTGATAGAGTATATAAACACTGTTAAAGTTTTAGATGCCACCATTAACTTCACAGTCAATACAGCCCATATATAAAAAGCAAGCCGTAAAAACAACCTTGTTTACACTTAGTGTTCTTTTGATGCTAAGAATTTTAACATGTTTATATACAGCTCTGCAAAAATTTAACAGACCACCTCAAAATTATCAATTTCTCTAGCTTTACAGGTTATGGGTTTGTGTTTGACCAGAATGAGCGGTTCTGATTTATTCTATACACTGCTGGAAACATGTCTCCCAAATTCCAGATCAAATATTGTATTTAGATCTGTTTATTTAAAAAATGACTAATGACGCCTCCAGAAGCCTTTTTTCTGAACCATGCTTGCTGTGCATTTCACCCCAGCCACCCCTCGCCAGTCTTTCTGTAGGTCACTTGAGGTCATCTTATGGTGGTTAAGTAACATTCAAATGAGGTGGAGCTCATCACCGTCAGTAAAGAGTGGTTTTCACCCTCTGCCAGTCTGTAGCTGTGTTGTCCTGTGTGTTTTCTGCTTGACCTTGTTCTTATGAACCAGACACTCACTGTATCTGCCAGTACAGCTAAAATTGAACTTCTGTTCCTCACTAAGAACCTGCTGTACGTGTGGAGATGCTGATTTAAGAAGAAACTGGAGTGGTCTCTTATTTATTTTCAGAGCTATATATTCACCTATTTAGCTTACAGCAGTTTGGCCCCACTAATTAATGTGAGAGTTATAAGTGTTCTTTCAGTGCTATTTGAATAAGGATAGTCAATCAGAGCAGAGCTCATTTACATATATCAGTCTTAAAAGCACAGTGACAGAAATAGGCTGTTTAATTCTAAGAGATACTGAAAGAAGGTGGATATGTGAAAATGGATTGTGAAAGTATATAAACCCAGACGAACATTACAAGTGAACATAAGGGGAAGAAAAATTTAGCATATGGGACCTTTAAAACTCTGCATTTACTGTTCATTAGCACTTCAGTGCTGTTCTTTAAACTGAAGGTTTTTCCTGTAATGAAAAGCTTTTATTGGAAGCCAGGTCAAATCTGACCAGTTAATAGTGCTTTACCTTTGTACAATGCGAGTGCTGAAGCGGATTACAAGGTTAAGTTAAATTGTGTACTAAAAACTTGGGTTGCACTCGCACACTGCTGTTTGTAGTCTTATTGCTGGACTTTAGTCCAAATGCAAATGCAACAAAGACACTTCTAAAGCAACCACCATGCTGAAACCAATGTGAAATCTGACCAGATCAACTGACCATGAAGCTACAAAGCTAATGAGGCTAGTGCCATTGGTTCGTGCATGGCAGCAGAAAGCACTGAGCTAACATCTGCCATAAAAACAGGCTGCAGGCCTAAGATTTGTGTGGGCACATCCAAATTCATTGCCAAATTATGCTCATCATTTGTAGCTCTCGGGGCCAGCCTTAATGTCCACAACTTAAAAATAATAACAAATATGGAATAAATGAGAAAATACTGCACAAGGACTGTCAAAGAGTTTGTTATTCCTGAGCATCAGTGCCTCATTGACATAGTACTCAAGGATGAGTGACCTACCAGACACACACATATCATTTTACGCAGATGCAAGAACAAGCTGCTACATACGCTTAAAATCATCCTAGGATGTATTTATTCAGGATTTCCTACTTTTTGTGATGTCAAACTATTATAAGATAGCTATACTAGCCACTAAGAGCTTGCTAGCAGCTAACTTTGCCTATACTAGCTACTTGCTTTTAATTAGCTCACTATGAAGCTTTCAGTTTAAGACGATCTGCTTCAGGTATCAAAGAGGGGATAAAATCGCATAGCATAGCTGCTGCTTACAGGTTTCTGTTGGTGTTGTGATGCTGATAACGCTAGAACTGCTCCTGCCTTCAGTCTCCTCAGTGTCAAACACTGAGTGAAGTTGCTTGATATTCATCCAAGGTTTGATAAACTGTCCAGAAATAAACATGTAGAGCAAACTAATTACTCTGAATCAAAGCTGTCTCAGATTTTGTTAAAGATATGGCCACTGAAGCCGGCTTCCTATTCACCAGCTTGTTTTGTTCATTTTCTGTTCCACCTTAAATGGAAGCAGATACACTCTGATCTTGAAGTTGTAGCATTTAAGGTGGAACAGGACATTTGATTAAGAAGCTCAGCAATGAGAATCTAACTTTAGTCTTGTTAAAAGATGAACATCAACTATGTATGTTTACAGTTCCGTGGGAGGAAGAGTATGAAAAGTGCTGAATACACCCCTCACAGTCTGGAATGGTAGATTTCTCCATATAATATGCTATTTTTGTTGCTGTTACTTTAATTTCATGGATTTGTTAGATGCTAATGTGAGTTAGTGCATGTATATTTTGGGGGTGTTAATAATGTGTTTAACTGTTATGTAACAGTCTAGGATTTTAGAATTGGTCTTTTTTGCTCTTTGCAAATGCTGGTGTAGTATTTGAAGGAGGATACAACAGTGTTTTGAGGTTCACAGTATGTCAGCTATATGTAACAAACTCTCCTTGTTCAACTATACCAATGTAAATATATTTTTCCCTTCTATGGCACCTTAAATACTGAACAGGTATCCACATTCCTTGTTTTTAAGTCACAGGCTGGAGCACCAAAGAAACCACGCTTATACACTGTTGTCTCCTTTCGGTGATGAAAATAATGGTTCTACTTTCTAATGACTCAAAATGTAAATTCCAACAAAATTACAATCCAAAGGCTACATCTAACCTGACCTCACTCTAGATCTTGGGAGACAACAAGATGAATTTAGAAAAAAAAATGACATCAATTGCAACTACAATTAAGTTCTGCTCAACATCCCAATATCATACAAAAATCTAGATGATCTCTGCTCAATTTGTTGGCCCAGACAAGTTTTAAAATTATAGTCACTGATTTTAGGGAGAACTGGTTGGCCTTTTTTATTATTTAGAAGTGTACACTTAATGACCGCCCGTGGTTTGCAGGAAAATACCTTTCCTGTCCTTCCTCCATTTCTTTTTGTTTGTTTGTTGCTGTTTTCTCTAAATTGCAACATTATACACACATTTTAATGTTAATGTCAATGACAGGATATCTGTTCTTCTGTACCTTTATGATGCCGGCTGGGACATTGTTTTCATAGTTATTCTCTCTGGTGCATAATGTAGTCTCTAAATAGTGCTGCTTATACAGTGGGGAAAATAAGCATTTAAAATGCAAGTTTTTCCACCTACAAAGAATGTAGACGTTATTTTTATCATAGGTATACTTCAATTGTCATCATAAAATAACATTGTATAATTGTATTATAATTTGCATTTTATTGCATGAATTTAGTATTCGATCACCTAGCAACCAGCAAGAATTCTGGCTCTCACAGACCTGTTTTTTAATTCCACCTGTTTGAACTACCTGTATAAAAGACACCTGTCCACACACTCAATGTGCTGTTTAAAGACACCAGGAGACAAAATTGTAAACCTGCACATAGCTGGGATGGGCTACAGGACAATAGGCAAGCAGCTTGGTGAGAAGGCAACTGTTGGCGCAGTAATTTGAAGAAACGCAAGATGACTGTCAATCTTCCTCTTCTGGGAATTCATGCAAGATCTCACCTCATGGTGTAAGGCTGACTCTGAGGAAGGTCAGGAATCAGCACCGAATTACACGGGAGGACCTGGTTAATGACCTGAAGAGAGCTGGGACCACAAAAGAGAGGTCCCAGAGAACCTTTAGTAACACACTAGTCATTAGTAACACTACGCAGTCATAGTTTAAAATCCTGCAGGGCATGCAAGGTCCCCTGTCTCATGCCAGCACATGTCCAGGCCCATTTTGAATGATCATTTGGATGATCCAGAGGAGGCATGGGAGAAGCACATGTGGTCAGATGAGATCAAAAAAGAGGCATTTGTTATCAACTCCACTCACCGTGTTTGGAGGAAGAAGAAGGATGAGTACAACCCCAAGAACACCGTCCCAACCGTGAAGCACGGTGGTGGAAACATCATACTTTGGGGATGCTTTTCTGCAAAGGGGACAGGACGACTGCACTGTATCGAAGGGAGGATGGATGGGGTCATGTATTGCAAGACTTTGGTCAACAACCTCCTTCCCTCAGTAAGAGCATTGAAAATGGATCATGGCTGGGTCTTCCAGCATGGCAATGACCCGAAACACACAGCCAGGGCAACTAAGGAGCGGCACCGTAAGAAGATTTTCAATGTCCTGGAGTCCAATGCAACCTGTCCTGTCATAAATTTTCCTTTCTACTAAATATTCCTCATTCTACCTGTCAGTGGTATTATAACAAAGTGGACGCGATTGGGAACGACAGCAACTCAGCCATGAAGTAGTAGGCTATGTAAAATGACAAAGTGGGGTCAGCGGGTGCTGAGGCGAATAGTGCACAGAGGTCGCCAACTTTCTGTAGAGTCACTCGCTACAGACAAACTTTCTGTAGAGTCTGTAGAGTCAATCGCTCAGACCTTCGGATTAGCTCAAGAACAATGCTGCTGCATGCAAGCCTTACATCACCAAGCATAATGCAAAGTGTTGAATGCAGGGGTGAAAAGCATGCTGCCACTGGACTCTAGAGCAAATACATTCTCTGGAGTGATGCATAACGCTTCTCTGTCTGGCAATCCAATGGATACGTCTGGGTTTGGTGGTGGCCAGGAGAACGGTACTTGTCTCACTGAATGGTTCCAAGTGTAAAGATTGGTAGAGGGGGATTATAGTGTGGGATTGCATTTCAGAAGTTGGGCTCAACCCGGTAGTTTGGCCATTTAAACACATTTCTAAACCTTGTGGAAATCCCTTCCAAAAGAGTTGTTAAAGAAGAAACTGTTATAGCTGCAAAGGGTGAGCTGATATCATATTAAACCCTATGGATTAAGAATGGGATGCACCTCAAGTTCATATGCGTGTGTAGGCAGATAATCGAATACTTTTGGCAATATAGTGTATATATGTATATTGGGGGAAAACATAAAGGTTACCACGAACAACAAATGATGCAAAATTTAGTATCAATTATTTATTGAGTTACACATACAGAAGTAGTATCTCTCAGTATGCCACTGGGCCATCATGTTTGCTAAAGCAACATGCCAGACATCTTAGCATGGAGTTGTAGATACAATGGTGTCCTGCCTCCATGCCACATAAGTGGAATATTGAATAGAATAGAATAGAATACTGACCACAGTGATTCCACACACTGATTTATTGGTTGTGTCCACCAAGACAAAAGTGGGTCTAGTAACTAAAGATAACCCATTGTAATTTTGACTCACTCCATGACAGTTAAATTCTTCCAATGGTTGAAGCTGATGTTCACGGATCTATTAGTTGTTGAGCTGACTAGCTACCACACTATCCTTCTCTTACATATTAGTAATCTGCAATCTTTGGTTCCTCGGTTGGTCATTTTTAAGGAATGTCTGTGTGGCGTGACAGTACAACATTGGACCTAAACACTTCACATGGCCAATGTGTTAGCCTGTTAGCCGAATAGCTTTCTGTTGACCGGCTCAGCCTATTCTAGGGAATGCAGAATATCCAGTGACAGAGAAGGTAAAACGTAAACCATTTAAAGAGAACCTGTCAGCAGAAACTTTGTTTAGCTGGGAGTTTATCATCTGGTTGGATTGTATATGGACACAGATTTTAACACTAACAACAGAGAGTCATTATGAAGCCACATGCACATCTTTGCTGAAGCTCTGTTCTTTTTATACTCTTAGCTTTGCTGTTCTTGCCATACTTTCATCTTTACTCGGCTGCAGTGACAGCTGCAAACAGCATGTTGTCCCAGAACGCCTCAGAGACATTGCTAAAAACAATAATGAATGATTCTTTTGTTCCCTAACCTCTCATTCATCATTTCAGAATTGACAAAGCAGGCCCAATAAGCTTTCAGAGCTGTCCATTGAAATTCTGCAGTGTGTTAAGGTCTGTGCCACTACATTATACCTGCAGACTTACAAAAGGAGAGCTGCACTTCGTTCTGGATTTCACCTTTTTTCACCAAGCCAGCCTGAATAATTCCTATTGAAATTACAGTTACATTTCAAAAATGGTGACAAAAGGTTTTTAGTCACATCATTTAGCTCAAAATACTTTACTTACCATGACTACAGACTCTCCAGAAGTTAACTGAGATTTTTACCCAATCTTATGAAACTAAAATACTCATTCATCTTTTTAAAATTAATAAGGAATAGAGCCAAGCTTTCAGAGCTATCAAGTCTATGCCAACTTATCAGATGATCTGACTTCATACATCATTTACTCCTGGAAGTTGTGGTTATGTTTGAAGACCTTATTTTGGTGACTTAAATCTGTATAGCCCAATATAATTTATTCCAATCAGATGACTGATTAAAGACAACCTGTCTTTATATGTATGGAACATTATGTAAACTATTGCCTGCGGAATTCTTACTCAGCAGTGTTGAGCACACCTTCGGTATTATTAACTATTAAGAGTTAAAGGCTAAGAGTTATACACTGTGTAAATTTATCTTTCTCTTTTGTTCTTTATTGTAGCTATAGAGCTAAATCTAAATTCCATCCCTCTCTCAGTTACTCTAGTACCACTAGGCATGATCCAAAACTTTACATCTCTTTATTTGTGCGACTGGCTAGCGATATGGATGTTGAGACTGGTGTGTTTAGTTATCATTGCTTTGGCCTGGTTGCTGTTAGCTAATGGAAAGCCCAGTGTAAGCTCTTCATGTCTGGTACCTGATCACTGATGTCACAACATGAAAAAAATATTTTAAAATGTATTTTTATGACCATTCATCTCAACGTCAACCCTTGGTCATACTGAACAAGAATAAATTCTCAAAAATTAATCTCAAGATGTAATCTATTTCTGATAGGATTTGTAATGATGAAAATGGTTGTTTGCATCAGTAGGGATTAGTCAACTGAACCCTCACCAGTAGCAACTTTGCTGGGTCTGCCCCTAAACTATGTTTGTTCTTTTTTTCTAAGGTCATTATTTTGTCTCGGTCAACCATTCATTACGTTTTTGCTAGCTCAGTCATTCTACCACTTTTTTCACTTCCAAACAGAGGAACAGATCTGGTAGCAGAAATATTGGGGAGGATTGTCATCATATTAGTGTACTGCAATTTTCCACTGGGATTAGTAAAGTATTTCTAATTGTGATTCTGATCATGTAATTGCAAAAATAATTCCATCTATTAATTTAGATGTGTTTATGAATTGTTATGTTTAAGGGAGTTAAAGCAGTAGGCTAAAACTGTTAAACCACAGATGTTACTTCAGACAATGCGGTGAGTTTATTAAAACCTGTACACATCATTTTAATGTTTAAAGTAATAAAGGGCAGTACGAGCTTGATTTAAAGAAGTACATGTGCGCTTCTTCTTCATTAAGAGATTGCATAATATTTCCTTTTTATTAATTTTGAAATCTTTGAATATTTAAGTATTTAGGTTGTATGGCAATGAACAGAAAGGTACACAGTTCAGTATTTGGTGTGTTAACCTTTTTTACAGCTTTCAATTGTTTTTTAGTCTTCACACCTCCAGTGTTTTAGAAGTTGCATTTTTTGGTTCTTTCAAACACATTCAGTGATGAGGTCTGGACCCTGAGGCAGCCAGTATATTGTTTCAACAGCTTCTTTGGGTGATTTGCAATTGTTCTTTTTTTGTCTGTTTTCTTCATGACAGCTGTATGTCTTTTTAGACTTACAGTGTTAAGTGGCCTTCTCACAGTGAATGGATGGACAAAATGACTTCCTCTGAGATTTTCCTTTGACTTCCTTTTACCTTTCCTTCCTTTTACCTCTTTCTTCGTCTTACGACATATCTCCTGAAGTTAACTTCCTTGGCCATTTTAAGTGTCTCTATTAATTGGCTTCTAATATGTATGTGCTGTATATATAATCAGTACCATATACAGTATAGTATTCACTCAGCCTTACCAGTTGACACCTGAACTACCCAAGAATCCACCTACAAATACAGTATACAAATATTTAAAGCACATAGTTACACTTAGCAACACGGTTGCTAATCCCTAATTGCTATGTCATCTTACATTCAGCCTGAATACATTTAAATTTTAATGTACAATAATGAAATGTGCTATAATAAATAATCAGAATAATAAATAGGTGTTATAGGAGGCTTTTTAAGAGTTTATATAAATTTTATAGGTAATATTATAAGATTGATTTAAAATTGCGTTTGTTGTTGTTGTTGTGTTCTTTATCTAGTCTTACCATAAAACTGAAATAATACACACCTTAGAGAACATTGCATCACTGCATTAATGATATATTAGACACATTTAGAATTGTTACATTCTTTTACACTCCATAGATGCCAATAGAAGACCATTTTTATACATATTTTCTCTTATCCTTTTCCTTTCATTGCTTTTCAGAAGAAAGCCATTGGAGTATTACTTTAAACAGCTGTAGGCTATGTGTTTCAGTAAATCAAATTACGTGCTTAGGTTCACCACCATAGCACCAAAGTCATATGCTTATTCAGTGTTTATTGGAAAACCGAGACTGCAATCACATTTCACCAGTTTATACCTATGTCTTGATTATCTACCTTGTGCATAACAGATTTATATTTAAATGTGTACAAAATCTCTATATTTCATATACACACATTGTTTCCAATCTGAAATTAAGCAACAAGAACAAACAATTATTCCAGTATGGTGCAAAACTAATATCCTATCCCACCCTTTCAGGTAAATATCCTGCCCTCTTCCCTTTAACACTCATACCTGTCATTGTTATAAGATGAAGCAATGATCACATGTGACATCAAGGGGGTGCTAAACAGAGAATGATGGGCTCTGCAGCTGGTATGATGAGATAGCTATGCAGAACGCAGCATCATTGGACAACATTATGTGACAGCACTCTAAGGCTCTATCTGCTGTACTATTTATGCTTCCCCAACATCAGCGTAATAATCTAATCTTCTGAAATGACCTGAAGAAATTAAACTGCATAATTGCTGAAACATGCTTAGGACTTGTAATGCTAAGATAACTTGTATCCCCATAGCCCCACCCTGACTCTGCTTTACATGGTGTTTCCAAATTATTATATACATCTGCTTTGTACCAATATTCACTGGCCATTTTATCAGGTATATTTCGTATGTATGTGCACTTTATACAATTACTGACTGCAGTCAATCTGTAGCTACTATAACTTTCTCGTTCAGAAGTTGGGTGTACATGTACTTTACTTTAATATTACAAAATTACACTCTTGCATCAAAAAGCCAGATTTGGTGGATGCTTTTCCTGACACAAGTCTGTGGAGAATTTCCTGTAGACTGGGATTTGTGCCACTGCTGGTAGACCTGTATGACTATACGCTTCCATACACCTGCTAATTCAGCTACTCCCTTCACACTAAGGCCTTTGGCACACCCAAATGCAGCTCTTTTTGGCAACACATCTACTTTGTGATCCATTTTCTATACAGTGATTGGGACTGTACCACTTCTACTCAATCTTTGAATCGCTACACAATGGGGCTGCCCTCTAGAAGTCGACGAGTCAAATCATCAGTGGGAGACCCTTTGAGTCAACTGAGAACCTTCAAGTCAACTGACAACTGTGACATTTTTTTTTACTCAGACTAAAGCTTACAAAAATACACAAGAACTTCAGGAATTTAATTTTTTTTTAATAATTATTAAAATGAAAATAAAAAAACAGGCTTTAAGTGTTCATTTTTGGCATAAATACGAGCTGCTGCTCGATGCTATATTCTGTAATTAAAGGCTCCAATTCAGATCGATCATCATACGCCATGCCTCTTTTAGTTCAGAAGTATGTTCCTGTGACTCTGCTGTCTTTCTACATGAGGAGGACATCAGATCTGAAACATATGCAAATTGATTTACTGATTACTAGATAATGTAACATGGAGAAAAACATGAATGAATAGTCGAATCATTGGCCAGGATGAGTGAATCTAATTCGACTTGCAAAATTCGGGTCGGGTACAGCCTAATTTTGCCTGATCATCCTCATGCAACACTCTGCAGGATAGTTACTACCACCTTAAACACACAAAGCTACTAATTTCTTTTCTGCTGAGCTTAACAACCAGTTAAATAGTGTAAAAACTACATTTTTCACATTTTTCAAAATTAGATTTTGAAAGTAACCTGTCAGGATGACCACAGTGGTTAATATGACATTAAACCCACATGGCCTCATATTCAGGACATTAAATATGCTGGGCTATGTTCAGTAACTGTAAATGCAAAGATCACCTGTATGGTAGGTGTAGTGCTGAAATGGCAAGTTAATGTAGGTGCCTACTAATATGTTATAAGAATGTCATGCTCATCCTTTCCACCTTGGTCTCATACAGAAACAGCTTTTGGCAGCCAACTATACAGCGCCCTCAATTTCCTCCAGCTCTTCTCTGCTTATTCTATAAAAGTGTTTGAGCCGGTCCAGGCGTATGAAGGAGCATGAGTAACTTTAGCCGTGGAGGTCTGGAGGAGTTCAGAATCAGAGAGGCTTTTACAGGCTGTAATGACTTCCTCTTGACGGCTTCTTGCAAAGGGACCTCAGCAAATTCGATTATGCGTGTTCAGGGTGTGAACGTGGCACAACCACATGCGCTAGGGTGATTACATTGAATCCTGTGCGTGTGCCTCCATGTGTAGGTGCATTTATGTTAGGAAGCATTTAAGCTAATGGGTACTACCATTTTGCAGGTCAACCGTAGATTAATAAAGTTCCTCTACATATGGAAAAGTTAAAAGTGGAGCATAAACATTGTTCCTAGCGGCAAGCAATCCCATGTGTGCGTGAGACGATGTGGGTGCAAGACATGAGCATGGTTTATGTGCTTCAGTGGATACCTGAGATGCAAGCAAACAGAGAGCGTCCACACCTGGACCCAATCAGTTCGCAGGAATGTGTTGTTTTACAAAGCTCTGTTTTGCGAGTGCTCCCACAGCGTGCACTCTTGACCGCCTTTATCAGGGCTGTTATTTTGGCAGAGGGAGTGTCTAAGAATGATGTTTGTTCATAGTCCAAAGTACCATACAACTGCCTAAGATGGTTTTAATAAGTGTACCATTTGATCCTGGGTAGTCTTCCAGTGAAAGCCAACGCGCTCTCTCTTTCTGAGTATCTTGTTCCTTTCACCTGGCTGTGTCTGCCCTCCAGATGTCCCACAATGCTTTTCATCTCTGCAGGAAGCTGTGTCAGGATGAAGTTATTTGTTTCAACGTTTTCCACCAGGGGAAGGGAAACACAGAATACATTGCCTCGCCTTTGTACTGCTGTATCTGCGGTGGAAAAAATGTAGCCTCACTGCTGACTGATCAGTGTGAACGACGATCATCCTGTAACATCCAAACGAAATACCATGGGATAAATCCAATTTAAAACCAAGAAATAGGAAATGTACCAATACAACCATTTACATGGACCTCCAGCATAGTCTGTATTGCAGAGCCCAAATCAATTCATATTTTATCATTTTTTAAAGTATTTAGTTGTACCAAAATAAGTGGTGTTTCATTTGTCATGACTATTTTAGTCTTTCTTCATATACACTATATATGTATATAGTGTATATGAAGCATGTACTCATACTTGGTTTGGACACAATGGTGTATATATACACCATTGTGTTCAAACCAAGTATGAGTACATGCTTTTTCAGTGTTCTCATATCACACCACATCACACATATCATTGTTAGTAGGTAATAAGTGCAATGTACTTACATGTTTACATGTTCCATTAGTTGTCAGTTATAATCATTAAAATTAAAAGAAATAAACACTTGAAATATATCACTCTGTGTGTAATGACTGAATATAACATACAAGTTTCACTGTTTGAATGGAATGGAATCTTTTTCATGATATTCTAATTGTAGTACTTGTATGTGTAATGTTCCAAGCCAAGTGCAAGAACTTGAGAATCAGTGGTGTGGTTTGAATGTTCACATGTCCAAGCAGTCTGGCCAGTATAAGTCTAATACACATGTTTTAGATGGACTAAGTCAACTAAGTCCTTAGCAGACCATGACAACTGAACCATGCTGAACATATGATCATATCTTACTTATGCAATGCAGTGTAGCCTAATGCCTCCAAGCTAGGACCAGATCCTATCAAATGTACTGTATAAACAGTTAATTGCATGTTCTTCAATTCTAAGAATGGAACCATATTTTATGTTTCAGGCAGTTCTATTATAGCATGAGCTAATGATAAGAGCACTTTGGGGACTCTATGATTACCAGGATTAGTTTTGTCATGTTCCTCTCTTTGATGGTGCTTATTATGCTTTTATGTAGTCACAACACTTTCATTCTGATAAATGAGGTTTTGTTCATAACGAACTGCGGAAATGCTTTGAAGGGGGTTTTCAAAGAAATGACTGGAGAGCGGAGGTAGTATGGTAAAGGTTATGAAATACTCCGAAAGAAACGGAGGAGAGAAACAGAGAGAGAGGGAGGGAGGGAGAGAGAGAGGTCACTGTTTGTACTGATAGTGTTTCTCTGTATCTCCCTACACAGGGAATAAACTGGGGAGATGGACTCCTTTTAAGTCCCCCTCTTTCATCACCCATGAAGGTGTATGAGATGACATTTACAGTCCTAATACACCGTTTTACTGGTGTCGCTTCATTTTGAAGTTGCTCTGTATGTGTCTGTGTGCGTGTGTGTATACTGTATGTGGCTGTTAAAGGGCCCATATAATGCAAAACTATTTTTTTAATTGATTTGATATGCAAATATTGTTAAATATGTGATATGTATGGTTTTTAGGTTCAAACTTTCCAAAATGAATTAAAATTAGCAACAAAATTGGAAGAAAGGACAGTTTGGATGAGTAGGGATGTGCAACCTGGAAAAAAGGCAACCCCCAAAAGAAACAACGTTAACAGTAAAGGCCTGTTCACATCATGCATGTAATGTCCAAAGCCACCAAGCCTTTTTTTCTTTTTTGCAAAAGCACTGTAAAAAACAAATTTGTTACAAGCAATCAAATTAATTTTACATTGGTAGAAATTCTTTTTAAAGATTGAATAATCCCAATTCATTTCCTTGTAACAAATAAATATATTTTTTAGATTAGACCAACCAAGCACTTTTTACAATGAGCACCGCAATTAAGCATACACACGTTAAGCACTTCAAAGAAAGACAACACCACATGAAGTTCACCCATGCCTTACAGTAGCTGAAGCGAAATGCGTGATTTTGCAGGCACCTCTGTACACTGTAAAAGAGGTTTTATTAGTCCAAGCTAATAAAAATAACTACATTTGTTACAAGCAAATGAATTAGGTTGTTTCAACCTACAAAACAGTACTTTAAATTTAAGTCGTTTTTTGAGTTGAGTACTTATCCAATTGCATTCAACAAATTCAAGTTTTTATGTTGCACTTCTTACAGTGTATGTTAGTGGGGAGAATTTGAGACTGTGCTTCTGCTAGTTGTTCCTCTCGTTATAAAGGAGTGAATGCACAACATTTATACAAAGGGAACCCTCTAACCAACATAACAGCTATTGTGAATGCTGCTATTTTGGACTTAAGTTCATTTTTGCAAAAGCGAAGGTAGTTGTGCAAGACATCAAACTGGTAGAGAATTTTAGAAAACCAGAAAACAGTGCTATGCTTCATATTAACGTAACTTTATTCGGTCTCATGTTTAAACAGTAAGTTTATATGAGGCCGGAAAATTGGTCTTAAGGTGTGTAGAATGTGTTTGATATGCTGTCCACCATGTTTGAGTGTTGAGGCTGTCCTTTTCACCCATCCCTAATAAACTTCCACCAAACACTGTGATTATTATAACACGTGACATCACCTGCTCACATCAAGAAACCATGTTTGGCTGCATACAAATAAGTGATATACATAGAAGCAATACAGGAGTCAACATGCTCATGCTTTCCACCACTAGAGATGCTCTTGATGAGTAAAGGAATGTCATTCCACTGGTGATATGTTGCACTCTAGTGAGTATGAATTTGACAGGATGCAGCATCTTACGAATTGCTCCTTTAAGGTGTTATTCCCAGCCTATGTTACTTTCGAGCCCTATGCAAATAGTCTGTTTAGAATGCACTGGTTTTGTGATGAATCAATTGCAAAACATTTACATATAACCACTTACAACCACTTACTCTGTGTCTGGACTGCATTTTCAATTAGACCGAAAACAGAACAGGTCCATGCAGAAGTAAGGGCACCCCAGTGAATAACGTGTTTTGTAAATGAAGCACATTTCGGCATGCTGTAAGGCCCCATTACTTTCATTTTCATGCCACTTTTTTGTCCCACTAAGTTAAACTCAGCAAATAATTAGAAATTGTGCTCTATTAATTGTGCACCATTTTAATTAATCAAGAAAATGCGTAATTTTCTGGGGGGTTGGATGCAAATGTTTGTACATCAGCCTTAATCGAACAGTCACAAAATCATCTTTTTAATTAAAAGATAAAGTTAGACTATAAAATGCCGATGTAATAATCGAATAATATTATGACATTTACATTTTTACTAGATAAATAAAGGAAATACTGGGTAAATGTAGGACATTGTCCAATTACAGCAAAGACTCTTGCACTGCACAGCTTACTGTTTTTTCTGGATTAACACCTGATTCTACTCATAGATTCATGACCTTTGAAACTTAGATGCACAGTACAAATGAAGAGTTATGACACAGATAGCAAGTCCCTGAACGCTTTAAATCCACTGAATTAGAGTGTGGCTCAAGGGAACTCTAACAGTGTTTGATGCTTAACCCTTTCTCAAAGATAACATCGAATCCATACTCACTTTCTTTGGAAGCAAAACTAATCTCATTGCTGCTCAGCGCGCACACACACGAAAGCACACACACACACACACACACACACACACACACACACACACACACCATAAAATGAGCCCTCTTGCTGAACCCAGAAAAGGTGGCTACAATAGAGATTCATCATTTCAACACACACTAGAAATGCAGGATACTCGTAGACTCTTATGAAGTTGTAATACACATTTCTGGAATTGCACACACTAAACACAGCTGCTTTAAGATTATATGAAGCATCACTCCTAAGCTTTTATCTTGGCATGGCACTGAAATCGTTAACATTTCATCTGATTTGCTCATCAATCACAGTGCAATTCGTTATTTTTAAACAAAGCAGTGTAAAATAGCAATCAATTAATCACTCAGCCTTTATTAAACCATCTCATTTCAACCATGCCATTTAAAGAATTGTTGTACATGAAAGAATAAATCTCAGTAATATATGTTAGACACTTTTTCCGGGAAGGGTAGTGCTTTTCCATTCCAGCAAGGGCTCTGGTGGATTGTTTCCATCTCAGAAGCTTTGTAATTTCGCTTTGAACTGCTCTGTCTTTTTGGAAACTTAAAATAAATCTGAAATAAAAAATCCAACACAAAATATTTTCTTCAGTTGTCCATCCATTTCTGCATTATGAAAAGAGATATTGCTGTGATTAGCATGGTTATTAGCTGTGCACAGATGCCTGGCTAGAGACAGCTGATCAGTCAGAGGCCATTTTTCTGACTTGTGGCCAGGCCCCCTCCAAATAGAAAAAAAAAAAGAAGCAGTTATATGATATATTTCTTTATGGGGTTGACTGGTACGCATTTAAGGCTAATAATCAATAAGTTGTGCTTTTAACTGCTAATAATGGAGCAGGTAAAGTTCTCTTAAATCTATTCAGTATGTTTAATAAGCCTGTGTTTGAGATGCTGTAGCCTACTGTAAATATTTTGCTTGGTTTAAGTACTGTATTGGGTAGGTGATTTTGCTGGTTTCAATTGTGGGTTTTTATGCAATCAAAATATCTGCCAGTGTAATGTGAAATTTGACTAACTGAAATAAACTAAACAAAGTTAAATAATCCTTAATTAAGGTAAAAACTGAAAAAATATTTAATATCTTACCTACATATAAAATCGTTTAACTCAAAGAGATGTTGAGTTTATTTCCCTCAATGACTTCAGGAACAAGCTGATCTGCCACTGGGTTATAAAAACACTATCTGTGGAATAAACTATTAATAAAATGCTGACTAGCTGCACTAAATTGAATCCTGCTACTTCATCAGCTTGTGTTTATGAATGACTGTTAACTAGGTAATTACTATTTAGCAGACTAGCTGACTAACATATATACAGTTTCTAAAAGTCACTCATCAGCAGTTGCCTGCCCTCTTTCAGCTTTCTCCTTCGCTCTCTGTGCTCCTAATGTCCTGTTTTTAGTTTGGGTTGCATTTTGCTTTGAAAACAATTTGTATAACATACTATCTGCTTTCTTAAGCCACAAATTAACACAATAATTTGACCAGATTAGCAGACCACTTTTGGGGTGAGGGATGGGGGGGTGGGGGGTATCAACAACAAGCAGAAAAACTGAATTTTTCATGGAATGATTGTTATTTATATGACAGAAGATATTAAAATTAGCAAAGTTTGAAACCAAAATCATTTTATTTGTGATGCTTTGTAGGGCTCCTAATCCTGGTGCCATCGCAGAAGTGTACATTAACTTTTCCAAGGACACTGAAACAACCCCTGATGGACCCTGGCTTTTGGAATTGTTGCTAATAACAGTGTGGATGGTCCTTTTGTCTTCGTTCCCGAGCTCAGAATGTCCATTTGTTCTAAAAGGTTTGGCAAATGAATCCAGAGCCTATGTGGTTATATGACTTATACATGAATTCTTGGTGCCGTGCTGTCTGAAGGATAGTCAGGGATGGACATTAATTGTGGAAGTCAGTAAAAGCACATCTCATAGAGCCATCCTGAAGCTTCAGTATGAGATGAAAATGATCTCTGTGTTTATTGGACTGTACACTGCCTTACATTTATTTGCGTTATTTAAACTTCATGTCGTAAGATGACAGTTCTGTTCATTTACTATTTGAAGTTCAGTACATGTAATACTCTGAAGCAGTCTGGTAACTAAAATCCCCCAACTTTTTTTTTTACAGTGTAGTCTTCAACAAGTAATGTTTAAAGCATCACTGTTGACTTGCAGGTTTTTAAGGTCTTTTCTCCACCAACATTTGTAAATGTTTAGTTTTGAGTTTAGGGATTTTAACAATACAGCATTTAATAGCTTTTGTGAGCCTAAAATTAGTATGCTAACCTGCTAGCCCTGCCTGGTCCTGTCTCATAATACCACTCATAAAACTCAAGCATCAGTGCCACTACTGGAGATGCTCTTAATACAGAAATCACACAGTTTGATCCAGACAGCTGTTAATGCTACCATTAGAAAACAGGGGCTGTGCTTTTTCTTGTTTCCCCATGAAATCGGTGGACAGCTTTATGGTAATATGTCAACAGGTTGCATCATCATAGAAATTGCTTCTTTAGTAAGATAACTGGCTTACAAATATTTTTACCATTAGATTTCAAATCTCACTTTTTAAATGAACAAACTACTTTTACATCACTTCAGGAGAAGTAAACACTGATCTCATTAATTCTGAGATGCACACATACCCACACTACCGTGCTTAAATATGCTTCATAAGTGTTGGCTTTATAAGCGAGTAGCACAGGTGACTGTATGTAAAATACTGTGTTTAGATGATTTTGCATTAATACAGAAAAATGTTGGAATCTGTAATCATAGCATCAGGCATCTCCCGGGGTCATTTCTCTTGAGAATGTCATAGACTACTGAGAAGTTTAATTAATCTAAATTATTTATAAACACTGTCCACTGATGACAGATGCCATGAAATATTTAGCTCTGTGAGTGTTGTTTTGGAATATAATATCTTAATATTCAGCATAATAATGTGAAAGAGCTGAGGGTCATGAGGCTGAGTGAATATTAAATAACTTCAGGGTTTTTTTTATGTTTGTAAAAATAAAAAGAGAAAAGCGGAAGTCACAGAGAAGAATACCACTCTTTCAAACTGCTTAAAGCAAATGTTCTGCCAAAACGTTTCTCCAAAATTAATCAATTAGTCAAGACATGTTTGGTGTCACTGGAGCTAATGAAACTAATTTAGCTGGTTAACAAGTTAGCATTGTGCAAAAATGCTCGCACACTTGTTAACATCTCTTATTGATTTCAAATACACTTGCTTGCTCCAGACATGTATATCCTAAATTGTTTGCTGTATTTAAAATTAAGCTGATTAAAAATATGCCAATTCGATTTTTTTTAAATGATGTTAAAGAAGTGAACAATCAATACTCAATCAAACAATGTCTTGTATTTCCTTTTTTAAATGAAAAAAAGCAAGAAAATGTGAACAAACACACAAACAAACACACACACATGCACACACACAAACAAAAATACGTGGTTGGTGTAGCTCAGCGGATAACACCACTACCTGCCAAGTAGCCGCCACCGCCACAAGTGGGAGACTGGGGTTCGAATCCTGGGCTGAGTGACTGTGCTACACCAATAAGAGTCCATGGGCAAGACTACTAACACTACAGTGGCCTACCTGTAATATGATTAACCTTGTAAGTTGCTCTGGATAAGAGCGTCAGCTAAATAATGTAAATGTACATCAAAACTATGTACCAGGAAGTGATCTTTTAAGATAATAGGCCACAACTTGTAAAAATAAAAGCAGGTCTATTGGGCATTTTTTTCAATATGATTCAAATTATTCCAATTTAAAACTGAAATATGCTGTTATCTTCTCCATTTCATAGATATTCCTCCTATTATAGCCACTTTCTAGTAAAAGCTTTCCTAGCAGCTACCAGTAGTATCAAAGGCAGACTAAAGACCAATCCCTTTGTAAAGCACTTTAGTGAGTAAGTACTAACAGAGGTATTTATTGAAATGCTTTGTTTTGGCACTCATACTGAGCTAACCTTTCTTTTCTCTATGAGTGATGGCTTAGGATTGCTGGGTAGTACACTTGGAACTCCTGGCAAGTTTTAGACTCGACCTTCTTGTAGTTGCAAGGAAACAATATCTGGCTGAGCACTAAGCACAATTCTGAGTCGCTCTGGATAAGAGCGTCTGCCAAATGCCGTAATTAGTCTCACATATTATCTTGTAAATACTTATTGATTGAAATCAGTAAAAAACACATGGTTTAGTCTCCCTGGTTTGGAATGCACAAAACTTACTATATATTTTCTATGCATCTTAAAAGTGTTTCTCATGCAGGACTTGAAGGACTATAAAGTCATGACAGGGACACTATATGGTGGATACCTGAACACTGCACCTGTTTTAGCGTGTTGATCATCCTATTAGAAAATCAAGAGTTATAAAAAGAAATATGGAACATAGAGTTTACTTTCTCTGTGTAGCTATAAATGCATCCACTCTTCTATGAAGCCTTTCCAGGAGTGTGTATAAGGGAATTTGAGACCAATCAAAGACCAAAAAAGCATTTGTGGATCAGGCACTTACACAAGATCAGACCCTCAGGCCTGGCTACATTTGACATTCCAATTTAGCTCCAAATGTGTGCAGTGGGGTTAAGGTCAGGACTCTGTGCAGACCATATTACTTCCTCCACCAAACTCGTCAAACCATGTCTTTATCCCCTTCACTTGATGCACAGGGACACAGGAATACAGTGACACTGGAACAGGAAAGGGCTTTTCCCAAACTGCTGCCAAAAATCTGGAAGCGTGTCTCTACTGTAGCATTAGCATCAGCTTTGCTGAAACAAATTTCGGTGGTGTTCTCCTGGTATCCACCAATGCCCATCAGACTGCCAGATAATGGAACATGATTCATCACTCCAGAGAACATGTTCCACTGTCAGTGGAGGCATGCTTTACAGCACTCCAGCCGATGTTTAGCATTGCGTAAGGCTTGTGTGTAGTTGCTGGGCCTTGGAAACCTGTTTAATGAAGCTTCCAGCAGCAGTTTAGTACATTGTAGTGAGTGATGCAACAGAGAGGTGGTGAGTTTGCATTGTCTAACTTTGTAGAAGCCTACATTTCACTTTAATAACACTTCCACTAATTTCACGTGTGGCAAACTTGACATTGTATGACAGTGCCAAAAGTACATTTAATTCCTTCAGTAAGACCCATTTTACGGGCAGCGATTATAATCTTATAGCTATGTGCTTGATAGCCATCAACCACACTTCTTGCCAGCAAGTGTATAAAATAAAGCGCATAGCCATCCAGTCTCCATAAACACTGTCACTAATGTGGCTTTTTATCATTTAAAAATGTAACTGAAGTTCAGTTTTTTTTTTCAGAGGAACACAGAGAAACTTGCTCATGCATTCAGTACAATCAGAGTTAATTACTGTACGGTTCATGTTACCGAGCGTCCAAAGAAAACAAAGCATCTTCTACAACTTGTACAAAATGCATCTGCACAAACCCTACCAAAAACCAAAAAGAGGACTGATATATAGGACTGACAGATTAGATTTTAAAGAGTTTTTTCTTTTAATGGCCTTAAAGTACACGTGTACATTTGAGAATGTCTGTGTGGAGTGGTTTCTGCTATAATAATTTACATTTACATTTACATTTAAGGTGTTTAGCAGACGCTCTTATCCAGAGCGACTCACAACCGTGCTTAGTGTTCCGTTGGATAACTTTCCAGCTATTATAGGTAGTTTAGAGCCATGAGCTCAGACATTGCCCGAACAAGGGGCCAGTGCTGGTACCTAGAGATTAATACACAGACATAGAACAAGTAAAGCATTACCTGGCAACCCAGTGCTCATTCCTATAGAGGAGAAAAGGTTGCAACACAATACACATTGACAAAGGTTATTAAAGTGCAACACAATACACACAATTTACACGTCTACTAGAGCTCACTCACTTAAGTGCATTACGAAGACAGATGCATTACGAATTCAAAACTTTGGAATTTAAATCTACCTTTAATTAGACCACCAAGCTCAGTGCACCCTTTTAATGAATCATTTAAAATGTCTCTTCTGTTTATTTATTCTTATTTGTAATTGATTTATGTCAAATAGATCACAGCATTTATTACTGTGCCATATCAATAACAGAAGAAAATCAAACTCAACTTCCTACTGTAAAGCCTTATCGGTGAGACTTCTGAAGTGTTTAATGAATCTATAAGCTACTTCATAGCTGCTTACAATGTCCTGTTATCTTGATAATGATACAGTAGTGCTAGTTCCACTGCTGTGTAACAGTGCTAAATACAGTGCCCTGGATGAAAACATTTTAGGGCAAATTATATCTCACTGTAAAATTATCATGAAACTCATTGGCAGTCATCACTGGTAAATCTTGGAATATCTTTCCAGTTTACACATGGGTAAGACTAATTTTGAGGCATAGTTGTGGAAGTGAAAGGATAAGCAACAAATAAGTTCCAAGCATGCCACAGAGAAAAACACATTAGTAATAATTATTACATGCTGCATAAACATAACAAAGCTAAATATCTTAGACTAAATGACTAATGCAAAAATCTAACAGCCATTTCCCTTAACTCTTTGGCATTTATCAGCTTTTCAGTAGTGGGTGTGGCAGTATCTACTCGATGCTTCCTGAATAAGGTAACAATGTACCTATTGTAATGTAACAAACACAGTGTTGATGCAGGCAAAAAATTCTAAAGCCAAGCTGTGACATGTGGTACCACATCTGATTATTCATGGTTTTGTTTAGCTTACAGATAAACAAAATATTTAGTTCTGCTTTCCAACATCCAGATGTTTCTTTAGCACAGCTGGGTGTGTATGGATACTGTTTTGTGGGGGTACTACAGATTCCAAAGATTGAATAAGTGCGGTATGTGGTTGAAGCAAGTGGATTGACATAAACAGCTGTAGAGGTTTTGTGGGTAGATATGGACGGGAACCACATTGCATTTTGCAGGTGAAGATGGACATGATGTGTGGTTAAAGAGTTTTGTGGTTGTAGATCTAAGGGTTAGTACCAAATATCAAAGGGTAAATGCATGTAACCGAACCATGTTCTTTTTGCAACACTACTGTAAGGTGTAGAACTTGAATTTAAATTACGTGGTGCACTGCCCAAAAGGAAGTTATCATCCCATGTGGGAGACTGGGGTTCGATTCCACTACACTACACAGACATGAACAAAATCCGACAAGGGTACACATGTGCTGAAAACCCTGATTACGGGACTAGAAACTAGATCGCCTCATCAGATTCCTTGAAACACTTTTTAAGAGTATTTTTTATTTACATAACCACCTGAGTAACCAGACAGCAGCTGAAAACTTAATTACCATCGCATTATTGGTGTGAATGAATTATTATTATAATAATTGATCAGCTTACACAGAATACAGCACCGCTTTCAGTTTTTCTGTTGGCTGTTGTTTCATCAAACTGTACAGCATGCAGAAAGCCTTTTAATGCCTTAAAATTGTGACATGTTTGTACAGTGACGTCAGATGGGACTGCAAATACTTATAAACCCCTGCCGTGCCTTCAGGTTTAGTTGATGCCAAAAGAATACACATGTGTGCCTTGCTCTTGAATTGCATTTACCTGAATGGCCTCTTTGAAAAATTCATTGCGGATGAAGGCCTTGCTAAATAATACCATAAAAATGATTCTTCTCAGGAAAAACTGTGTGTATTTGAGTATCTGAAGCACTGTTCACACAAGATTCAAATGACCAGGCTCCTCTATAATTATTACTGACATTGTTAAGTAGTGCAGACATTGAGAGATATTAGTCTTGTGTGACAGCACAAATCATTTTTACTGACGTCCTTAGGAGCCTATATGTCACTGGACAGAAAGCCCACTGCTAGAGCAAATTACCCACATTATTATCCTGTGTGAACTGTGTGAATACTTCAAATGTAGCTCGGGCAAAGCAGACGTGAGCGTGATTATGCTTATATTCCATTCATTCAAGATTATTATCCTGGTAAAAAGCACTAGGTACAAATGATTCAAGAATATTAGTGATGATGTGGCTGTGTGAGCATGAAAAGCTCTTATCAACTCATTTATATACACATTTAGAACTGCAGTTACTTTAGTAAAGCTACAGAATGTGCATTTGTATTGAGATGTATTGGATTTGTAGTGGTGGTAATTAACTACAGTCAAAGATGTCCTCTGATCTGTAGTGTTTTCTCTGCTCTAATATATCAGTTTCAGCTCAGTCTGACTGTCTCGAGTTAGATCAGGTATAAAGCCAATAATGCTTACATGTCAGTGACTGTGATACGCCTGCAGCAACATGGCTCTGGAAAATATTTGAACCACTGATTGGTAAGTGAGTCCAAGTTATGTGAAAATGGGAATTTGGTTTTTACAAGGCAAACAAAAATGGATAAAGAGATTCAATCACTTTCACTAAACATAAAATCTTTTCATGGTACACACAGTCTTTCAAAACTGCCATGGCAGGTCCACTTTAGGTGCCTTTTCATATGCTGTAGAAACAGTCAATGGAGCTTCAAGTTTTCTATCCATTTGACCAAAAGCCAGACACCTTGGACCACTGGGCTCAGAAAAGGTCCTTTAGCCGCACACCGCTGAGAGCTCAGCTACCTGCAGCTCGGCTATAAGTGGTGGGTATGATTCAAACTTCACTTTGAAAAGAATAATTTCTCTTCATCTTGTACCTTTTGTATAGCCTCAGGGAAGGGAGAACATCTTGTTCCCAGATCAGCTGTTACATTACACTCTTAAACTACAGGTTGTAAAGGTGTCTTGGCTTGGACGTACAATTCTAAGAATTTCTTCTCTTGTGATTTCTTCTAAGGTTTCAAAACCATGATTAAAGAAAGCTGGATATCTGTAGTGTTGTATTTAGTTTGTGTCACAAACAAATCATATTGAGCAAACACTGGCAAGGACACCTCAGTCATCTTGAATGTTACATTGATGAAAGAAGATCAATAATAAATTGTGTTCTGAACTTGGGGACAAGCTTGCTCAGTTATCCTGAGGGAAATAACTTTGATGAAGCCCCAGGGTGAAGAAAACACTGTGTTAATGTCTATGACATCGTCAATGTGAGCCTGTCTTAGTAGAGTTATGAAAGAAAGAGCTGAGCTAACCAACCTGCTAGTTTCTGTTCTTAAGTTTAGCATAATTTAGTTCTTGCTCATTTTCTTCTGCTAAATTAAGATTATTTTTGTTATTTTTGTATAACTGTTATCTTGCAAGTTAGCAAAGATTAGCTAGGTTGCTCGTTAGCTTGTCTTAAAGCATTGTAGCATTGTAAAATTCTTTATTATACCATTATAATGTGTCTTGTTCTGAGTCCGTTGCCATCATCCTGTGTGTTGGCCATCATAAAAATATATACATTCATTAATATAACAATTAATAGCAATTTTGTAAATTAAAGGAAAATCCCTAAAGGGGGACAATAGTTATCTATAGTTTAAAATATGCTAATTTCAAATATTTGTATAAAAATGTTTAATTAACTGTAAATTGGTTCTGTTATAACATTTAACACCACCATATAAATCACATATTTTGCAGATTCAGATATCAGATTTACAGGCTTACAGGGTTTGGCCAGCAGAACATTACCGCTGTTATGTGCTTTTGAAACAATTTGCCACAAAGCCAAGATCTTACCAAAGAAAATCTTTCTAAATGTAGTTCCGCAATCCGTTTCCCGTAAAGCACACAATTCCACAAACAACTTACTTTCATTAACATTCTAAAAATTCAAAAAACGGGCTCAGCTCTAGCTCTAACTATAAGAATGGATTTTATAAGCCCTTTCTAAGTGATGTACTGTAAAATTACATCTGATAGCAAGCTGTCTGAATGGGTATGAATCTATCACTGGCTAACGTGTATTGAATTTCCCTCTGGGATCAATAAGGTATCTATCTATCTGTCTATCTGTCTATCTATCTATCTATCTATCTATCTATCTATCTATCTATCTATCTATCTATCTATCTATCTATCTATCTATCTATCTATCTATTTTTGGTGATGGGAGCATTTGAGGTTATATTTAGATACAGTTTAAGTTACAGATATATGCTTTGTAACATTCTCAAACCAAGTCTTTGTCTTACCATGTGGTATTCTTGGTGTCCTTTAAGCTTGATTTAACTCTGGTGACAGAAGTTACAGTGGTACTTTTAAGTGGTGCTTCAACTGTTTTCAACAAGCTTTTATATTGCCCATATTTAGATAGTATGCTTTCATTTTCTTCTTTGGTGACTCATCCTCAAGCTTCACACGCTTGACTGTGCAGCATAAAGAATCTTTACAGCATGAGTATCTAAATCTGGATTAACAGAGAAAGTTGGTGTAATAAACTTATTTTATTTGTTTTTGTTAGGTTTCATTAAATTCAAACATAATTATAAAGCCAATATCTTTATGTATTTTCTCCTCGTTTCCTCTTTATCATTTTCTAATCATTTTAAACAGAATCATAATAATAATACATTGTTTTTGAAACTTTGATTTTTCTGTAAGGTTTAGATGGGCATACAAATAGTACAGCTGAAATGTAATTAAAGTAAGTTTTATGTTTAAAAGTTCATCTGAGCGATTACTACCACTTAAGTGGTCAGCCATGAATTCCTGTTCCACTGGTGTATAAATATCAGGTTAATTCCTATAGTCATCCACCACAATGAGAAATAAGAACACACTAATGATGTGGGACAAATAAAATAGCTAAAGAGTTGAAACTGTATTCCCACCTGTAGCACAATAATTAAGACGTTGAAAGAAACTATTGAGAATAAATGAGAAATGTATAAATAGCGAAACAAACACCAGTGGTGGATTTGATGTAGACACAAAATCTGTGATGCTGCGGGGCTGTTTTCCTCTAAAGGCCCTGTCTATTGTCTTATGGACTCTATCAACTAGGTATTAAATCAAGCTGACTGCCTCGGCCAGGAAGCTGAAACCATGTCGTGACTGGACTTTCCGAGAGAACACCGATCCATAAAACGCCTCATAATCAGCTACAAAATGACTGACTGACTGACTACACAATCAAAGTTTTGTCATGTTTAATTCTAGGACCTAAACCTCATAGGAGACCTGTGACATTAGTTGAAGAGAAGAGTCCACAGGAGTCGGCCTTGGAATCAAAAGGATCTAGGCAGAGTCTGTGTAAGGTAAGGGTCTCGGATCCCTTGCTAGGTGCTCTCCAGACATATTAAGCATTATAGGAGAAGATTCTGTTTTGTTTTCTTTGGAAAGGGAAGTTGGAACAAGGAATTAAATAAAGGGGTGCAGACACAAGCCTTATTTCATGATAAGGTATGGGTTACTCTATTTTGATCATTGGACTTCAAATAAATGATGGTTGACGCTCTCAATGAATACAAATAAGATAAGCAATAAAGAATGAGTGCTGAAATTTGTGAAGGGCCCCGTGACTGTCTGATATGTTCAGAGTACAAACCGCGATGAGGGGAACATATTTCTGAAGCTAATGATCTGTTTTTACCACTAACAGGTTTCAATGAGTAGATGCATTTGTCTGATGGAAAAGGTGCGCAGGGTTTGACAGAGCGAAGGGTATAATGGAATGTGAAATGTCATGTGGCTTTTTATACATTCATGACGACCCTTTTTTGTCTGATATTGCTGTATGCACGCTAGGCACAAGAGACTGTTTGACCTTCCTTTGTTGTGCTAGTGATGGTTTTGCACTTTTCCAGACAATATTCCGGGCCTTTTTTCATCCATAATGCATTTGGTATCGTACATAGCAGCCAGAGTCAGGGCCACAGCCTTTAATACATAGGCCTATCGGTGACATCAAGCAAACAAAGAGAAGGAGCTTTATAACCAACAAGCAGCCAATGTCACAGCATACTGTCATCAGGCAGCAGATGCATTATTCAGCATCAGAATAAATGGGCTCTCGCTGCATTTTTCATGTCTTTTCCTGTCCTCACTCTTTCTTCCTCTCCCTTTCCCTCTGTCTGCTCGTCTTACTCCCTAACTGGCTCTTTCAAACTGATTTTATTCTGTGTGTGTGTGTGTGTGTGTTCCTCTGACTGAAGCTCGACAGAGCTTGAAGGTGTGATCACGCCTGTGTGTGTATCACTGCTGAGTGTGATGTTCTGTTTATTCTCAGGCATTGCGTCTGTCTGCAGATATGCAGCTTCACACGGGTGTGCGAGTGGAAAAAGTAGACAGCGCTCGAGAGCTGTGCCGCTTAAAAAAAGAAAAAAGGAGAAAGAAAGAAGGATTCTACATGAAGAAAGAAAAGGCCTCCCAGCTTCTGTTTGACAATTTCTCGAGAGTTTGGAGTTCAGAGCCTTTGTGCACACAAATGGGAACATTTCATAGAGAATGTCTGGCAGGTTCACCTTAACTTGGAGCTTCTCTGCGCATTTCTTCGATCTTTGTTAAGACTCCAGTGTTTAGCCGCTGTGATGTTAAAGACGGTTTTGTATTTTTAAATTCCTAAAGACATGAATGTTACAAGGTACAACAGCACAAGGTAAAACAAAATCCTCCTTCCTTTAAAGTGTCATTTTAAGCCTGCCGCATTTGCTCGGCTCGGCCGCTTTTTAAGGTCTGCCGTTCTCAAGGCTGGGATGATCAAAAGCAGCATATGTTTGCTGAACTTGAAATGCCCATAAAACCGAGTTTGAATGTGTATGTATGTTTTGTTGATGTTTCAAAATGTACCGTTCATGCTCTGGTCCATATGGTCCATATGTAAATCCTAAGCTGTAAAATGTCCCACTTTAATTTCATTGCCTTAGTGATGCTACAAAAACACATTTACATATAAACACCTATTATGCCTGCATAAGATTACCCAAGCAATTCAGCCTTGTCTGCTTTAATTCTAGAGGTTTAAAAATGGACATGTAAAAATATAAACAGAAACATAACATGTTGTGTATACGGGTATATGTTCCTTAAAGGAGCACTATGTAAATTCATTTAATCAATTTGTAATGTTTTAAACTAAATTTAACTAAATTCACCAACAAAATATGAAAACAGCATTGGTGATATTGATTATATATTGTGTTGCAGAGGTATCTGCTAATAAGATTGCTAACCAGCTAACCCCGGCCCCTCCTGTCTCTAGTACCACTTTGTACCTGAAGAGGCAAGGTGACAAAAGTAGCAGCAAAATAACAGTTAACATGGGCCTTTTCCCATGTTGGAGATGCTTTTTGCAAATAAAGAGCTGACGTTTAATGCCTAACTCACAATGTTTCTGGTAATTGAACCATGGAAGGACCGCATGCAGCATGAATTTTACAGATTACATAATTTTACACATTGTTCCTTTAAAGCTGCAGTAACCTGCAGTAAACAGTAAAGCTGCATTTAAAAAAAACTTTTTGTCATAATTGTTAAAGCTGTCTCTGTGTCCTGACAGTGGTACATAAGACAGATAATCTGTGGAATAATCCAACTACTATGGCTCTGCCTAGCGCTCCTAATATAAATATCAAATTATAATAAATAATAAATTAAGATGAAAAGAAAATCACCATTCCCTATATCATACTCTTGTTTTCATAACCATCATTAATGGAGGTTCCTTTATTCTAATGACCCACCTTCTGTCTGCCAAAGGTCGAGCTAAATTTCTCTTCACCTTTTTACCACTTTCCCCAGCTAGACAGTTCTGCAATACATCTGCATGACAAAGCCACGATTATTCCACTTCAAACATGGTAATACTTTATATTACAGATCAGCTTTATAGTAACAAGTGATTTAGCAAAATAATTGTAATAACCATTTCTAGTTTATAATAAATGTTAGTCATTTAAAATGCTTGTAAGTTGTACTACCCGGAAAAAAAGCTTCTATAAAAGAATAATCTTTCCTTATATCATAACCATAACTGTTTCCATAATCATTATTAATGCAAGTTCCTTTATTCTAATGATGTGCCATTTGTCTGCCAAAGGTCAAGGTAAATTCCACTTCACAGTTACATGAAATGGGTCTGAATACACTGCTTGTTGTTGACAAAAACCTTGAAATTAAGATTTTGGAAACATATTGTTTCAGAATTATCACATCATCAATGTATAGGCATATAAAAACATGTGTAGGTTCACCATTGGTTTTGTATAGTGAATAGAGTGGCCATTATTGTGTTGCAGACATCAAGATCCCTGGTACTCATCACCACATTTGTCAGTAAGTTTCTCTAGAAAGGAACATTTCACATAATGCCTCTCAACTCAGTGAGTGGGAGTTATAAGCCAGATCCATAGAGCACTTTTGATATAAATACAGTACATGACCAAACAGGAGAACACTGCATATTATTGCCATCTAGCATTTCAAGCAAGGGATAAACAACACAGGGCCAATTAAATAACAACCAGCCTGTTCATAAATATGGTCAGCACAGCATTTAGCACATAACATTTAAATACATGACATATTCAAAATACCATAATGGCTGCAAAATGAGATATTATGAGCTATATAGGGCAAAAACCCATGTACACCAGAACTCTACAAACCTCCAGCAGTAATACGTTTACCAAACAGGTACTGTGAAAATATTGATTATACACATAATTATAAAGCTCGTTTGGGCTTGCTTACCAAAACTGGACATATTTAAAGATGAATTATGTATGCTTCACATTAACTTTTTCAATATGTGTTCTCCCAAATGGATTTGAAGTTAGATCTTAGCTTTATCCATTAAATTCAATTGTAATTTATTTGCATATCGGTGTTTACTGGGACCACAAGCATAGTTTAAACATGTTGAATCGTAAATTTTTTCAACCCTTCTGCCAGACAAATAGGCTTGTGGTGACAATTAGGTCGACATCCCCAACATCCATAATGGACAAAACACTGCTAAATTTTAAATGCCAAGCACTTCATGAGCCTGGCTTGTAACATACTAACTTTTAAACTCTCTCACTTTTAGGAGGCTGAAAACTTTCCACCAGGGGCCACTCTTAGTACTCCAGTGGCTTTTGGTCCTTCATAAGAGTCGCGCTCTCACATCAGTGACACTGTGTCCTTGTTTAAAATACTTGTCTAGTTGCACTACTGCAAAACTGCTCCCATAATTCAACACAATGAACACTTCTTCTCCTTATGTGTACACCAATTTCCCAAGAGCAAAAGCACATTCCCCTTACAGCATAATGCCTACATCTGTTTGGGAATAAACATGTGTATCTTACAGACCACTTAGAAAACATTGAAGTCTAGCTTCTCTAAAAAGTGGTTGCTGGGTAAGTGCTGCTGAAATGTGTAAGGAATGCTGTACTCTATAATGGAAGCACTTATATACACTTTTTTACCATTAATTTCTTGTCCTCTTCAGGATGGATGGTTTCTTGCTGTTATCCAGTGCTGGAGTCTCTGTATGAGGAGGAGTAAAACAATGCCACAGCTTTGATCTTTTGATTACAGAGATCTGGTGGAGTCATTTATTCCGGCTTGAAAGGAGAAAATGAACTGTCAACATCGGGCACATTTAGCATTGAAAGAACTGTTCTGAAAATTCGTCACTGTCTTCTCTTCAATCTCCTTAACACAAAGAAAGAAGCACTTTAAAAGGTCTTTGTATCGCTGCTATTTAGCAAAAGGACATGTTACAAAAGGAGGACATAAATAAGAAAGTCATGGTTCAGTGTACAGCTGACGGACACAAGATAGCTATCTACTCTGCTTGTATCTCAAAAAAAGACGTATCGTTAGTTTTATCTATAAAAAAGAAAGAAAAGAGGGTGTAACTGATTGTTCTCAGTTTTTTATAGGTTTCACAAACTTTAATGACGAACCACAGGAAGAGGGTTCTTAAATTTAAACATCATGAAGAGAATGTTCCATTTTCATTCCCAATCCATATATATATCATATATATATGATAAATATGATATATTTGTGTTTTTATATATGTTTAATATATGTGCTTAATATCAACTTACAATTTGAGTTTTGATTGATATGTGATATATGATTGATATATGTGAAATATGTTACTATTGTATTCTTTAGTGAAATCAGAAAGGACATCAGGTGAGCACAAGATACTATCGGGAGGCACCAGATACTTTGTAGTGAGTTCCAGGATCTATGCTCACTTTCCTGTACTGAACCCTGTTTCTCCTAACACTGATTTAAAGCCAGCTTGTGGCAGGCATTAGAGCTGAACCTGTTGGCGAAAGTTTTTATCAGCTGCCTAAGTCTGGCTGTTATGTAAGCCATGTTAAGTGAGCATGCTCCTTTAGAAATTGACAAAAACTAGACTCCTTAACAGTCTCACTTTTTTAAATGCCACTGTTTAGATGAAACATAGCTGGCTCAAACAAACAGTCTAAACTGTGACACGGTAGATATTAGAAATTTTACTAATATTATTAATTTTTAATCTCTTTGTTTTATATACATACATACACATATATATATATATATATATATATATATATATATATATATATATATATATATATATATATATATATATATATATATACACATATATATTGATGAACTGACTTTGCATCCTATGTTTACATTCACTGTGTCCTTTAATATGACCCATTCTACTGCCAGTGTTTATGCAAATTGCATGGCTGTATGTTTAATTCCATGCACCTGTTAGTATTGGAAGTTCCTAAAACAGCTGAAGCCACTAATTAGAAGGGGCATCTTCATGTTTTTTGGACATGTGGTGTAGTTTGGAGAAATTGTAATCTTAATCAGCCTCCTGGCACAGGAAATGGGGAAGTAAGCTGTGTCTGTAGTGATCACTGAAAGGCACCAGAAAACTTTTTATTTTTTTGCACAAAATAAAGCAAAACTTTTGATGGAAAATGTTGTTGTAGGAGATAAAACGACACTAAACATGCTGAGGGGAGAAGATAAGTTGACTCAGTCTCACCATTGTGTTGCAGGCACAGAATGCATTTTTCAGCCAGGGCTTTTATTATAAAATTAGGCTGACTAATTTGCTTTCAGCAGCATTCACATCCTATCAGGGACACAGGATGCTGAAAAGAACATGGCATTGCGTTGCTTTACCTTAACTAGATGAGTGCACAAAACAAACAGGAAAGGCAACAACAAGAAAACACTGAAAGACTGAACAGCATGGCAATATAGGTAGCGCTGAAACAAGAATTCACAAGGACTGACTAAAACCAGGCAGTGTTTATATAATGGATGAGTCATGTAATGAGCCACAGGTGTTTCTAACCACAGAGTCACATGACTGCTAAACCACTGCTGCATCATTACCGCTACATGGGGCTTTGTGAATGCCAGGTAATTTACGTGAAGATCTGCAGTGGTTTTTAAGTGGCAAAGAAGAAAACGCCAAATAAAAATCCAACTTTCTTTTTCATTTGTTGGTAGTTTCAAAGTGGCTAGATATGATAAGTATCCCGGCATAGAAGATTACTTTATTGCTTAATATAAAATGTTGCAGAGCACTAACAGACATTTTTAAAGGGCTAACTATTCCTAAAGTTGAGTATGCTCAAGGAAAAAAGTCAGTGGATTTATTAGAATCTCTAAATCTGTAAAACAAGTATTGTGTCAATGGACAGTATAGCTATAAAAGAAACAAACATGGCAGAGCTTCTTAAGGTGGAACATTTTGAAAAACAATACCAGAAAGTGTTTTGTGATGGAAATTGGCTTGCTAGAGTGTACTGGGTTCTCTCTGAGTTCTCTCTGTCTGGTGGCTATTGGAAGAATTGAGCCCCACTGACAAAAAGCAATGGGTAATAATCTCACATCTCAACTTAATTTGAATGGTTATCTAACAATTAGCTGCATAGCTAGCTGACTAGGCAGAGCTACATAATGACAGTGCAGATGAGCCAAACATAACACATACACACCTCCAGCAGTAGTGCCATCGCTGGTCCTCTACAGACCACTGACTAACCCACGCCTCTTAGTGCTGGCCAGATATGATTCAAAGGATCGCCAAAGGCTACTTTCAAGGGGCTAAGAAACCCTAGTGTAGAGCTTGCAATTTTACACTGACCCTGAAAGCTGCACCACAAGTGAGCTTAAGGTCAGTTTTAGTTTTCGAATGTCACTGTACTAGTCAGGTCTGGCTGGGTTGGGATGCAAAACTGCAGGTAGAGACTGAAATTTCCTGCTGGTGCAGCCCTGTACTATGTATACATGTATGCCCTGCACTACACATCTGAGTTTTAGTGCACAATTGGGAGTTTGTTTAGCCAGTCATCAATCTTCAACTGATTGAAAACTGCTGAATCCACTCGAGCCAGACAGCAGCATGGTGTCTGATCACTCAAAGCCCATCTGATCCCTCTCTCCAATAATGCACTGCCCCTAGACAGAAGCAGGAAAGTCATCACTAAACTGTGTCATGTCGGCCTCACACCTGCCAGTGTCGGGGATTATCGTGCTCACCTGTGAGTCACAGATCCAGCCGAGCTCAGCGCAGATGAGACATCAGATTGGAGCTTACTAGGAGCGAGCTGTCAGCTATGATTACTGCTCGCCTTGAAATGATAATTACAATACATTTACTAGGTGCTATTCCATAAGCATGACAGACAAGGCAGAACCGCCACTGATTTCAAATTGATGCTTTTGCTACATACCGCATTTACCAACTCATCAGAAAGATCTGCACATAGTCATATGACTTGATTTCACTGCATTTTTGATTAAAAAGACACTGAAAGTGAAATAGTGGGGCAGCATCATATGCTAAACGTAAAAAGCTCCAGCCTTCTATTCAGAATCTACTGTCAAGAAAAGCCTTTGTTGTAACATTTGATTTATTTGTTTAATCACTTTTACTTACATATAAAAAGGTATAGCAGTTCCTCCAGGACATCCATGCAAATTCAGACAACATTAGTAATTATTCAGACTAGTAATAACTGTTAGGCATTTCCAGTCACCACAATATGCTGTATTACATTTGTATATTGTGTAAGTGCTACATCCCATGCACTGTAGGGATCGTGTGGGTGCTTTTGTCTTGGGCTGGGGGGAGTAGTATAATCAATAATCCCTTTTTCTTTTGAACTATTTGAAAATATCATGCTAATTACTATTAATATTGCCCTGCCTAATTCAGTGTTGTACAATGCTCCTGGATTTTCTACCAAAAACGTTTGATTTACTTCAATATTTGACTCTAGAAATTTGCTTATTTTATATACTGTAATTCTAAAAAGTTGGGCCATTGAGTTAAATGCTAATAATGATGATGACTAAATAACCTTTGACATGTAAATTGAAAATGGAACAAAACATAGTTTATGTTTTAGCTTTTTAATTAATTAATTCTTATTTATTTATTTTTTAATGTAGTCTGATTCCAAATTTGCTGCCATGCCTGCAAGATATTCCAGAAAAGCTGAAATGGGAGAATCTTACCATTGTGTTACCTCCCCCTTTTCTTTTTAACAGCTACGAACTGATCCTGTATTAAAGAGATATTTTTGTCATTACTCCACCATGCACGTTCCCAGCTCTGCGATGGTATAAAGCCTTTGTTGTCATGTTTTAAGTTTAATGCGACACATGTTTTATAGCTGCATCACCTGTTTTCTTAACATTAAGCGATGTTCCCAGTCCCTGTCCCAGTGTTTTAGAACTTGTTGCAGGCATCAGTTTCAGAAAGTCCATATATTCATAAACATTAAATAATATGTATTTTATAATATAATATATTAGTATGAATAGAAATGTAAACATATTATATTTTTATATGCACTTCATTTCCTGTTAGTTTCTCCTTTTATAAATCAAAAACTAACTAGGGAACCAACGCAATCATAAAAAAATCTGTTTATGTAACACCACCAAAACAAGCAAACAAATGCTGCAAAATTTAATAAAAGCCACTACAAAAGCAACCATTTCAGCCCGAATATCACTAAAGGTTGGGACTGTTATGCACATTCACAAAGCCTGACTTTGAATTAGTAGTGCAGGTTTACTTTCACCAGCCTCTTAGCTTCAAACTTGACCAATTAATTTGGCCCCTAAATGAGATGACCAAATGTTATGTTAGCATTAATAAGAAGCACATGCATACATGCGAACACACAGACGCACACACTCGGCACAATGAGTGTGTCAGCTAATGCTTTTGTTCCAGATGAGGGCTGTAATGAAATGTGACAGGCTGTATGTGTGGGGGTTGTGTTGATGGCTAATTGCAGGGCTTGTTTTGTGAATAGGCTCATTGATAGACATCCGCAGGTCTGCATAATGTCGTGTAAATAGGGCCTGATGGTGTCTTAACCTCATTTAAGCAGCGCTGTTCATTTCTACGGCTCTCTCTTTCTCTCTCTCTTTCTCTCTCGTTCTTTCTCTCTCTTAGGCCATATGATTTAATGCAGAGCCTGAACTGTATACTTCCCCTGGACTGGTTTCTCTAATTGCAAGGTCCAGGGTAATGTGTATGAGGGCAAACTGATTTGTGAGGAGGAAAACATCAGTGGAATGCTTATGCATGGACACGGAATGACAGAATGCATCTCCATTTTTCTTTTTATTTTCACTTTTCCACATCATTTGGCGACAGCAGATGCTCTTTACATGGTATGACTCTTTTATGATGAATGAATCAAGACAAATGGCCTTACAATGAAAAGTAAGAACATTTGGTAACACTTTACTAAAGGCTAAACAGCATATCACAGTCCATAAAGTTATCCATTGTTTGTAGATCCTTATTTTTCCACATCATTTGAACTCATCTGTACTTTATATTTTGTCATAATTTCATGGCTAATATACAAGTTAAGAATGTTGTTTGCCTCCTTGAGTAAAGAGTACCGTGGATTAGTCTAAAGAAAGTTGTGTGATGTGCGGCCCTAACGTACTAGAAAGCTGCTGTTCAGCTACATTTAGCTCATACTGCTTTCACCGTCACTGCTTCTATTTTCAGTTTTCAGTGCATTTCTCTTCTTCTGTTGTGCTGATTTGCTGGGCTGCACAGCCAGTCATGACTCTTTCTCACTGCTAACTGACTGTTGATGCTGATTCAGCTTGCTCAATAAACCAAAATAGCTTTAACCTTCATAAACATGTTATTCAGGTCTGGCCTGCTAAAACTGATTATTACCCTGAATGTGTATGGCGTTTAGAATGTTTGAATTCTAAAACATCTAACATGCAGGTATGTTTTTTCATTGTGTGTGTTTTTTTTGTTTTTTTTTTGACGCCTGAAAAACTGAAATAGGCTTATTCCAGGAATGGTCAGTTATCAGTACACTTGGAATGATTTTTTGCTTAGGTATCTATCAGTAAAATGCAGTAAATGCATCAGTAAGGGTGGTCCTATCCTTAATACAGAACTAGACTTGGTTTAAAGGGGAAAAAAGTGATACACTTAAAATTTTCATTTTGGAGATCAAAACTCACAATATGGTTGTGGTGATGACTTGGAGGTTTGACAAATCAAAGTGTCTGATGGTTTAAATGGTTTAAAAGGTCAGTCCGTTATACATTACTAATACATGTTAATAAGAAGGCCAGGCCTGAATAACAAGGACAACCTGAACACAATGCACATACATGTTAATGATCAATATTAGAAGCCCAAAACTGAATAACAAGGCCAAACATCCTAAACACCATATACATTCAGGGTAATAATCAGTTTTAGCAGGCCAGACCTGAATAACATGTTTATGAAGGTTAAAGCTATTTTGGTTTATTGAGCAAGCTGAATCAGCATCAACAGTCAGTTAGCAGCGAGAAAGAGTCATGACTCTCTGTGCAGCCCAGCAAATCAGCACACCAAGAGAAGAGTCTTCAAAAACACTGAAAACTGAAAATAGAAGCAGTGATGCTGAAAGCAGTATGAGCAAAATGTAGCTGGACAGAAGCTCACTAGTACGTTAGGTACCTATTCTGCACATCACAAAACACTCTTTGGACTAATCTGACTGAAAACTTCTCTGGATAATTTTTGCCCCCTTCCGCTCATAACATAACTGGGTTAGTCTGTGCCACCCAAATAAGATGAACTATTTTCTTTTGCGTGGACAAAGAACATACATGCCTGTCAAATGTAAAATGTAGTCATGGCTGTGGGTTCACATGTAACTTTTCACAGAAGGCACGGTGGGCTGTTGGGCTGGTGGGCTGGTCTCAGAATGACTGAATTGAATCTCTGCTTGATCTCTGGTCATAGTGCCTGTCCTGTGGCTAGCATCCACGGTGGATAATACAGGCAACTAGTCCGCTCACTACAATGTACTCTTCATACGTGGAAATGTGCTTATAGACTGACACCCACACATACATATATGAGAGGTGTGGTGTGTCTTGATGTGCACTAATAGAGGTTAAAGTCTAGAAGTCTAAATGAGAACTGCAAGAAGTACACTTGTTTATCCATTTTTGACATTTCATTATTACAAGCATAATAATATATAATAATAATAATAATAATAATAATAATAATAATAATAATAATATGAACAAATAATAACTGAACAATGTCTCATCATTGCTGGTAACAAGAGGATCTGTAAAGAGGATACATAGTGTTTAAATGATCCTGGCTGTATTTGTTACGGGTAACTTTATTTGATAATTTCAAGGATTTATTTGAAGCCATGTCTAGAAGTGATTCTGAACACTGATGAGCATTGCTAAACCTGCTCAGCTGTTCTCTCAGTGTGGTGTCTTAGCCCCATGGGGTTCAGACAGACATGCACGCACATTTCAGTGTGAGATTGATGTTTTCAGTATTGCACTCTTGTTTTTAGTAGTACAAACTGTTCGGCACAGGGCTTTATTAGCTCTTCTTATTTATTCTACAGTGCGTTAGGTAGAACTAGCCATTAGTCATTGTGTCTGTGCTTCAGTACCGCGCGGTGGAAATTGAGGATTACTGCTGGCTAAGCAGGGCGGAAGGGGGCAGCTACCAATGCCTTCCAGTACTGAATGATGAATCACCTACACACCTCTACACACATGCATACGCACCTACACTCACACATGCACACAGGACCTGTGTATACCCAATATGCATGATATATATGTAACCACCAATACGTAAAGATATATTGTATATTAGTAATGATCTTAATGTAGTAATTCTGTAATGTTCTGTAATGTTCTAACATACAGCTCTGGATAGATTTGAGAGACCACCAAAAACATGTCTCCTAAATTCCAGATCAGCTATTGTATTTTGGATCTGTTTATTTAGAAAATCAGTAACGACGTCTCCAGAAGCCTGTTTTTTTAACCATGCTTGCTGTGCATTTTACCCCAGCCTCTCCTCGACTGTCTTTCTGTAGGTCACTTGTGGTCATCTTATGGTGGTTAAATGACCTCGAATGCGGTGGCGCACATCACGGTCAGTAGAGAGTGGTTTTCGCCCTCTGCCTGTCTGTAGCTGTGTTGTCCTGTATGTTTGCTGCTTGACCTTGTTCTTATGAGCCAGACGCTCACTGTAACTGCCAGTAAAGCTAGAACCCAACCTTCTGTTCCTCAATAGGAACCTGCTGTACATGTAAAGATGCTGATTTAAGAAGAAACTGGAGTGGTCTCTTATTTACTGAGCTACAAATACATAAGTAGTGTCTCTCAGTATGGCGTCAGGCTGCTAATGCAACATGCCAGATGTCTCAGCATGGAGTTGAAGAGGTTCCTAATGGTGTCCTGAGATAATCCAGCCCATGCAGCTTGAATATTCCTACACAGTTCTTGCAGATTTTGCAGTAGGGGTGGAGGTGGAGTGACATCAGACCTTCTGGAAGTGTGTTGCGTGACATCACACTGTTTATCTTGGTGCTGACCACAGTCCTCCACACACAGATTTGTTGGTCGTCTCTACCAAGGCAAAAGCGTGACTCATCACTGAAAATGACCTGCTAACATTCTAAGTCACTCAGTGACGGTCTGGCAAGGCACCATTGCAGTTTCTGGTGACGTCGACACAATGTTAAGGGCAGTCATCATAGCGGTCGGTAATACAGTAATATAGCTCGTCCTTGCTTCCATCACATGTGTTACTGCTGAGTGTAAAACTTGAATCATTCATGTGTCTCATAATGTCAAACCTACCTACCAAGTTTCATTCCTCCTGAGTGCAGCTATTTGTGCAACTGTTGTTTTGATGATGGCTGTCTGACAAGGATATATAAATATATATATATATATATATATATATATATATATAAAGCAGTTTTCTTTTAGTCAATGTAAGCTTGTTGGTTTCTCTCTCTCTCTCTCTCTCTCTCTCTCTCTAAAACACTTATTTCTTAAAGCGAACAAATTTTTATCTGTTTGTGCAAAATTCCACCATTAACAATATAAAAAAGAATGCTGAGACCATTATAATGAAATAGCCTTCAACAGGTCACCTGAGTCATGCTCTGCTTGACCAGCTACACACGCGCACACACGCATTGTTACCTATGGCTCAGGGAGATTTATACCCCTTTCTGTAGATGGAGTTAGGTGGCTGGGTGCCCCATGGCCTTCTGGGTAAAATGAAAAGTCTTGTGGAGATAAATTATTAGCGCAGTGGCTGATTTGGCCGCTACGCTTGGCCACTCGGGCGAGCTCGTGTTTATAATTGATTAGCCTCCCACGATGTTTTCTCATTTAGCGACCTTTGTGAAACACGGTCACGCTCGTAAACCCCAAACCTCCCTCCACTCCCTGTTCCCTCGCTCCACTCCTCTCCCTGACACGAGAACACTCCCCCTACCTACAGAGACAAACGAGGGATGAGAGAGAGGGAGGGATCAGGAGATAGAGCGAGAGAGAGTAGCCTTGTGAAGCTGTAACTCTCATAACCTGTGCTTCCGAGCCCTTCGTGAAAAGCCACTGCTCACTGCTGCGTGTCTGATAAAACCTCACATTAAAGCCCTTCAGCCACACTTACCTCTCTCTATCAGATCCTGGATCTGCTATAATAACCAGGCACAAGCCCTTCATCCATACTCTGCCGTACTATCTGATCCAGGATCTGCTTCAATAACTCGAATGAAAATCTGTACCGCTTTCTGGGTACTTCGCTATCAGGAGAAGAGACTGTATTGGGGTCGTGCTTTATCACTAGGGCTGGCCGATAAGATGATATGGTATTATTATCATGATGAATTACACCACAATATGCTTTCCTGAACACACTGCAAGTATCATTACTGGTTTTAGAAACAAGCTGATTGCATGGTTCATAAAACAAGAGCCAGTTGTAGAAAACTGAAACCAACAGTCAAAATCACTATGCCATTTGTAGCTGACCATTGCAAAATGATGTTTGCCCTGCCTCTTTGCTAGGCTGAGCTGTCTCTAAGCCATTTCTTCATTTATGAAGGACAAGGTCATAATAAAACTGCATTGAAAATGACCATAGCAGTGAATTATGTATGTCACTTAATTAAAAATTTTAATAAAACAATAATATAAAACAATTAATAAAAGAGTTAACAAGCTAAAGATAAACACGTGTAATGGAGAGCTTGTTAGTCAGTAGTTTAGCTACTTTAGACTGCAATTAGTACAACCTTACCAAACAGTTGTCACATCTGTTGTTGACAGTTCCCCTCCAAGCCTGCAGAGGTCACAGTCACCTGAAGACTTGCCTAGATCTGCACCTGATTCTAATTGGAGGACATTTTGCCCAGTATGTAAGCTCTGAATTCACAACCATGGTGTAAAGTGTTTGGTTTTGTCCTTCTGATTCTCAGTGTCTTTTTTCGAGTGATTTCTTTCAACCATGTTTCTTCAGATCTATGGTTCTGGGGTTGTGTATTTGTCTACTGTTTGTTTTTAATGGTGTACACTATACGGCCAGTACTGTATGGACAACTGACCGTTACATGTATAGAAGTTTGTTGGACATCCCAATCCAAAGTTATGGGCATTAATATGGAGTTGATCCACCCATCAACCCCAACCCCCCAACACAACCGACCCCTTTGGCACCACTCCATCACTGGCACTAATCCCATGGCAGCTCTAGGGAGGTATTCTACAAAATGCCTACCAAAATGCCTCCCTAAGGGCATTCTACAAAACTGTGTTTTGTGCAGGTGGAAATTTGTGTCCTTTCAGTCAAAAAAAAGTCTTTGTAAGTTCTGGCACTGATGTTGGACATCAGACCAATGGAGTTCCTCACACCAAACTTGTCAAACTATGTCTTTATGAACAGGGGCACAGTCATGCTGGAGCAGGAAAGGGCCATTTGTTGCCATACAGATAAAGGCACAGAAATGTCTAAAATATCTTTGTATGCTGTTTCATTAACATTGCCCTGCACTGGAGTCAAGGGACTGAGCCCAAACCATGTACAGCAGCCCCAGTGCCTCAACACTCCAATGCTCCAGAGTCCAGCTGCTCAGCCATGAAAACCCATTTCACAAAGCTCTCGACACACAGTTCTTGTGCTGATGTTGCTTCCAGGGGCAGTCTGGAGCTCTGTAGTGAGTAATGCAACACAGGATAGGCTCTATGCGCTTCAGCACTCAGTGCCCCCACTCTGTGTTTGGTCTACCATGGTCTATGGCTTTCTTGTTCTTCCATTTAGCAATTACAAAATATTAGCAGTTGATCAGGGAAGATCTACTAAGGCAGCAATTTCCCAAAATCACGTGTGGCAATAGGTAGGATCCTGTGATGGTGTCATGTTTAAATGCATGGAGCTCGGTAGAATTACCTATTCTGTTGTTAGCATACAGAGATTGCATGGCTAAATCACTGTACTCATATATCTGACTGTATTTTGTGTGGTGGAGATGCTCTCAGTTTGGAATTCCAGCCAAACTGTCTATCCCAATCATCACATTTTCTACATTGTTGATGGTCATTTCACTACTTGTGCTTCAGAACCAGGAAAGATTGCCAAATACTAATCCATCTCGGTTAGGCTCCTCTGCTATCTGAATTGAAATCTGTCCTTGACACTTTAATGACCCGACATGGTGGTTCAGGCCCGTCTCACCGTGTTTACACTTGCAATATTGATCTCCTTCTAATGGGTAAAAAATGCCTCTCACTCTGAACTAAATGTGATGTGTAGGACTCTCTCTCTCTCTCTCTCTCTCTCTCTCTCTCTTTCTCTGCTTCTCTTTTCTAACACTCCTCTCTTGAGTGGAGAGGAAAGACGTGGGAGGTCACATCCACTCATCTCCCATTAGGCACTCGCAAGCCTTCGAGTTTGTGTGTGTCCTCTCTATAGTTGGTCTTGGTAATTAGATGCTGATGGGTCTCTAATGGATTCCACTTAGAGGATTAGGGTGCAGGCCAGGGCCCCAAGGAGCACCACCAACACAACAACAGTAACACTACCAACCAGCATGGTGGCAAAAGCAACAACATCTATTACATCTTACCTTTTGTTGATGACTACCGGCATAAAGTAAAGAGGCTTCAAGAATTCTTTAGTAAAAGTAATGCTTAAACATAGAAGCATGGCAGGGATAATATGATACATGTGCTGTTCTCATTATGTTACAGTTTTCTCCACAAGCTCATGACTATATAGAAGTTTGGAACTTCACAGGCCGCCATTATAAATATATATTGTTAATCACCTTCCTGATTGAATTAAAGGCTACATGTAATAAATTGATATTGCTTTATTTATTTATTTAAAATTAATTTTATTATTGTGTATATTGGCATGATGGAAAAGCTGGTCCATAATCAGTACTGTGCAAAAATGATAGCTCACGTCTTATGTAATTCCTAGTCAGGTCAGTAATGACATGGAAGCTCATTTTTTGGCATCATAAAAAAAAGAAAAAAATGACATTCAACAGAAAGTTACACAAAACCTCAACCACTGGCTTTGATTTGTTCAGATCCTCGCAAATCCTGCTGGACATGGATTACAAGGTTGGGGCCTACTACCTGGACCGCAGGACTGGGACCAAAGTACTGGTTGGCGGAGGGTGTGGGAGGAAGAGAATGTTGAAACACATAACAGGAATGTAAGCTGAATCCTTTTAAAGACGTGCAGTAGACTGTGAGTGGCCAGAGTAATGAACAAATGACCTAGAACAACACTCACTCTTCTTCCTGTAAAAGTCTGCAAGCTTATCCACAAAGCTTGATAATTATTTGTTCATAAGCCCATTAAAAGTATTTCTTGGGACATGTTATTGCACAAGAGTGTACATGTACTTCTTAATGCATACTCATTTGATGGCATCAAAAAAGTTACGCTATAGGTTTGATATACTATGCCTACAATGCTGTGTTTGACTAGTATTGTCAGTCTTTACTTATTTTGTTAAAATTTTCCTACCTGGTTCTAACCTGTTTCTATTATACACCATCAAAACTGTAGCTGCGCCAATAGACAGAATCAGTTGCTCTGAGTTTTATGTAGGAAGTTAAGAGTGTAGGTGGAAAAGAATGCAGGAGATACATGAGTGAGAGACAGTTGTGTTCTCGTTTGGTTTATTACCATACTTTTTACTCAGTTTTTACTGTTGCTATGCTCTTGCCAGCCACAAACTTTTCATAAAAGTCATCTAAACATGTGTAGCTCCCACACAGTGAAGTCACCGCTGCCAAAAGAACTGCCTGATTAATTGAGCTGAATTTAATTCTGTAGGTGTTATTTTTTTTTCAAAGATTTATTTGTGGTTCAGTTATTTAAACACATGTATAGTACTTTCCTGCAACACTGCAAATGAGGATGTCAGTTCCCCTCTGCATTTAGGTATGAATTCTTAAGGGCTTGTTAAGACCATAGCTATATCATAATGAGCAACTTTTACTTTTGCTGATTGCATGGTTACATTGCTGGCAAACACAAGCAGGGGCTTTTGTGGATTACTTCCTGGCACCATTATTTCGTTTAGTTAGCTAGTGTTGGGTTCGCTATAAGGTGGTTGGATCACTCTTCGATCAAAAAGAAAGCCAGATGGAGACGGATTTCCAACTTGTAGTCGTTTTTATTTGCTGCAGCTTCCAACATAGACATTTCACTTGCTTGCTCTGAGCTGCACTTCCCGCAACACAGAACCATGTGACCTTTTCCACCAATCACACGACAAAACACATTCAGGTGACTAAAATACAGAACACTATTTTTTTCTGAACTGTTACAGCGCTAGAACTGAATTAAATTATTTTAACTCTTCACTGCATCATGCCAAAATAAAAGTTTACACTAGCTCAGTTCTCATTCCGAAAATTCACAGTTAGGATTGTTTAATGGCTTCTACACACAAATAGCATTAAAGAGAAAATAAATATTCATATACTACACAAACCCCTGTATAACACTGAGTATAGAAGCTTTTCACAGCCTATGCAGCCTGCTCTTTCGATTTGAAATTTGGTGCTAAAATGTTTCCAGCCACACTGTAAGCTTGTTTCTGCAGTCCAGTATCCCACTGTGCATTTTACAGTAATTTTACTGTAAGGTGAAAAAAATACATTTCACAAATGGAAGCAAATGTGAATGTGACATTCTAAGTGTTACAGCAAGGGGACTTACAGCAACTGTCAAGCTAAACCAAGATGTGTAACATTGCTACCATGCTTCTCCTATTCAGCACTTATGGCTAACCGGCAGTCTCAAGGCTCTTAAAGAAAATCGTAATCAGTAAACAATGAAAAAGCAAAACATCTCAAGTTTTATCTTCTAGCTATAATAAAGAGCAGCTAAAAGTGGTTGAAAGCAAATCATCTCTGCAGTGAAGGCCTGTTCTGATGGTTAGTTGTTTTGATGTTCATGACACATGACATGAATAGGATGTGTGCACGTAGATTGTTTCAGGACACTGGTTTGGACACATTAGTGACATATTTAAGTAATTTCCCTACATTACTTTTGTACTTGCACAGCGCACTTTACACATGCTAATGCACCTTACTTGCATCCTTACAGTACTGTACTCTCCCTTTCTTTACTTAGTGTTTTTCTTTACTTGGTCGTACTTAGTGTACATATATATATTATACTTCTTATTTTTCTCTCTCCTTTTATATTGATATTTATTTTTTAAGACTGTAGGGAATGGAGGAACTGCAAAGTAAGAATTTCATTGTACAATGTAACTGCTTGTTATGCTGTGCATATGACAATAAAAATCTTGAATCTTGAATCTACACAAATGTGAACCATCATGGTAGAGAGATCAAAATGGATTTCATTAATGAAGCTTGAAATGTGAACACAACAAACAGCAGTGAGCAGTCAGGACCCAGTGGCACTGAAGTAATACCTAGTATCAGTGCCTAGGTAATAACCGGTGCATGTTATAACATTCACATGTCTTTAGACATTGTGTATCATCTTTTACTCCTTCTAAGTACCCGGTTAATACCTCAAAAAACCTAGTGCTGTAAAAAAAAGCATTACTTAGAAATCCATACTACCCACCACACCAATCTACCGATTCACTGGCTCCACCCACACCATTTTTTGACTGGAAAGTTAGCTTCCCTTTGCAGCCTGACTCAAAATGACCCCTGGCAACTAATTTACCAGCCAAAGCTTTCACTGTCACTAGAGACAAAACAGCATGGCACCCCCTTACTTGATGAAAGATTTTAAGGATACACTTTCGGTGTTGAAGTTAGCTATTACAGCAGTGATAGTGCAATCAGTGGTGTTTTCCACTCCAGGTATGTTTGAAAGGATAAAAGTGCCCTTAAGGTAATTTCTAGGGCTGCTGGCCTTTGATAAATCTGCCTATAAATTCAGGCAATTACAGTGCTCAGTGCCAGGGTTTCACACACCGAGGGCAGGAGCAGAGAGTACTGCCAATAGTATGATAGTCAGGCCACTAAACTCTTGCACAGAAAGGTCTCTTTGCCTCTCGCCAGCACTCCTCTAATGAGCACTCTATAAGGACTTTGGTGCGCTTATGACTAATTTAACTCATCTGACTAATTAAGTCTCCACTTCCGTACGGCTGCCTTCACTTGTGTCACTGTAGGTCACATTAGTGCCATTAATGGGGAGCTTCTGTGTGCGCGCGTGTGTGTGTTCATTATATCTGTCTTATTAAGGCAGAGGGAAATAGATTCTACACTACCCACCAATGTGCACATCATTATCACATGAATGTGCATTACATCATTATCACATGAATAAAATACATTACTCCATCAACACATTATAGATAGTCATTTGAAGTTAAATAACCAAAATTAACTTGCATTAATGCTGAATGCATATCTTTTAGCTTACATACAGGGGGTTGGAAATGAAACTATACCTGGATCATTGTGGTGTAGGGCCTCCATTAAGGCCATACAGCATCAGTTTCTTGGGAATGACATATACTGCGTAACGTAGATTTTTAGGATTCTTCTTGGCAAGCAGGTTGATGCTGATGGAGGTTCATTTCTTGGGTGGTATAGATAGTGGCTCTTGATACATTGAAGTTCTATATGAAGATTATATTAAGACTCAACAATTTGTCCTCTTTTGAACTCTGGTATGTCTTGTTGCATTAACATGTGCTGACATGTAACTATCTGTTTCTGCTCTTACTAAGCAATGTGCAGTTATGAGGCTTCTAATGCTGAGGACCTACTAAAATCAAAGGTTTAGACCAACCCCCTGGCTATGCTACTTCAGAGTTTCTTTAATTCTAGCTTAATGCTTTGCTTTAGAACGAAAAGTGAAGACCTCAAACTATAAAATAACAATCACAGATGTATGCAGTTTAAAACATTACAACATTAACTAAAATATCCACAGAATGTGAGGAAAGAATACTTTGAACAGTAAGGCAATGTCTATGTATGTGTGGCTACTGAAGTTAGCATGCTAACCAGTTAGCCCCAACCCATCCGCTCTCATAATATTGCTTTGTAGAGACAATAGAGTTGATTGTGCGTTACTGTAGTGTTGGATCTGCCTTCAGTCCAACATGAAAGGATGATCAAGTGACACTGTCCTGAGATGTATTTTAAATCCTTGTCAGTCATGCTGAAGGGTCGCTCCCGCAATTGGCCAGTGATTGCCATGGCCCCCTCCATCAAGAATCCATGTTTGCCAGTTAATAACAGTGGAGATGCTTTTTGTAAGTAAAGGGATGAAGTTGGACGTTGCAACTTAACATTTAGACTGCTAAGTAAACAGCTGTTGTTGTTTCTTATGATACGGTGGACATCTCAACCTTCTAGTCATATGGTGCCCTTTATTATTTGGAATATGTTCATGGGTCATCTTAAAAACTGCTCCTTCGAATTAAATACAATAAGAGACATCATTTAAATCTTTATGGCAGTGTAGTTTAAAAACTAACTTTGCTTTTATTTGACATTGATCATTTGATTCTTTTTCCATTGTCAGTCAGGCATATCATGCACCCTGTAACACAGAGAAAACAGTTTTTAAATAGACTCTCAGACTCTATATTCACACCAGCAGGTGACAGATTTGTAGCCATGACAAATCGAGTTGTGATTTTCTCAACTTCATGAAATGTACTATTGCAGGGTCCAACAACATTATAAATATCCCATTAATATTTATTCCATTTTATATAATGTGTCTTTGCACACATACAATTAAGGAAATTTGAACCGTGGAAGAAAGTAGGGGGTATTGCTGGTGTCTCTGGTAAGTTAGGTCACTCGATAGCTAGCTAAGTTAGCCATCCAATAAAGCTAGCCACAAATGCAAGCAGTTGTGGGTGAGCTAATAACAAGCAGTGGGGCAGCCAGTTTAGCCTGAAATATATTCCATCTTGTAGATTTCCACTTGTCAAATGTTGAGCATGATGGCGAAATAATACTCATTATTATTTTTCACAAAGATATGAAATGGTTATTGAAGTATGAAAATGTGTTATTTGGTAAAAGCAGTATGTAGGGTTTCGTAGCATGAAAAACCAAATCAGTATGTACAGTTCACACTGATCTCACAGAATGACTCAAAATTGTGTTAATGTAATTTATTCATATTATACGGAAAGGAAATAAGCGAATACACTGCTTATTTCAGTTTTTCTCTCTCTCTCTTTCTCCTTTTCCCTTGCTGTCTCTCTTTCTCTCTTTCTTTTCGATGCATTTTTATAGCAGGAAAGGTGAGGCCTAACAACTGTCATTCTTTCCTGAGATCAAACAGCATGTTATCATTCTTCTGCACAATCACATCTTCTGTCTGAATATCTGCCTCCAGCTCCCCACATCTCATTAACTCATTAACAGTGCACAACTGATGGGATTAGCCCTCAACAAAACTTCACACCATCAGGGAACGCTATTGCATTAGACGCATGATTGGTTTTCACAGTGAATTTTGCTCTAATCTCGTTTAAGCCAACTGTCTGTAGTATCCAAATGTAGTTTGCCAGGGATTTTTTTATTGTTTATAGCATCGACAGCAGTAGGATCTACCTGATTGGCAGTTTCTGGGCAGGTTTCGTGTTGCAAATCTGATTTCCTAAAAATGAAGGTGCCAAAAAAGGGTTCCTTGGCACACTGCCATACTTATTTTACTAAGAACATTTTCAGTGGCTACTTGTTTAAAGGAATACCCCAGCATTTTTGTCTGATCTCTATCAACGTCATGAGTAGTAAACAGTCTCTTACCACAGACAGTAATTTCAACACTTTCTCTAGGGTCCTGTGGACCTGTGGTAATTTGACTATCGGATAAGAAAGTGACATGGTCATGCAAGGTGTTAGAGCAGTTTATATATAGCCTTTAAAATAAATTCAAACTCTTATGTTTTTTCATTATCCTTGTTCTCCTGTAGTTCACCCCCCTGGATTTTGTTTATTGTAGTTGAGCCTATACATTGGGTAATTTGGCATACCACAATAACAAACATACACAGTAGTGATATCTTGGACACTTTACATGTACGGTACTATGAAAAACTCATCTTCATTTATCTTCTATATTGGATAAAGGATAAACTCCGTCGATAAAGAATGAGAAAGAAAAATGAACACAAGTGAAAACTAAAAATTATTCAAAGATACAGAGAAAATAGACTCTCTATATCAGACCTGGTAGAGTGTCACCATCAGAAAAACAGCACTTTAAATTTTCACCTCTCAGGAAAAGGAGAAGATCAAGTTCCCCTCTTACATCAGACCTGAAAAAATCCACAAGTCTTCTGTCCATCCTTCCACCGTGAGAAGACAACTCAACACTTTGAGACTGAAAGGATGTGTAGGTTTAAAGAAACCGTTACTGAGAAAAAGAAGCTAACAGAAAAAGAAACAAATGAGTAAAGTAGTCCAGACCTCAACATCAGTGAATTTGTTTCTGACAATTTGGATCTTGAGCATGAAAATGCGACCAGCTTTTAGGACTGAATTTAGGAGGAGTGGAAAAATATCCCTTTCTTACTGACAAATTTAACTGGACATTAAATAAATAAAGGGTGGTCTCTGACGTTTGCTGGGTACTGTAGTTTTTTGTTCCTTTTTGGTACTATTGTAAACCATGGTGAATGTTTAGGTAACATAAAAATAATTATTATATCAGTGCATGCATTTATTATATTAGCTCAGAAATTAAAAAATGAGTCACCTGTGACTGAAACGTACCTAATAATTGTACCTCCACTAGCAGAAATAACAGCTGCAATTTGAATTGGCATGGAATGGGGAAGCTTCTGGATGTAGGCGACATCAATGTTTAGACACTGGGCCAGATTTAGTGGATTTCTTCCCTGGCACAACTCTAAGAGTTTCCTGTAGACTACGATTTTAGCCACTGCTGGTAGACCCATAAGACTGTACACACCCATACACATGCAAATCATTTACATCTGGTTGGGACCCATTTTCCACACATTGAACAAGATGTTCCCATTGCACACCCTGCAAGTATTTATAATCTGATCATACTAATACAGGAGCCTGAAGTGACCATCCTAAATACACAAGGTCACTGTTTGTTTGTTGAGTGAGCTTATTATGCTGCATAAATGTACTGTATTGTTAAGATATGCATCTGTGTGTACAGACACATCTGTATAAGGCTAATTGTATAAAGCCTTTCCCAATACATTCTTGTATATACTAAAATACACATTCATAGTGAGAAATAAATTAAATAGAAGCATTTAGATCTTGAATACTGATTAAATTGGTACTTTAAATTTCCATGATTCAGATGTGTCAAATCAGTTGCACATGAATAAGAGACACTACATCAATACAATATTTGGCAAAGTAAGAAAACTGAAATACTAGACTTGACATTTTGTTCATGTGCAAATTATGCACTTGTTTGAATCTTTCAAAACACGCTGCTTGTTTTGTCATATGTTCTTGTGCACCAGCCTTGTTGAGTTTCCAATAAACAAATGAGAGAGTGTGCAATAAAACCTTTTCAAAAGGCACATTCGGACAGAAGTACAAATAATAATTTTCTTTCAAACCGTAGCCATTCCCACACCAGGTGAAAATCATGACAAGTACCTCAACACAACAAAGAAGCGCATCTCTCTACTTTACTGCAAATCTTAAAATAAGAAATGGTTCTTAAACAAAGCGATAGAGGAGAATAGAAGATTTACCTTGTAAGAAATAAAGAAAGACAAGGGTGCTTCATCAAATGCTTCAGGGTCACTGTCCTCAGGTCTGAATGGAGGCTATTCGAACTGCACTGTTGTTGTTTTCTCTTCTTTTTTCCTTCATGCATGTCTGGGCTGGTTCTATCAAAGAAGAACAGCAAGGTTTGAGCTTGTGTTAGAAAATCATGAGCCTTCCTGCTGGACACACAAACTCACACACACACACATATATGCATAAGCAATGGACGAGTGCACACATGGATGACTGTCCACAACAAACTGAGAGAAATTCTGACATGGCTGACAGGATACCTCTCAAACTAATCTCTCAGGAGGACACAGGGTTTGGGAGAGGGAAGCGGAAGAGAGAGAGACGAGACAGTGATAAAGGCAGAATTCAACAGTAGTCTGGTTTTGACTGCAGCTGAATAAGTACAGTCATGTTAGTAAAGGATTATTACTGGAGGCTTCCTTTGCAGGACAATCTGGGTTTGGAGTCATTTGGTCATGTTGGCTCAGCACACAGCATCCAGCATATGGCTCTGGTAGGATAATGTAATAATCTCCAAGCTAATGAGGAACCACCTTCAGCTGTCCAGAAGAAGAGAGCAACTCCAGATGACCACATGGGCAGTGTGCCCTTTAACTCTATCATTGCCATATTCTTGCTGAAGTGAGGCATAGGCTTCATTTCAACACTGTAGGGGAGACAGTGCTCATAGAACCCATGTTGTGCCATTGGCACAATAGAGTAAGTAATAGTACCTTTTTTCTGACACTGTAAGAATGTGCAGACAACTGATTGATCAATATGCAAAACCTATTATATAGAATGGAACTCTGGCAAGAATGAGCAAAGGCATGTTAGGAAAAATGAGCATGTGATGAAAAGAACACCTTGCTAACTGTTAAACATGGGGGGTGATATATCATGCTTTGAGGTTCTGTGGCAGCCAGTGTCACAGGTGATGGGATATTGGATTAAACTAAGCATCAGCAAATCCTGTAAGCAAACGTAACACGAAACTGAAACTGAGACTGAAAAGTGTCTGGCTTTCACAACAAGACAATGGTTCATACAACGAAGGCCATGTACTACTTAAATAAGCTCAAATTAGAGCTTTTGTAATGGCCCTTACAGCTCCTTTACTTGAACACTGGGCACATCTTAACCCATAAGAGCCCACAGGGACGTATGTGTCACAAGCCTATTAAAAGTCTGTAAAGTTCTTTATACAGCTTTATCTCTCACCTAAACACACGGAGTGCCTGAGTGACCTATACTCAACATCCTGGATGCAGTCACATGACAGTTGGTGAACATATGACCTCATTTAGAAAATGGCAATGTGCTTGGTAAGTGCAGTTAGAGACAAACCCAGCTCATTTTAAAGTCCTGCTTTTGTACCTATAATGTCTTGACACACACAGAGCTCTAATGTTCTATATATAACTTGTTCTATATTACATATACCCATATGCTATATTACATATACCCATTCTGAAGCCATTTCTAGAACACCATGATGGAATACCAGTTATGAAATTGTTGTTGTTGTGACATATGCTACCAGTATTATGACTCTATAATACAGACAGAAGACACCATGTGACCTCTGTCACAATAAGACTGATCTTTTATGATCTTATAACTGACCCTTCATTATTTTCCCTGTAAGGGGAAACAGGTCTGGGCTCTTATGGGTTAAATATGCTGTGCACGCATGACCATCCAAGAATATCACAGAAATAGAAGGAAAACTGAGTAAAAATTCCTAAAATATGAATAGAAATACTGTAACTAACCAAAGATGATATCACTAAGTGTTGACCAAAGGCTCATTGACATTTCCTGTACATATAAAGTAAATATACCTGTTTCAAATGATGTAACTTCCACTGTCCACAGACTTCCATGTGTGCTTTAAACTGGCATGGATGTTAAGATCCACTAGAGGATCTAGTGTCAAAAGTTTCTGATGACAACAGACATGATGCCTGGGCGAAGTGACATCATAGACACGTTGAAAACTTCTAACCAAGTTGCACAAGCTCTTCTCAGAGTTACACCATTTGTAAAAGTTTAGTCTTTTCTGGCTTGTCTATAGACATGGCCCATAAACCTTTTATGATAAGGCTGTGCTTTTTCACACTTAAACCATTGGCTACACAGCCTCCACAATTTGTAGTGGTAGAGCTCCATTTCAGTATTATCTATAAGTTTCAAGAAAAAGTGCACAAATACAGAGGTAAAGAACGCAGAAGACCATATGTCTCCACTTTCAACGTTGCTCGTTTGGTGAGATGCCCAAGGTTTGAACATGCCACAATTAGCAGTCAGTAAAATGGTGCCCATATTAACCAACTTAGGCTCTTGTTTAATGTTAACTTGGGTGGTTGTGTTTTAACCCATGTCTACACTCCACTTTGTATCCACAGTCAATGTCTATTTATCAGCTGCATGTCCATGTCCTTTTGGATCTTGGTTCCTCTTGAGGTTTCTTCCTCTTGCTCTGAAGGATTCCTCTGACTGGCTCACTGGGGATTTAGAGCTTGATTTTCTGTAAAAGCTACTTTGACAAAAGTACAACATCTGTTGTAAAAAGTGCTATATAAATCTGATCATTACTAAGTTAAATAAACTGCCACTATACAAAGAATCTATGTCAACTTTATACGAGAAGACAAAAATTAAGAGCAGCTGCTGTTTTTAAATGATTCAGAAATATTTAACCAGAAAACAAAATCTTTTCCTGCAAAGGTTGTTTACTTAGCTTCACTACAAAAATCAACTAAACATACAGTGAGGCTATACGTTCCTGGACTTTTGCACAGAACTGTACTTCCATTGTGCTTCAGACCTAATGGGACATGACTGTGTAGTTTATTCATATTTCAGTTTATTCTCTCAGCTTCCCTGTTCAGGATAGCAAATGATAAACTTTATACCTTGACTCGGGCCTCCACATCAGTTTAGATGTGTAGGACTTGATCTGGGGAAGGTAACAGCACATTGATTAAATATCCTAGCATTTATATACCTACATTATCTCTTCTTGGTGTAAGTGTGTGTGTGTGTGTGTGTGAGAGAGAGAGAAAGAGGGAGAGAGAGAGAGAGAGAGAGAGAGAGAGAGAGAGAGAGAGATGTAGTAGAATAATTCTGTTACTCTGCAACTACAGCGCCGTATCTCCACTCTACCATCAGGATAAGAGCAAGATGAATGACACTGTCAAGATGGGGGAGGGAGAGTTGGGGGAGAGAGAGGTGAGATTGAAAATAGGATACATAACATAAGGGCCAGTCCTACAAATGAAGGAGGAAGGGAACAGATTAAAGGAGAGAGGAAGAAAGCAAACAAGATGAGAAAAACATGAAAAGTGTGGTCTGCAGGAAACGTTGCATTCAGACACACACACACACACACACACACACACACCCGCACACTGGGTTCGCTTGGGCTGTTAGATGTGTTAGCTCCCCTCTGGAGTGATGTGTCTTGAGTAATGGCTGGTACTCAGAGATATTAGTGATCAGCAGGGATAAATGAGCATACGCAGGGGAGTGCCGCTATGCCTGGAGACAAGCCTGGAGGAACCATATCTCACAGCACAACATCAGCACCACACCCGCTGCCACCGATGAGTCAGTAACTATCTACTGCTACTGCCACAGCTCCTTCTATACTTACATCATGCTAGCCTGGATTTAGTGATAGTAGGTCACAGGATGCTATTATTAGGTAATAGCAGGAGTACACTGTCAGGCCCTTCAACATCTTCAGAGGACAGCTTCAGTTAAATAATGTAAAGGCAATCCTTGGTTAACCATCGTAGTGTATAACAAATCGTGGATTTATTGAAGATCTATTCTACATGTTTTGTGTTCATGTAAAAGTGCCTTGTTAGGAACCACTGATCTGTGCCATCATGGCTTTGAAAATCAGCCAACAGACCATTTAAAGGCCACTGCACACTGAATGCACCATGTCCAAAAATTCAAAACCATTGTTTTTAATGGAGGTACGCACACCAGTGTTGACAACAGCATGTCAACGCACGCCAGGGCACAGTGACTGAGAGCCTTGTTCAGTTACTCAGTATGTCATGGCATACATGCTGTACTTTGAAATTGCTTCTTTACATTAAAGTCATAGGGAGAGTAAACAGACTAATGATAAGCTCTCTTGGCTAACATTACTATTGTATTCTTTTTCAAATCGTATATTTCAACTTGACAACTGACATTTCAGAAAAGGTAGTGAACTGATACCAAGTGTGGTAAGTGAGAAAAGCGTATTTCATTCAGTTTTTACAAGTAAAGTGTGAAAATGAACTTGAACCTGACATTCACTGGCTGTCCCTGCCAGCATTCTATAGAACTGCTTTGCTATGTGGCAGTGCAGGACGGTACATGATGGCATGAGGTTTCTGGTCTTCAGAAAGGCTTTCAGAATTTCCTTCTTACACTGCACAGTGCAAAGCATCGCATCTATATGTGCTTGTCATACCAACACCTGGGCCCTTTCTGCTGTAACAGTCTGGAGGCTTCTGGGAAGGCTTTTTTGAATTTTAGAACATGGCTGCAGGGATATTGATAAGGTCAGCTCTGCACTTGGTGGCATAGTTTATCCCAAAAGTGTTGAATGGAGCTGAGGTCAGGGATCTCCGCAGGCCAGTCGAGTTCTTCCACAACAAACTCAGCAAAGCACTGCTTAATGGTCTCGATTTGTGCCTGAGAGCATTGTCATGCTGAAACACAAAACGTTTTTCTAGAAATCTGGAAGCATGCAGTTCCCTAGTATATCATTGTATGCTGTAGTTCACCAGCACTAAGGAGCACATGCTGTAAAAAACACCCTCAGACCTCTTCCACCAATCTATAGAGTCAGAACTAAATATTCCTCTTCCATCAGACTGAGAGATGATGAAGCATGGTCCTTGGAATGGGATGTTCAGCAAGCACATATCCATGTATTTTTGGTCATTTCATCTAGCTTCATCTCAGCTAATCTACAGTGCTAACTACACCAATCAGTTGTATTATTAAAACCACCTCCTCGTATCTACACAGCTCCACTTACCATATAGGAAGACTCTGTAGTTCTACAATTACAGACTGTAGTCCATCTGATTCTCTGCATACTTTGTCCCCCTTTTACACTGATCTCCAATGCTCAGGACCCCACAGGACCACCACAGAGCAGGCAGTATGTGAGTGATGGATCATTCTCAGCACTGCAGTGACACTGACTTGGTGGTGGTATGTTAGTGTGTGTTCTGTTGGTGTGAGTGGATCAGACACAGCAGTGCTGCTAAATGGTTTAAAGACTGTGTCCACTTTATTAGACACTCCAACTTTGCTGGTCCACATTAGTTGTAGTTGTGAAGGCAGAGACAGCAGCTCATTTATTGCTGCACACTTTGTGTCATCCTCTGTTTCTTCATTTGTGGCCACAGGACACTGGTCATGGAATGCTGCCCACAGGGCATTGACTGGATATGTTTTGCTGGTGGACTATTCTCAGTCCAGCAGTGACACTGTACTACCATCTCTGATCCACTTACACCAGCACGACACACTCCACCACATCAGTGTCACTGCAGTGCAGAGAATGATACACCACCCGCATGAGACATGCTCTGCGGTTGACCTACTCTAAACACTGATGGACAGAGTAAAGGTGGATATCAAAATATGCAGAGCCAGATGCACTACAATCTGTAATTGCTGAACTACAAGCATTCCTATATGGTGGAGCAGATAAAGTGGACGATGAGCGTTAAAACAAGACGCAGCGTGGTGTGCCTTTTTAGTACATGGAGTAGAAATGTGAGAAAGTAAAGTGGAAGCCAGGGAAGCAGGCAGAGAGATAAAGAGAGGCAGAATAATGGGAAATGAGTGAGAAGAAGGTAGGTAAGTGTGACATGTCGCCTGTGTGACAGGCTGAGCAAGAGCCCCACTGTGTTGGGAATAGTTCTCTCTCTCCAGGGGCGCTGTTTGTTTTCCCACAGAGTGTTTCTCAAACGGCATTCCCAGCACACGCGCACACACACGCGCACACACACACGCACACGCACACACACACACACACACGCACACACACACACACACACATACATACATACACAAAGGCCCAGTAAGAAGCTCAAAAACTTAGTTTCGTGCAAAAGTTCTGTTTCAACGATGGGAGAGAAAGAGAACAGACAGAGGACTGCGGGTCCCACAAAGCTGATACACAAATGGGCACACACACACACATACATATACACACAGAAATTCGAAGTGCGGGTGCAGGAGAGAGATTTTCTGAACAATTAGCCCTGCTAGTGGTCCTAATTGTTTCCTTGTTTCCATGGTGATGGCTGTGCTCCAGAAGTAGCAGAGGCTGAGGGTGGGGTTAAACTGTGCAGGAAGTGGACCTGCTGCATGGGCAGATGATCACTGGCTGACTGAACGAAGGTAGATATAAATGAAGCTTGTAAATCCAGCTTCTGTGGGAAGCCTATTTTCCTTACCCACTGCTTTAACTTAGCCTGACCTTTGTTTTTTCTTAACTGCTTATTGTTCTTCTTTCTTTCCTTTCTTTTTATTTACATTTGTTTCAATGTATTTTTTTTTTTTTTTGACATAATCTTTTTTTTTCATTTCTCCGGTTATTTTCTTTTCAGTATTATAATACTATTTCATATCTCATATTTTCTCGTAACGTCACTCTTACCTGTGTGTAGTTAATAGCCCGGCCCATTAATCAGTATTCCCAGCTATTTTTTGATCCATGTGTCTATGTATGTGGATTATTATGCTGAAAATGGTTCAAAGTCTTATTACTGATTTCAGGCATTTACCTGACATAGGCTTCAGATTTTGGCCATTTTAATAAGACAAATGAATGAACACTTACTTACAATAACACTAATAAACAGTCATAACCCTACCAGAACCTTACTAAATGTTTCATTAGTGAGTGTTTCAGTGATTAATGTTTCGGTAGTGACTGTTTGAGTAGTTCTGTTTAAGTAGTTAAGGTTTTAGTAGTAACTGTTTTAGTAGTGGGTGTTTCAGTAGTAAGTGTTTCAGAAATTAATATTTCAGTAGTGTTCATTAGTAAATGTTTCAGTAGTGAATGTTTCAGTAGTGACTGTTATATTGGTTAATGTTTCAGTAGTGAGTCTTTTTGTGATGAATGTTTCAGTAGTGAAGGTTTCACTAGTGACTGTTTCAGTTGTGAAGGTTTTAGTAGTAACTGTTTGTAGTGAGTGTTTCAGTAGTGAGTGTTTCAGTTGTGAAGGTTTTAGTAGTAACTGTTTGTAGTGAGTGTTTCAGTAGTGAGTGTTTCAGTTGTGAAGGTTTTAGTAGTGAGTGATTTAGGGAATAATGATTCAGTAGTGACTATTTCAGTAGTGACTGTTTTATTAATGACTATTTCAGTAGTGAAGGATTTAATACTGATTATTCATTAGTAAATGTTTCAGTAGTGAATGTTTCAGTAGGGACTGTTTTATTAGTTAACGTTTCAGTAGTGACTGTTCCATTAGTGAATATTTCTGTAGTGAATGTTTCATTAGTTAATATTTCAGTCGTGAATGTTTTAGTAGTAACTGTTTCATTAGTTAATGTTTCAGTAGTGTTTCAGTGCTGAATGTTTCAGTGCTGAATGTTTAAATAGTGACTGTTTCAGTATAAATTAATATCAATAGTTAATGTAAAGATGTAGGAAAGGGAGACTGGGTCCAAGACCCTCGTGAGCAAGCTAGAGGCAAAACATGTGTTTCAGTAGTGAAATTTATTATGCTTACATGCTTTTTTATTAAGGTTACAAAAATTTTAAACTGCAGGGTTATGGCTACATAATCTGTTGCAGCCATAAACTGTGTTTCAGGAGTGACCATGTGACATTTTTTTTTTTTTTTTACCCCAATGTTCCAGCATTAAAATAAATAAAAACACTGAAAAACTTTCAGTAAGTTTGGGTCTCCCAATACAAAGTACTCTATAAATAATCATTTTGTATGTATAAGATTTATTGCTACACACATTAATGCCTTGGGTCTAAATTGATGATAACATAATCTCATTAAATCAAATGTCTGAGTGATTAATTTGATCTATTTATTTAATTTATTATTTTTTTGTGGAGCTACAGTTTGAACAAATTTGGGAGAATGGTTCATATGCAGTGCTTAGTTTGTTCTGGATTATAGAACTCGAAGTTTAATAAATCAAACTTGGAACTAGATCCTGCCTACACAATTGCCTCACTACAGAAACACGACACATAAATACACATAAACTGATTGATTGATTGATTGATTGATTGATTGATTAATCATCCACCCAGCAAACAAGCAAAATTACACATCAGAGTTATGGGTAACCCACTGCAGTTCATCAAATCTTCAGCACGTGTTCTTTGCTATCTCTCAGGCTCCTTTCTGTCTTGTTAGACGGCTTCCTTTATCTTTTCTTTTCCGTTGTCTCCATCTGACACCTTCTATACCGCTTGGATATGAAAATTCTGACATTTCTTTCCCGTTGTTTCTCTGTTGATTGATAGATACAATATTATACCTTTATTTTCACTTCAAAGAGATCACAGAAAAGACCAGCCATGTGGAACTGCAGGGGCTGTTTATGAAGAGTAGATTGATGAATGAGAGACACAGAGACATGGAAAGAGAGGGAGCAAGAGAGAGAGAGAGAGAGAGAGAGTGGTGCCAGAAATTTGAGTTGAGGAACAAAGGGAACAAATTCTGACAGTTCGGCTTCACACCCACCCAAGGAGTTCATGAAATATCCTACCAGTAAAGATGACCACTGAAAAGAAATAGACCAGATTTTAATTCTATTAATCCTTTTAGAAATCAGTTTTTTGGGAACATTTACTGTCAACTTCAGTTTTATTTTTCTCATATTTGGTTCTAGTCATTCAATGATATAAGGGTGTGTAAAAAAAACAAACAACATCAACTTTCCTTTTACAGTTCTAGTTGAAAACAATTCAGTCTGCCTTTGGAATTTTTACTGTAACGGTAAACAAGCACTGCCAAATGTTAACAGTCCACAACTGGCTAATGAGTACTTTGTTACGGTAGCCACTATGACATAACTGACAGCTAGATGCTGGTAGTGGTACAGTACCCTGGAGCCGTCCACAGTGGTCTGAAAAAGAGTTTATCCATATTGAACCACAGGCAGCTTTGCCTGTAGCTGTCCAACAGTGGCTTACTTTTGGAAGTCCTCTGGTGTCAAGCTGACAAGCCAAGATGAAAACAGAAAGTTTCAGACTTCTCTCTATTTCTCCACTTTTTTTTTTTCACTGATCTGCTGATGTCCACTGCTGATAAGCACTAAAAGAACATTTTTAACATTGTAACAATGTTCATCTCAATTTCTAGTCTTGGTTTTAAATGTAAGAACATATATAGGCTGATCAAATGAAACGTTTTTTATAGGTAAAGTTTTTATAAAACCTTATATATTCCATATGGTACTTGTACAGAAAATAAAAACATTCTTAATTTTAATGTAAGCACTCATGAAAAAAGAACGTCCACTCTGTGCCACAAATACAAATGTATATATCATAACAAATAAAGATTACTCAACTCTATAACATTTAATAGGCTTTAGTAGACTGTCACAGATAGTCAGCATAAGACAATAAGTTTAACAATGATTCTTATTTTTAGTTTTACTTCAGGCTGCTGCTCATGAAGATGAATAACATCTATATAAACAGCCATGACAGCTGATAAAAAACTACAGACAGATGGACACTCTTTTCAGCCATCATAAAGCCGGCTTTAGTCAGTTTTGATTGGCATCTTGACACGACACTTATTTTAACTAACCAAGTCTTTTTCGATGTAAGCTTGTGCTTTGAGCCTTTTGGCCTTACTTTTTGACCACTCTGGTATGTCATAGCATACTGCTGATGCTGTCTCATGATATGCCAAGATGTAAAACTGAGCAAAAGTGAGTACTTCAAATAGATGACCAGCAGTATGTCAAGAGCCTGGCACTTGCTGGTAAGATCTTTACATCGCAACAGTGGATATAGATTCATGACAGTGGCCTTTAAATCTAGACTTTGAACCATTTTTGTAATCACTGGTTGACCATCTTGTGTCATACTTAAACTACCAGTGACAACAAAATACCAGAACAGACACTGTCTTTCTTAGCTTGGGTGCAGAAGACGGGTACATAGTACAGAAGCCGGTGCATGATATGGGCTGCAAAGGTTTTATGTCAAATGTATGTCATTCATTTATTTACCTCGTTTTTAGTGAAATACATTTTTCATTGCAATCCACTATCAGTATACATTTATTTAGCCACTCCAATTTACAGTTTTAAATTTAGCCATCCTGGACATGGATGGAATAGAAAGTTGCTTAGTGATTGTAATGAGGGATATTTTGAATAGAGCAGAAAGAAGAAATATTCTTGATCAATTTTCGAACCTGAGCTGTACAAACTGGGTATGATAGGGGACTTTATGATAAAATATCCCAGCAGGATGCCACAGCTAAAACAGAGATATGACTCACAGACCAGAATTTGTGAAAAGTGACTTTCGGAAACAAAATTGTCCTGTGGCCAGATGAGACCTAACCAGATCTGTTTGGTTTTGTTCTGTGTATGAAATGAAATGAGGCCTTTAAAGAAAAGAACTCAGCCACTATGGTCAAACATGCCTTAAACGAATGCATGAAATTTGATCACTAGCGAAGAATTTTGTAGTGCAACATTGGACAGAGTGTCGGTAAGTTAAAGTGCAACAAGGACAATTGCCCAAAGCATGCATAAAAAAAAAACAACCAGAAATGATTTACGACATAGTCCTGGGCTGAAGTGGGCATCAAATATTCCAGATCTTAATCAACTGATAAGCTCTACAGAGGCTAGTTCCAACTCGCCCCAGCAATCATAAAGTTAGCTTTTGTCAATCATCATGTTGACATGACACTAATTTTAACTTTATTTTAACTTTCTGGGCTGAAATAACACAGCACAATGTAACAACTTACTTCTTAGCTCACTCTATTTCTGGAATGTCAGGATAACATAATGCTGATGATGTGACATGACTTGCCAAGTGGGACTTGATGGAAAATTGAACAATTGAACAGAGTACTTAAATAAATGGCCAGTATGTTAAGTGCCTGGTACCTGGAAATAAGTTAGAGACAACATGAAACTCTACATCATAACAAGAGCCAGAGCTTTTGTTTTTCAATCTGAATCTAGTTTTGTAATCGCTGGTTGACCACCTTGTGATAACATAACCAAGGCCCAGAATCCAGATTCAAGGTCTTCCTTAGCACATTATAGAAGTAGGTGGTTGATACGGACTGCAAATGTATTTATTCTTTAATTCAGTCGCTTTATTATAACTATAATTACTGCATTAAATCCACTATCAGCACACCTTTATTAAGCCACTCTTTTTGGGGTAGTAAGATAAGGACAACATGAAACCGTTTGTTGCTACAGTGGGAAAAGCTTGAGCACAGTGGTCTTTAAATATGGACCTTGAATCAAGGTTTGCTATCACTGGTAGTTGGCTGAACTGTCGAACCTACCCTACCACCAATTATAAAACCCAGAACCAGAAACTGGACTCGAAGACCTCCATAAAACATGTTCTTCCCAGAACACCTGTGGAGAGACTTCAAAGTCAGGAGAGGGCACCCTTCAAACCACAGAGACCTGATTCAGATTGCAAAAGAACTGTGGTTCGAAATTGAGTATATAGGTTACGTTTTTCTTTTAAAAAACATATAACCTTGATATGGCATTGTTTGATTCCCTGTGTTTAATAGAAATGGTCCATAAAACATAAATAAAGCATACTTTGTCTTTTAATGTAAAATGTTTGACAAAATTAAAAAGAAAACTTTACAATAAATACATGTATAAAGGCAATCATATTAATATATGTTTGTTTGTTTTTTTATTGGAGGAGTTCAATTCCAGTCGACTGGTGCAAGAAAGGAAACTTGATAATTTTTTTTTTTTCCAAAGGGTATGCTACCAAATATTGTTGAGGGTGGCAATAGTTTTGTTCATACTATTTTTAATGGTAGGTTTTGTGTGAACAAAGAAACTGCTATAATATTAGTGAAATAAACTATTTTTGCAGAAGTAAATCTATTTTACTATTTTACAGCATTTGGTTATTTGGGAGAAAACCTGCATGTGCACCAGTATTTCTGGCCATGACTATTAATAAATTGCACAACATTGCCATGCTTCTGATGCTGATAAAAAGAACATGCTACTTAAACCTAATATGGCTAAGATTGCTTTGATATAATCTCCAGAGTTTGCTCTGCAAAAGTAGAGCAGGGTAATTTGTTGAGGTAAAGACTTCAAAAAGGACATAATCAGTCTGTAAATTGAATTTTTAGAAATTAGAATTCATACTGGTTTCATGGGGAATTATCAGATTGTACCGTTGGCTCTAAGACCAGGGGAAATAAAAACATAGGGGACATTCTTTTATGTTCACTAGCCTACTTTTACTTACTTTCAAAAGCATTCCTTCTTTATGTTAGACTCTTATCTACAGTGCCAGTGCTTGTCACTTGCCTGACAGCAGTAGGCAAAGAATTTACAAATCGAGGGTGCTCCACAGACGGCTGCTGTTGGTGGGCCGCCAACTTGCCACTGGCAAGCCGTTTGCCTTCCACCAAAAACTTGCTAGTTGTACAGAACTTGTTTCTCAGTTGCTTGAGAAGCACTCCCAGTGTAGCAAAGCATTTGAGTGGCAGAACTGTACTAAAACACTGGCTGTCAGTTTTGCATCATGCCTGAAATTACTGATAAAGTCACTTGGCAAGCGAACGAAAGCTCCGTGTGACAGTTTGTGTGCAATAAATGTGGAATAGTGAGTTGTTGGTATAGTAAGTTAGCTGTAGCAGGAATAGTGAGCACGTAATCTTAATTCGTAAACACATTTGTCAATGAACAGAGTTCAGAAAGAGGCCGCTGTGAAATGTCCCTTCTTTATATGCAGTAAGAACTTTTAAGCATTGCCTAAGCCCCACATCCAGCACAGGAGGTGAGTAATCACTTGTTTGGCATTCAGCGATAAGAGATCTGTTGTTTCCTTTGAGAAGGAATATTTAGGATCCAACAAACAATGTCAACAGTTTGGGTCTGCATTCAGCTTGGACTATTTGTCAAAGTCAGGACATTTAGCGAATTCAGCCAGGCCTATTCGTCACAGAGGAGACATCAGACAGCGGAAAAAAGTGCTGATGAGATATGTTTTTTTTCCCTCTTAGCAAATGCAGTGCTCCTTCCATTTGCCCTTCCTCTTTGCTCCTGGGATGCTTCTGATGAGTTATGAGAGTGCAAAGACTCGGCATAATAATTAGAGTCTTTATCATCACTGTGCGCATATATATGTACGTATGTCAGTGTGTGTGCGTGTGTTCATGTGTGCTGTGGTGAAGTGAGTAGCGCTCCCCGAACACATTTGCGCTGTATGTCTCCCATGGACATGCTAAAAGCAAAGACAGGTAGCCATGACAACCATGAGGGTTTTTTTTTGGTCCTCCACATTGAGTTTCAAGCGAGATGTTAGAACTGGGTTTTGATCAAACCTTCAAAACTGAGTGCCCCCTTTTCTTTCTCTATCTCTATCTACATTCTCTCTCTCGATTGGTCTTTTTCTCTTTTCTTCAGGCTGCAGTTTGTGCTGTTTGTCAAGCAGGTATTTCACCTCATGGTGCGCTGGAGGTGTAGAATAACGCTGCATGGGACAGTGATGGCATAAAGCGCTAATAATAGCACAAAATGCATTTACTTCTGTGTTCATTGTGAAAATGTCTGAGGTCTTATCTCTCATATGCCAAGTAGAAGGCTTCATGGAGAGTTTGGGCTGCACAATATGGACATTAAATCGCATTTTTGATAAAGTTGGTTATTACTATGATGATATGAGAAATGATAAACTGTGATTAAAACAATGCATCCTTTTAAGCAAACAACAAAATTAAAAAACTAAATTACAAGGGCACTATTCACTATTCACTAAGTATAAGATTAAAATGAATAAAGTAAGATAAAATGAATATAATTCAATAGGTTCTTACAACATTGTCTTACCATATGGTTATTATGAAAAAATATCAGTATCCAAAATTAAAATGAAAATGTAATATGCAAAAAGTTATCCCAAGTTTTAATTTAATTTTAGCACTTGTACCTTTCAGGTTTGGGTTTAACATAAAAACTCAGATTCAGTAATTCCAGTTCCATTTGCCATTTGGTGCCCTAGCACTGACATGCAATTTCCACAATGACTGAGTTGCTTTAAGAGTAGCTCTATTCAGAACTGCATATTAATGCCGTATGTAATTATGCAATAATGGTGTCAAAATAATAATTCATGCAATTTCACTCTCTAGTAATGTTTTTGAAACTGCATTATCAAAGAGAGCACCAAGCTAGAAAGATGGCAAAATTTGCCTTTTCTCTTCGCTATTACATATTCTCACTTACTAAACTAATTCGGCAGCAAACTGTCTTTGAAAGCCCTTTAGACTCGATTGCAATTTCATTTTCACGTACCTCCCAATCAGTCAATCAGCCCAGCAGTGCAGGGCCTACAGCTCACTCAGTGGAAAACTAAAAACATGGTGGTTGAACAATTTATAGCTACTCATATGTTCATGGTAAGGTAAAAAAGAGAAATACAGCCACTTGTGATGCCTTGTGACTGAAAGTAAGCCAAGACATATAGAACCCATTTAAAGCCATTGAGGGATATTTTCTACACAGTAAGAATCAGAGGTGTATATATTGCTCTGCCGTCACCTCACCTGCTAAAACGGTACATGAATGGTAGAGGGATGCAGAATTAAGCCAGCTAAAAAGCCATGCTAATGCTACATTTCCAAACAACCTCCACATCTGCTGTTTTTACCAGTTGGCTAGCATGAACAAGCTCACTTTGTCACACATATACCAATGATTTGTGTAAGATTGAAATTAAAAAGGAAATTAGATCATTAGATAACCCTCAAGCTACATTTGGTGAAATATGACATGGTATCAACATGTCTATGTACCAGTACAATAAAAATAAAAAAAAATCATTTTATGAGTACAGATTTGATAAGAGATATAGTGGAACACAGCAATATATCCCCATCTCACTATGTACATTAGAAGAGCCCTCAAGGCTGGTTTTATATGTGGCCTATGGTCGTCTCACACAGACAATAATTTCCAGCCAGTTATTAAACCAGAAATATATCCTGCAATATGTTTAATTAAAGATTCTTCATGGGTTGTGTATACAGAGAAGCAGATATATTCTCTGATCTTAAAGCTCTGAAGCTACTTATGAAGAGTCTAAATCTTGTGTAAAAGAAATGTCAATGCAAATGACACAAAATGGCAAATATAAATTAGATTGTTCATTTTAAGCTATAAAATATTTCATGGGAATTAATGTAATGCAGCATTTCTGTCTATATTGTTCAGCACTATTTTTCTTTTGACATGTGAACAAGCGCTGATAACAAGTCATATGGTCCCTGTTGTCTTTATCTAGTAGAGTGTAGTGTCCATTACTTCCATAATAGCATTTCAAATTTGGATTTGTGAGCCCCTTCTTCTTAGCAAGATAGAATTTTAACTTGCATTTGTGATACAGAACTGTGTTCTAGTGTTTTGCTTACTTTTTTAGCATTACACAACTTTACCAGCCTTTTGTTGAGCCTATGTCAACTTTTTAAAAACATGTTGCTGGCATTAAACTCAAAATTCAAAATCTATTTTTCAAAAAACAAATAAAATTTCTCACTTTCATCATATAAGGTTACACATTTGTAGTCATTCATCGGATCATGTTACAATTACACATAACAGTTAATCAGTATTCTCTAGTGGAATACAACCACTCTGGTTGTGACAGTAGTCATTAATGCTGCGCACATTTAACATGTAACTCTGGGAAATAGTCTACACATTAAAAAACTTTACAGACAAGGAGTTAGAAATAGTAAAGTTTTGAGCTGTGCCTATCCTTTGTGACTGGCTAAACAGTAAATTCTCTTAACAGAGTTTGATTTCCTGGTCAGGAGACCATAGTATGGGTCTAAATGTAGCCATGGTGTTATAGACCCCGTAATAACGTATGTCTTACTTGTGCAATATGTACAGAACTGTGACACTACAATTTCCTTCGAGATCAATAAAGTGTTATCTTATCTTATCTTATCTTATCTTATCTTATCTTATCTTATCTTATCTTATCTTATCTTATCTTATCTTATCTTATCTTAAAATAAGAGAATTCATCGCATTTTTTTCAGGTCTTGTGGAATTTCCACCTGTTATCACAAGATGCATATACAAATTAATTACGTCTGTGGTAATGAAATATTCATTAACTTTTTTTACAAACCATATATTCAAATGAGAAATTAGAAGAAACATCTGTAAAATTGGTGTAGTCTGCTGCCATCAGAAGATGGCAAGATTAGCACAGGAAACACGGAAGGGACACAGGAAGAATCTGGTCTCATCTATTTTCATATTGGGCTTGTTTCTCCTACCACCTGTGTGTTATCTTTGGGTGCATGCTAACATCATATATTTTAGTCAACTTGTCTAGTTATTGTTGGTTAGAGCACATTAGTGTGGTTCTAAACGGATTGTGAAAGTGAACACTTTGAAACCAACTCTAGTAAAATAAGGTTTTAACAAGGTTTAATAGTGCAAGTTAGAAATGTAATTACAGAATAAGTTTAGCCAGTTTAAGTAAATTATGTTGGATCAACAAAATTACCTTTTTTAAATGAAGAGATTAAATTATGTGGAAATTCTTTCATATACAGAATCGCTTTATTTCCCCTGGTATGTCACACATACATAGAAAGTCTAACCCTAACCCTAACCCTAAACCCATGTCTTGGTAAGGAAAGATATGTATGGTATAACATACTGAACTTACCATACAACAAATTAACAAAAATATAACAAATAAGCTAATAAGAAATTAAATACTTCTAATAATACTTCACAATTACAAGTTTCCCCAAACAAAGAAATAACAATTACAAGCATACACTGCATTGTATTACAAGGGTAACATTAAATTCCACAGCAGTAATAATCTCTCTTAATTTCCTTCGGGTCACAGAGAAGAAACACCTCTAAAAATCAAGCTAGTATTGATTTGCCTTGGTTCTTTGTCTAAGCTCTGAGTCTGTTACTCTCTCTTTAAGCCTGCCGATGTTCTAATGAATTGTGCTGTCTTCTCAAATTGCTCACATGTAACACATCAGCTCTACATAAAACTGTATATAGGATGTTTACATATCACACACACCTGTATCACATAAAGCCAGAGATTTTTCAGTTCCCCTTAGGTGCAGCAGTTACATTTTTCTAGGTTTAATATCTCCATATTCAGCAATATCTCTCTCATTCCATTCACTATGTGTTCAGGTGCCTATTTAAAGTTTGAATATACCAGATGGTAAACTACCTTAGTGACTACTTGTTCGTGGATATGTTCATCACATGGGAAAAACAAGCATGGAGACCTAGAAAATGCATATACTGATTTTTCTTTGCTGGGATAAAAAGCACATACATCTAACAGAAACTAATCAGGAACATGTTTTTGTGCAAGTGCATTGCATTAGTTAGCCAAATGAGTGGGTGCTAATGTTAGCCAGGTCTGGTTAAGCAATGTTAAAGGCCTTAGGACCAAACATCTCAGTAGTTATCAACTGCAGCCATTTCCTCTTTCCCATCACAAGGAAAGCAGTGAAAAGACAATCAATTTGGGTTTTTGGATCCAGACCTATTCAAATAACGAGAGCCTCAGCCAACGAGGCCTGGACACGTGATAGTCGATACATGAAGTCATAACAAACAAATCGCCATAGACAAATGATCTGATAACTCTGATAGCTATCTGAAAAAAGAAGCATGTCAGGATTCACCCTGAATATGAATAAAACTTTTTCATTATACAGTAACAGCAAGAGCTAGCCAGGCTTAAGTACAACCTTCACGTTGAGACAGTAATGGCACAAAGTGGCTGAAGAAAATCATTTCACCTCTGTGCTCTCGCAAGATGCATCATGGTTTAATGCTTAAAGAAAAGGCTGCATGGCTGGCCAAATAATTGTGCTTATCATGGCACATACAGTAGCACATTTGCTTTGTTATTGGGTTCAGCTCAGGAGAAGCAAGAGGTTTGGTCATAAAGAGGCGTTTTTCATTCAGTCAGTTTACTTTTGTTCAGATCAAGCAGTCACAAATATGTGTCTGGAACACTGTAAAGCCCTGTGTACTGATTCACACAACTTATATTATTAAGGCCAAAAAATTGAATTGTGCATTTCACATTTCTGGAAAACAATACAGCCCTCAAATATGATTTAGTTTTTAAATCACAGTAAAATATGATTGGCAGCTGAAGTAAAACTTTATTAAAGAATTGTGAGTTGAGTAAAGAGAAAAGTTTGGCGTGCGCTGTTTGAGTATGATTTATTGCTGTCAGGTTATGGATTTGGCCTTGATTCCTATCGGGACTGTTGTTTGATGTTACTTCAGAAAAAACAATTGATTTACTTTCAGTCCAGATTTATAAGTAATATATTAACCATATGATGTACTCTCACTTTGTGGTTTGCACACATGTCCAGCTGTGATTATGTACACTCTGGAACAAAGTGACGAGTCATATACCTCAAGAAAATAAGGAAAGAGAGAGGGAGGGGAAGAGAGCAGTGAGAAAGAGAGAGTGAAGGAGAGCAGAGAGAAAGAGAGAGAGAGAGAGGAATGCCTCAGGGAGGAGACACATTGATTTGATACTAATTGCATTGTCTGGCTGGAGAGAAAGTGCACATCATTAGTGTCCTTAAGTGTAATCATCCTCAACAGCGATCACGAGGCACTAACACACACACACACACACACACACACACACACACATAGAAGTTCTCCTCTCCTTCTCCCCATCTTCTTTTCTCTGAATACTAAGGGACACTACATTTATTCTGATGGAATCTATTTATCTATACTATACTATATCTATATCTATCTATCCATCTATCAATCTATCAATCTATCTATCTATCTATCTATCTATCTATCTATCTATCTATCTATCTATCTATCTATCTATCTTTTTAACAGCTATGCTATGGCAGCACATGATTGACCAGCTAAAAATAATGAAGTGCTCTGATTTGCTGTTGGCTCAATGTTGATAATGAATTTCATGATGACATGAAAGTCCACGCCACACTACATCACAAAGTGTACTGTCACATAGCATCATGTACCACATGGTGCGACTCACAATAAAGGCACTGATGAGCATCAGACTGAAGTTCATTTCATATTCTATGCAGACAGACAGACAGACAAACAGACAGACAGACAGACAGACAGACAGACAGACAGACAGACAGACAGACAGACAGACCATAACTTTGACTGAGGTAATGACTATTAGCAGTAGTCTGATTATATTAAAGAATCTAGATTGCCTTTGTATCTTAGTGTAAACCTTAAAGCCACACGTGACACGTGGCTGATATGATGACTTCAATAATTGATGTTAAAAGTTATGGTCTGTCTGTCTGTCTGTTTGTCTGTCTGTCTGTCTGCATAGAATATGAAATGAACTTCAGTCTGATGCTCATCAGTGCCTTTATTGTGAGTCGCACCATGTGGTACATGATGCTATGTGACAGTACACTTTGTGATGTAGTGTGGAGTGGACTTTCACGTCATCATGAAATTGCCATAAGTTCATTATCTACATTGAGCCAACAGCAAATCAGAGCACTTCATTATTTTTAGCTGGTCAATCATGTGCTGCTATAGCATAACTGTTAAAAAGATAGATACCATAAATGTCTGTGGTCGCATTCAGGGTTTAATTTTATGCAGTAACAGGGAAATAATGGCTGGCTTTCTGAGATGTTGAGAGAAAGTTTCAGAGATAAAAATAAAAAAGAAGATGAAATGGCAAATGAAAGTTGCATTGCAATACGTAATGCAATGCTGTGTGTATAGCTGGAAAACAGCAGTCAGAGATGAAAGTGGACTGCAGCATGTAACTTCTGGACTGTAACCAAGTCCCTCTCAGGTCGTGGCTCCAGTCCACAACAAAGACCTTGTACGTACATGGTCACAGTCTTCCAGCACTTCAGCAGGTGAAAACAGATCTCCAAGCAACGTAAAAGGGTTTGTCTGTGATTTCATTACAAGACAGCAGTACTGATATATTACAGTGACACTTACAAGGCGTGAGATCCTGGGATTTTACAGTGCTTACAGTGCTGATGTTAGACACGCATCCAGTGCTGAGAAGCTGCTTTCACACTGAACAGTGACTAAATGAAACTTCACCTGTGCTATTTCAAATGTGTTGTTCTCAATTCAAAGCTGATGAATTCAGCAAAAAATGGAATCCACTGTGCAAAGACATGCAGAGACATCTTTCCAACTCAACCAGTCGTACCAGTGTGACCAACAGGAGACCAGCAGGAGTGTGTGTAGTTCCTGTTGTCAAGTTTATTAAAGATTGCTGCCCATATAGCACTGTGTGTACACCAGTGTAATGAGAGGTCTGCTTTCTGGAGGACTGTGAACAAGAAGTGGGTCTGAGATCTCTTCAGTGCTCAATGTATAGTTCATTCAACTCAGTATGGTCCATTTAGAACTATATGTGAAAACTTCTTATGAGCATGAGCCAGTAACTGAAGGTTAACTGACCTTCCTAACTCCAATGTAGCAACATTCTTGTTCAGTGTTCCTGAATTCCTCTGTTGTCTTGTTGAATTCAGGAACACAATGCCGGACCAGTGTATACTGAGGGGTTTAATTAAAGTTATGAGACATTTGTAGCCCTTTCAAAACACTCTTCAGGCCTTGTGTAGATGATTATAGGTTAGGGTAGGCAACTGTCTGCTATTTCACAGGCACCCTAGTTTGAAAAGCCCCGGTTCTGCATGTCAGCCTCCCTTTGAAATGGTCTAATCGCTGTGCTGCATCTTTTGTCTGATTAAATTCATTTGCGCTTTACCGAGGAAACAGGTTTTCGGAAAACAGCGAGCATGCCTGAACCTTTATTAGGGAGCGTTTTTTTCCCCATGCTTCTGCCTAGCAGCTGTGAAACCAAACCCGGCTTGGTCACAACAGTCTGATCACATCAGCACAGGTCTGCAAAGCAGAAAATTATTAATACAGATTATTCTGTGCCTTTAATCCCCGATTTCACGCCCCGCATCCGGATCAGGATTAGAGCAGGACTCTGCCAGATGTGAACAAATCGCAAGCCGCCATCTTACTGCACTTAAGGAAATCTTTATCTCAGTTAAGACAGCCTGAGACATAGCCAGAGAGAGAGGAGGAGAGAGAGTGGGAGAGAGCTGGATGTGTCTATTTGGGGTCACACTAGACAGGGAGGAAGAAAACGATCTTTCTATTCATCCATTTAATAACATCTATTATTGAAGGTGAAGTGTGGCGGCACCTGTCTTAATGCAGCAGATTAGCAGTGCTGGAGGGCTGCGTCGGAGGCAGGCCGAGTTAAAAGCGTGCTGCACGTTAGAAGCGCATCCATTTTACATGAACGAAGTCATGTTTGGCTGCTAATTTGTGGCATGGCGATATGCTATCTGACAGCAAGGCAGAAGCGCCGCTACCTGCGTGGCATAATGAATGAGGTTCACAGAAGAGCTGGCTAATGGCTCCATGGAGACCAAGCTGTGAACTAAGTTATGAATGCAAGCACAACCCAGTCTGAGCAGCACACGGTACGCACTTTAGTCCTAAAGCCACTTATCAATTAGAATCTAGCACATTATTGAGACCATATTTCACATTTTATTCTCTATATGACTTTCTCCCATCTCTATTTCAATTGCATTATTTTCAATGAAGAGTGAATGATCACATGGAATGTTCTGTGTCATACAGGCAGGCTCATCTTTCCATATCAGCCTTATCAGTGTGGCCAACAGAAGAACAGCTGGAGTGTGTGCAGTGTGTGTAGCCTGCTGCCCGTTTACTCTTTATATCTTACATTTAGCCAGGCTGTGTATGTTTATGCAAAGTAGAATTGTTTAATCACATATGTATATGCTAATTTTTCCACCAGGTAGCCACCAGTTAGCATGTAGCATGTTAAACAGTGACTATTCACTTACATTTATTGTTAGCAACATTAGCTTTGCTGACTGAACCATTCCTTTAAGACTGATATTTGTAAATAGCATTTGGAGTTCCTGGACAGTCCTTGCTTAAAAAGAGCCTGAGCCAAATGTAAGAATCAAAGTGTGAAGTGCAGAGTAAACTCCACAGGGAGGTCACACAGACACTTCAGCCACATTCTTTGGATGACTATGCGTTTTCTAAGAGAAAGGCAGCCAGTTTAAAGGAAGTTTAACACACAGATGCTAATCTGTATTTATCTCGGCTTATGTTGGCCTATTTACCACATTGCATCTTATTTCACCATCTATTGACCTAAACATTTTGGTTTGACAAGTTGAAACAAAACAGTCTCGTTCTCAGTGAAAGTTTTATCCCATTTAATCTGTTGAGAGAAAATTGAACTTGAACTCTTGTTTATCAGTTTCTCTGTTCTACATCTGCTGTTTGTTCTACTCACTACCTGGTGAAAGAGACACTCTAGTGTGTGGAAGCCTTTAGATGGCTCCAGTGTTTCAATTCTATTTCACCTTATTTCTATTTTTGAGCCATCACATTGCCCTGCCTGTCCACCTTCAAATGGATAAGGAAAATATCAATTTTGAAATGGAGAAAGGAGGAGATCTCAGTGACTTAACAAATTGGTTATTTCCAAATGAAGAACGGAAAGATTCAATTATATTGGGTTTCAGATGCCTTATAAATAAAAATAAAACACACAATAAAGAGACATCACAAATATATGAAATACTACCTAAATTATTCAGCCAAGTAAGCTGTAGGATTGCCTTGCCATGGTAAGTCGGTTAACCAAATCAATTACTATACTTTATGCCACTGGATTTATTATAAATATTTATTATTTTGTTTATGTACACAGCTATAATACACATTTCCTATTAAAATGATTTTACAACATGTATAATAAGTCTAAACTGAATTACCTGATAGACCTGTGGCTTGTTTACATTCTGACTTGATTTTTGTTGACATCACTTGACTTATGAATCCTGAAGGATCTGCAGCATAAGTGCGATACTACAGAGAGTGCACTGTGAATGGAGAACTGCCTTTTTTTAATGCACCAATTTTCTGACCACAGAACAGCATGTAATATCCCAGCTTTGCTGTTATTTGCTGTTAATACTGCCTGATATATGTTCATAAAGTCAGTGAGAGCAAATTTCTTCAGACAGCTAATGCACGGGTTGCCAACCAGTCACCACTCAATGCCCAGTTGGCTCTCAGTAGCAGTAATGCCAGTAGTGTCCTATTGAACAAAACCTGTTGGCTGGAGAAAAATGGAAACACCCATGTTAGTTTTCATAATGTTTTAGTATATAAAATAAGGACAATAAAGGAAACAAAAAGAAGAAGTGGTTAGAAGCATCTTTCATTTTTCATGTTTTGCCATCTAGCTGCACTCACCCCCAGTCATTGAGTATTTGCTCACGGTCGCCCACTAAAGTTTTGCGGTCATGTTTTTAAGATAACAGGAGAAACAGGAAGTGTCCAGGCTCCACTTATACCAGCAGCGACTAGTCTATGTTTATTGCTAATGCTGTACATGGTGTACGACTGTATACTGCTCTCTAAAATGGGCTCTTTTTTGTATTAACAGTGTTTTCCATATCACATCAAAAGTTGTTTTCATGTTATGAGCCCTTTATCATCTGCACAGAGAAGAAGAGTTCTCCTGGACGACTGATAATGTGATTTAGATGCGGAGAGGATGTCTGGGAGCTGGGAGATACTGTTGCAGACACACACACACACACACACACACACACACACACACACTTGTGCACTTATACAGCCACACAAGCACACGCATACAACCTTTCCATAAAATCTAGCATGGTGAGTTGTCCATTTATGTATCAGAGTTTAGCAGATGCTCCATGCTGCTTTGACAGACAGATCACCCCCTCATCTCATCACTCACTCATACAAACACATTCACTTTCACTCTCTCCCACACCCACAGTCAGACACTCTTTAACTCTCCAGATGCAGCATCTTTGTTCTTGTTTTGGGTTGATTGAGGATTTCAGCAAAGTCTCATGTTTAAATCCGGCGTCTAAAGCCGCAGGCCTTTTCTTTCACAGCCTGAACTCACGTCCACTGATCTGGAGAGAGAGTGGCGGGGAGAGAGAGAGAGAGAGAGAGAGAGAGAGAGAGAGAGAGAGAGAGAGAGAGAGAGAGAGAGAGAGAGAGAGAGAGAGAGAGAGAGAGAGAGAGAGAGAGAGCGAGCCTGGACACATATTATAACTCTTTTCAGCATTATCTACTCTAAGGCTATGTCTGTGAAAGTGATAATGGGAGATGTAGAAGAGAAAAAAAGGGAAAGAGAGAGAGTGAGAGAAAGAGAGAGATAGTGCTGAAGACACAGGCCATCGCCGGCAGCGAAACGGAATCATGAGCAGTCTATCATGGACCAACAGAGAGAGAGAGAGAGAGAGAGAGAGAGAGAGAGAGAGAGAGAGAGAGAGAGAGAGAGAGAGAGAGAGAGAGAGAGAGAGAGAGAGAGAGAGAGAGAGAGAGAGAGAGAAAGAGAGAGAGAGAGAGAGAGAAAGAGAGAGAGAGAGAAAGAAAGAGTGAGAATGTAAAAGAGAGAGAAAGAGAGAGAGGGAGAGAAAGAAAGAGATACTGAAGGTTGAGAGGTGTTGGGTGGCTTCACTAGTGAGCGAGAGAGCCCTAGGGAGCATATTGAAGTGGGGGAAACGAGGCAAAGCAGAAGACGAGTGCAGTGGAGGAAGGCAAGACTGCTGGATCTAGTCTCTCTCTGTCCCCTCTCTCTTTCTCTGTCGATCTCTTTCTATCTCTGTGTTTCTCTCCCTTGTTCTTTATCCTTCACCTTTGCTGCCTCTCTCTGCTTCCTGTAAGATCCAGCCCAGGTTTCCCACAAGCACAGCAGTCTTATGAATTTCTGCTAGAGAGATTATGGAAAGTGATATCCGCTATACTATCCGATCTTTTGTGCCACAGATTTGGACATTGGGCCCAACCCTTCGTTTAGTTATGGTTATCTGGAATTTGTAAGGAAAACCTTTGGAGAAAAGCTACTGCATGTTTTAACTAGTGGAACATGGGTCGGAAGGCAAACCCATTTTATCAAATTTTATTTGAATGCATTTTATTTATTTGACCTCATGAGGAAAGACAGGAAATGTGTCCTCTGTGGACCTTCTGTGGACCACAATAGCCAATAGCCTTACAGTTTTAAACTGGACAGAATATTGCAATAGTGCACACACAAAACACATGTAATTGCACTGTTGTTTTCTTTTTTATTTCCCATAAGACCTGGATGCCAGAAAGGTCTTTTGATTTGTTAAAACATGGGGAGGTCAATTTGAGCCAATTTCTGTTCTGCTCTGTTCTCTTGCTCTCTTTCTGTACATGCTGCTAGGTCCATTGTTGTACACTTCTCTTATAAAATGTACTAAACCCGGGGCCAATGACTCATAACCTGTAAAAAGCTTCTTTGTGGGGTTGTGTCATTCTGGGCAACTAGTCAAACACAAAAACACCTCTTACCTCGGCAAGGGTTCCTTACAGTACACCGTCTAAATCAACATGCCCACTAGCATTTATCCTGAGAAACATGACTCACTGGCAGTAATATTTAAGGCTTACTGAAGGCTGTGATTTGAGCTTAGGCAGGTGACAGAAAAGTGCTTCATAATGTAATGTTACAGGTTCAAATCTCGGTATGCTATGATAAAAAGGATTAGCGTCATTGCCCCACATGTGTTAATATCCTCAACCTTAATGTTTAGCTTTGCACTCTTGAATAAGGCGTAATGTCACTATGTGGTACAAATGGAAATGAGGTAAGGAATTTAGACCTGTTAAACTACTTTCGCTTTCTCATGTACTAAAATAATTTCTCATGTGGTTGTACAAACCTCATAGGACACTGTCAACAATACTATTCAACCTCATGAGAAATGATTATAGTGCATGAGAAATTTGTTTAATTCATTTTTTTGTAAAACAGTATATGAATTATTTATGTTGGAATTTACACAGTTCTGGCTAAAGAGCTATGCAATTCAGATGGTCTAGGTTGGAAATGACAGTAAAGAATTTGCCACCATGTTAATATTAGCTCAGTTATGCCAAAAACCCCACATCTCTCCTGACTGCGCAGCCTTTTGCATGCATGCAAATATCATTTCACAGTATAATGTTTTCTAAATGCAGGTTTTGAGTAGGCTTGAGTTGACAGATGATAGTATTTTTAATTACAAACAGATTTCATCTATCATGACTGGTAATCAAGTTGGGCCATTCAGATGTCTGACAACACAAGCCTTTAAGATGCACATAGTTGATATGCTGTTATCTTCGATTCTAAGAGCATGTGCCGCCCCTGTCCATATCAGTCTAAACAGAACATTCTATAGCATCATAAGGCAGCACTTTCTTCTTTCTTTCTTTCTTTTCTTTCTTTTACCGTTTAGCTGTGCTACAGCCATCCACAGAACTCTTAAACATGAATTATGGCCTAAACAAGGCAAATGAGGACTTCAGGGAAAGCTCTAGCCATTTTACTAATTTAATAGGAAGCAATTTATAGGATATAAACCCATAACAAGAACAAGTTTCTGAGTAGAAAATAAAGCATGTTCTCTAATTTAAGTAGGCTTCTATGTGCTTCTACCACAAACCCGATATGCTGAAACAGAGCTTCAGAAAATAGCAGTCATTACCTTCATGATTTGATTATCAATTAGTAATGACTGCAGAGCATTATTACAGATGGTATATTGCACAAAGTATAACAAGACAAGCATTTAGACAAACTGAATTTTGTGCTACAACTCCTCCCTGAGCCAAATGTTGTTGTAAAGCTTGGCCAACTTAGCAACAGTTGCTGTTGTGGGCAGGGTATAGATAGATTAGGTGATAAAAAATAATTCACAGATTCAAGTAAAGATAGATAGAGATAGATAGATAGATAGATAGATACTTTATCTGTAGCAGGTATACAAACTATACAGTTGCAGAAGCATGTTTGTAATACAGAAGTAACAACAGAAGCAAGATAGATTTGTAAAAGTATGAAGGTATAAAAATAGAGTCCTGCCCTGTAAAGTATAGAAAATGGTATACCGTTTGCTAAGCAAATTAAGAAGATGGCTGTTTTCAGCCATCCAGACAGTGCAAATACGCAGTAATATAAAATCAATATAGGACAATCTGTTCGTTCAGTTGGCAAAGTCCGCATGCCCTGTTATAAAAAAAACAGTAGCCTGATTACAGCAACTTCTTAACTTTGAGATTTTATCTTTTTATTCATCATGACCATTTTAGTTAGAATCATATGTATGAATCCAGATAAGAAATGAGAATTTCAGATGAAACTTAACAGCTTTTTCCAAATACTGTCTTAACTTTAGGATAAACCCCAACAGACTGAAAACTTCGGTTCTGACTTGCTAATTGCGTATATGAGTGGAAAATAGCAGTGACAGGCAGTATACTACCTTCACTATAACTACCATAATAGCATTTGTTCATGCTGCGAAATGGCCATTTCACATGCATGTTCTTTTTTCAAACTCTGTAGTTGAAAAAATCCTGGACACAGCAGACACGTTCTCCCCAATTTCCCCTTCTTACCTGTATATGTTCATAAAACTTGTCCAATAAACTAGTGCAGTGATGGCAGTGAATAATGAGGAGAGTTGAGCTTGTTCGCAGGTTGGCTTTCCAAAAACTTTGGGAAATGGAAAATGAAAAGTGACACCCCATTAAACACAAGCCAAAATATTTTTAGTTTTTTCCAACTTTCAGTTTGTTGCACTTTAGTTGCTTTGTCTTTGAGACAGTAGCTGTCAAACTAACTAACTAACTAACTTGTTCTATTTATGTTATACTGATTACATGTTCATGGGTCACCTACAGGGGTTGGACAATGAAACTGAAACACCTGTCATTTTAGTGTGGGAGGTCTCATGGCTAAATTGGACCAGGCTGGTGGCCAATCTTCATTATTTGCACATTGCACCAGTAAGAGCAGAGTGTGAAGGTTCAGTTAGCAGGTAAGAGCACAGTTCTGCTCAAAATACTGCAATGCACACAACATTATGGGTGACATACCAGAGTTCAAAAGAGGACAAATTGTTGGTGCACGTCTTGCTGGCGCATCTGTGACCAAGACAGCAAGTCTTTGTGATGTATCAAGAGCCACGGTATCCAGGGTAATGTCAACATACCACCAAGAAGGACGAACCACATCCAACAGGATTAACTGTGGACGCAAGAGGAAGCTGTCTGAAAGGGATGTTCGGGTGCTAACCCGGATTGTATCCAAAAAACATAAAACCACGGCTGCCCAAATGACGCTGTATTGGCCGCAAAAGGAGGCCCTACACCATACTAATAAATGATTGTGGTCTAAAACCAGGTGTTTCAGTTTCATTGTCCAACCCCTGTATGTCCGAATCTTAGTAACAGGGATGACTTTGACTGAGGAGTTCAGGATTTCCTGAGTTGAAATAAGACAAGATGCTGTAAGGCAGTGTTGACCAACCCTGGATCTGGAGGGTTCAAGAATCTGCTCCAAGATTTAGTGTTGTCCCTGCTCACATCCCACCTGGCCCAACTGTTTAGCTCATTAACAGCCCATTATTGGGTAAAAGAGGCTGTGTTAAAGCGAGAGAAGCCAGAATATGTGCAGGGCATTGGGCCTCCAGGTCCAGGGTTGAGAAATACTGTTTCTAAATCTGCCTCTTTATTATGATAAAAAAAAAAAAATATATATATATATATATATATATATATATATATATATATATATATCACCTTGACCTCAGATCGTAAACTAGGTTTAAGAATAGAACGTCTCTGTTACAAGGCATTATTTGAATAGGGGGAGACATACAATAGTTTTGAAATCAGTAGTAAAATCTCCCAAAACCAGCATAAATAGTTTGAAGCACTTGACTGGAGGACTTGTCATTTTCAAACAGATGAACTGTCTTCCTTTGTTACGTATAACTGGTATAGTGAAAGTACATTCTCGTTTTTCTGTTCTGGAAGAATAACATGCCCATGATTTCCATGTTAGGTTTACTACAATAAATTTACAAGGACTTGGAAATGAATGTGTTCAATCAGTCTCACCCCTCAGCCAGATATCACATTAATGACCATCTCCAAAGCCTGTATATGCTGTATGGATATGCCTGTGTGAGTGGTTTATATGTTCTTGGACATATGTTCGAAACACTGTTGCATCAGTAACATCCAAGTATCATCAACTTCACACAGGTCTCCTGAGGCTGCTGCATGGGTGTGTGTGTGTGTGCATGTGTAATCCCTCAGGACCTCTCAGATAAGAACTGAGAGTTTTTAATCCAGCGTTCATCCAGTCGTTGGACAGATTATCTGTCACCACAGCCGCTCTGTAATCTGTCATCACACGGTGCTCCATAATCTATCATCACCAAATTCAGTGTGTTTATAGATCATAAACAAATATATCTACTTGACTCACTCCTTCCACCACCAGCACCTCACATCACCAGATTCATCATTCTACTGACACTTTAACTACAGTCATAAATGAGCTGCATAATTATTTTTTAAATTAACGATTCATGGTATATATTTATTAGAGACTCGACTCTGTTTGCTGCCGAAACTGTAGATCAGCAAGTCCAATAAAAGGCCTTCACATCTGCAGCACCTCAGTAATGAATCTATCTAGCCCCCCACAAAAAAAAAAAAATCAATATAGAGGTTGAGCTGAGGGGGTGTTGAAAAGATAATACATCTAGCGAAAGCTCATCAAATGTTGCGCTAGAGACTGAAGGACAGAGAGAGTGTGTGTTTGTCTCTTTTAATGAGGGAGTGATGAAATATGATTGGCTCAATAAGTGGCCTTTGGTGAGTGGACATATTTAACATCATGGTAATTATATTACAGTAATGACCTCATGTTGTGTCTGTGAGGGTGTGTGTCTGTGTGTGTGTGTATGTCTGCCTGTGTGTCACAGACGGTTGCTTTGAAAGGGTAAACAAATTCATTTAGAGTGCTTCGATTTGAAATAGTTCACTGTAGATATTGAGTAAAATGACTTAACAGCGGTGGGCATAGGAACCGGCATTAACATATATTAATTATACACTCATCATCAAAAGATTAGCTCCACCCAGAAGGAAGTGGATTGCAGTGCTATTGGGAAGGAAGATAAAGGTTACCAGGAACAATAAATGATGATACATTTAGACTGATATGGGGAATATTTATTGAGCTACACATACAGAAGTTGTGTCTCTCAGTGTGGTATTGGGCCACTCAATGACAATTTGAGCCAACACCATTGCAGTCTTTGGTGATGTTGACGCTGTCACAGGGGTCTGCGTGCATGTAGTCCTGTGTTGTACAGCCATCTGCCAATGGTGCTGACTAGGATCACTCATGGGGCGCATCACTGTTTGCTGTATGTCCGCAATCATAGCTGTTGGGTCAGTCAGAACAGCGAATTGGCCCATCCTTGCTTACATCACACGCACAGTTGGGTGTAAAATTTGCATAATTTGCATGTCTTACAGTGTCATACCTACCCACCAAGTTTTATTCCTGTTGGTTAATTCCTTCTATTCTTTTGATGATGAGTGTATTTACTCTCTAAATGATTAGTGAATGTACTCATGTTTGCAATGTTGGTAAAATAGTGATAAATTAAAAAAAAGCTTTAACGGGGGGCTAACCCTAACCCTCTTTTAAAATATTTGACAACAATAGCATGGAAAATTTTAAATAACTTTCTGAATATTCCTAAAATCCTGAAATCAAACTGCACCATGTTAGTTTATGTACATGCTTACATAAAGCACAGTAAATTGTATCATATAATTTAAAAGATTAAATATTTTTATTTCTATCGTTTCTGAGTGTAGTAATAGCGTAACATGTAGCCACAAAGGCGAAAGTGTAGTGATTTCTGCTCGCCTCTAAACATCGACTGAAGTTTTAGTTATTGTTGTTTGCACCACAGCTGCCCATAACAGTGAATGGTTTGATAGTAACCGTTACTTGGAAAAAATCTGGTAATATTAACTTCTATTGGAAGTTGTAAATAATTTTATTCTCCTGAAAAGTTACTGTTGTTGAATTGTACATTTTGGACTGACAGCAAAGATTTACTTAGCCACAGATTCTTCCATTCTGTCACCTAAACTCATCTTCTGAGCCACTTATCTTCAGGGTCACGAAGGGTGCCCTCATTGACCTACATATGTCTATCACAGGGTAGACACACATGTATCTTCTATATCTTCACATCTGTATCTCTTCTGTATGTGATTACAGGTGGAGTTCTGAAAAGGTTTTCGATCTGGCACTGCTGGCACTGTATGTGCATGACTGGCATTTAGTTAAACTAAAAATAATCATGAGTCATTTAACATATGCTCAGTTGGAAAACAATGTGAACGACTTGGTAAATACAGAGTTCAAAATTATAAGGCATTCATAATGTTATATAGTGCTTGACATAAGCCATAAAAACTTTCATAATCAAACACATGAACTGGTGTAATATCACATTATAGGTCATAAAGCTTGGTACATTCATTCACATAAAGATGAATTGGCTGTACTTAAAGGCTGTGCATAAAAATTATGTACATTATAATTGTTCATTAGATGTTACATGCACTTAGAAAATCATGTTTATTTTGAACATACTGAGGAGCATTAGAGAGTATGTAGGTTTGAGTGGATGCCTCACTGTGGATCTTTATGAAGCGGTATGTGAAAGAACACAACATTAGTTATTAAGCTTTATGATACAGAAACAGTTTCACCGATAATGTTAATAACAGGACCAATATATCGTCACTGTCCAAATTCTCCATTTTTGTAGATTTTTACTGTTATGCTTCATTTGATCATATGAACTGTGGTTTACACTGTGTGTGAACTTTCATGAAGAATGGACCAACAATAAATGGCCCAGAACTGCTTGGAATGACGTCTGGTTCTATTGACTTCCATTCATATTTAATGAGGTTTTTGGCCTCATTGTCCTGTCAAGTTGCCATTTTGAAGATACCTGTTTTTCTTTGGACAGCTAAGATGTACATTATATTTAATTACGTCACTTTGTGCTATGAAGCCTTGTACTTTCATGTTGTAAACGTTTATGTCTCTGTGGTTAGGAATATTTATGCACAGGTACAAAGGTTAATGTGTAGTATAAAGCATTATAAAAGCTTTATAAAGGCTTTCTAGATCTTTAGGAATGTACTTACAATACATTATGGACACCTGATTTACAGAAAGTGTTACTAGCAAGGCAATGTTCTTATGTGAAAGAAGTGGGCACACCCCTACATACATCACTATTTTAAATGTGTCAAACTGAAATCAGGTGCACTAGATCGGAGGCTAATGAGAATATCTTAGAGGAATATGTCTTATTTAAACCTCTGATATCTGGCTTGATTTGCTTATTTTTGAGTGTGTGGGTATCAGCATGCCTAGAAAGAGCTCTTTGAGGCCTTCAGATGAAAGTTTAAAAATAATATTGGAAATCAATCCTTCTGCTGTCTGGAAGATCATCTACAAATGAAGAAGATTTAAAACCACCGCCAGCTTGTCCAGCCCAGGCTGCCTCAGCAAATTTAACCTGAGAGCAGATTGTAAGTAGCCATAAGAACCCCAAAAATCATATGATCATATCATAAGGTCTACAGGCTCCTCCCACAGTGGTTGTCAAAGAGCATGCATCAACCATTAGGAAAACATATCAGGCTAAGAATAAAGTTTGCTAATGAATACGTAGGCAGGGCTAGAACTGTACAGGCAAGTCAGAGTTGTTTGGCCACAGTACCAAAAGTCAAGTTTGGTAAAAACTACATACATCATGTGATCAGAAGAACCTCCTACCGAATGTATCCTTTGAAGCACATACCAAACCTCATACCAAAATGGTTATGGTTTGGGGCTGTTTTATGGCCTCAGGGCCCAGCCAGCTTGCAGTCACATGACTAACAATAAATTCTCTTTCATATCAGAGAGTGCTTGAGGAGAATGCGAGACCATCTGTCACACAGCTGAAGCTGAAGAAGTGGACCTGCCAACAGGACAAAGATCCCAAACATACAAATAAATCCACCAAGGAATGACGTCTTTGGAGGAATGAATCCCTTTGAAATGATGTTGGGGGGGGGGATTCAAAACTGGCTGTATACACAAGAAACCCTTCAAACAATACACAGTTGAATCCTCTGCATGGAGGAAAGTGTATTCCAGTCAGAAGCTGGAGGACAGGTAAAGAAAATGCCTACAGAAAGTTGCTTCGGTCAAAGGAGGCAGTACCAGTTATTGACATTTGGCACAACTGCATAAAAGTCTAAATTCAAATAGTCACACTTTATTTGGATAGTTGCAGATAGAGCTATAGATGCTTAAATAATTAACAAATTACTTGGTGAAACCTCACTTAACATGAAACCAAAAAAAAACTGTGTGATCTCCTAGAATCCACCACCTGATGTACTCATCGTCACAGGTCCACCATCACCCATCCACATCCCACTTCCCTGTTCATTATCCCCAGAGCACTAAACACACACCCCTTTTTGTAATATAACCTGTTTGCTTATATAGCCCTGGTTTCCACACACACATCGTGAGGTTTTGCTAACTCTGTTGAATTACCAAGTGTTCTAACCTTTGTATTCTGTTTGCTATCCTGGTTTGACTCTGCTTTGTATTTTTGATGATCTCTTTCTGGTTCTCCTTTTGGTTTTGGTTGCTGGTTTGTTGTCTGCCTGGTTCTGGACTCTTGCTTGCCCTTCTGGTTATGAGTTGCCTGTCCCTTTTGTTATGTTTGCTTGGATTCTGTTGTTGAGCCTGACCACTAACCTGTCAGGAAAGCTGTAACTTTATTTTGTCAGTCATTGATACCTCAGTCATTCACTAGCGAAAGGAAAATCTTTTGGGCACTGTGGGTATATATATATACTAATTTTATCTGGCTCACCCACTCACTTCTAAGCAAAAATACTGGGACAGGACTATAGTTGCATGAAATGAACTTATGTACAGTGTCGTATATCGCCATTGCCAATATGAGACTTTGACCCCAAAAGAATATGCAAGAAATCGAAATATATTCCTTACAAAGAACTATTATTATTGATATTGATTTAAAAAGTTTTCACACAACTAAATGATCATATCCAACTGATGGCTAGTTAGAGATGGGAGACAATATTAACCCACTTTCAAGACACAAAAACACATCAGACTAGTGGTTAACCCAGTGTTTCTCAACCCTGGTCCTGTAGGCACCCTTGCCCTGCACATTTTAACTGATTTCCCTGTTTAAACAAACCCCCTGCACCTCTGAAATGGCTTGTTAATGAGCTGCTAAGTTAAGTCAGGTGTGCTGGGTTCGAGGAAAGCATTAAAATGTCCAGGGCAGGGTGCCTCAAGGACCAGGGTTGAGAAGTAATGGTTTAGACTATAGAACACTGTTGGTGCATTGCAAATAGGTGCAATGCAGTGTGAAACTTCAAACTGAAGGCACTACTGATTTTTTTATTTTTCAGTTGTGCCAGCTTTGTAATTGCACAGAAAATGGTTGAATTATGTAACTGTTGTATTACAGTATATATGAACCTCCTCCTCCCTGTTCTACAGAGACATGGCTGATGCACTTAAAATATGCTCCCACAGCTAAGTGCCTGTGTGTGTGCGTGTGTGCTTAAGCACACATTCATGCATGTGTTCTAATAACAGCCTAATAGCAGTCTAATGACAGTCTAATAACAGGCTAACGAAGCTTAATGAGCAGCCGGGCTGGTGGAGTCGTGCTGGCCACAGTAGGTGTCACACCATAACTGCATGCCTGGGGAAACAATTAACAAAATGCAGTGGACAGTTTTTTAACTGTAACAGATAACACAGCAGGAGTAATCACGCTGCCCCCCAGTGAGAATGCTATGTGGGCCTGATATTCTGGTTGTAAATGTAGGTCAAGAGATTAATCTCCATTTAGCCACTTTAAGCTCCCTTCTCCACTCTAAGACCAAACAAAGCACTAGCCAGGCTGCATGGTTTCCAGCTTATTTATTTATTTATTAGGAAACTCACAAACACATACACAGACAAACACTCACAGCAATAATATTACATATGTCCAGAGATGTAGAGATGTTGACAGAGTACAGTAGAGCTGTAGGTTCTAATGTGTTGCTCCTCAGATCATCTCCTAGGGGTTTGGCCCATGAGAAATGCACTTAAACGCCAGTTGTGCCGATACATCAGCTGCCTCTCTCTAGTGCTTCCTTAAGCTCTATATTTACTGAACATAAATAAATGAAAAATGACATTTTTAAATATTGCATAATGTTTGTATGTGTGTGTGTGTGTTAGTGTGTGTGTGTGTGTGTGTGTGTGTGTGTGTGTGCGTGTGTGTGTGTTGCCTTTTGCTGTCCTTTTCTGTCATATCAAGAATTTCATTTCAACTGATTTCACTCAGTTACAGATTGAGGGGGCTGGTAACAGATTAAGGGGGACAAGCATTAAGGCCCAGAAACGTTGCTGTAGTGAGGAGGAGAAAATGACTCTTTTACTGCCTTAATCAGAGGGGAAAAACAACTATTAGTACTAAATATTATTTATATTTAATGTATATTTTCCTTTGGGATCAATCATGACAGCTGACAACATACCATGGCTATTAAAGGCAAACATCATAAATCCATAATAATATTAAACCAGTTATTTTCTCTGACATTTGTGCAGTGTGGCATCCCACTGGCACATCAAACCCCTCTCCTCATGCTCTAATTAGACTTACCTGCCTTTGGTTGTGGTCGCAGAGGTGGGTCTGGAGACTGAGGTGTCAGTGAGTCAAAATGTTATTAGCGATAAACTCAAAGATTAGCTAACAACATAGCAGCTGCCAGCCAGTGGCAAAAAGGCTTGAAGTCAGAGATAGTGTATAATGTGATGAATGAATTCTTTATCTGTTACATAGTAATAGTTACAGTCAGATGTTTGGAGCAAGGTTAGCTAGCTTGATGATGCTTGCTAATTTAACAAATAGCTAACTAGCAAGCCAGAGTTAGCATCAATTACACATACCCGGAAATCTGTTAGGAAATGCTGAAAAGGTATGGAAATTAACCTTCATAATTTTGAAAAGTACACTTTTTCTTGTCAGTGTGCTGCAAAAACCACCTCCTGCCTGCCTGGGGGAAACATTTACTAACATCTGAGTCTGGTTAGCTGGCCAGTGTTAGCCCTGCTTATGTGTTTCTATTAGACATGAATTGAAATAAGCCTTTGGTGTTTTATTTTCAGTTCACTCAGTGAATGTACAGCAGCCAGCATGCATCATGTGAGAGAAATGCTTAATGAATACTGTTCTGTGCATGGATGTTAGGTATAATACACTCCTGTCTGTGTTTACAATGTTATAAACCAATGATTCTCAACCCTGGTCCTGGAGGCACCCTGCCCTGCACATTTTAGTGGACTCCCTTCTTTAACACACAACCAGCAACTCTGAAAGGGCTTGTTAATGAGCTGATGAGTTGAATCAGGTGTGTTAGGAGCAGGGAAAGCAGGTTGCCTCCAGGGTTGAGAGATTGTTATAGGTTGTAGTGTGGAGGTGTTATTATTACCTAGGTTTCACCTTCCAAGGGGAACCAGACAAAATCTTGCCTAGGGCATGACTTGGTCTGGGCCAGCTCTACCTCTAGGAACTAGCAATACTGGACCAATACTCTCACCACCAAGAGTAATGCTGGAGAAAGTTAATGCTGTGTTTACATGTTGACACTGGAAAACAGGCGTCTTAGTATGCCCATGTTGTGAGTAACTGGTCAGCTAGAACGGTATAAAGCCCTGCAGAATTGGACTGAGGAAGTGATGGAGAAACTGTTGGAGTGCCATTTGGTTTGCAGATCATCCTAGCTAAAAACTAATTAATTACTAATCACCAGCAAGGGGCACAAATTCCCTCTTAATACCCTTGATTTCAGAAGAAATGTCAGACGGGCAGAAGTGTGCAAATTTCTGAATATACCATCTGTATATGTGTTGTTGTACTTGAGTACACTCTTGGCCTTGACAGCATAAATTGACAGTCTTGATCTAGTCTTGTCCAGACATCATTTTAACTCGACCAAGTCTCAGTCTTGGGGTAAAGTAGATTTAGAAGTTGTTGTCAAAATCAAACTAGTGCTAAAGTCTAATTACTCGTTGTTGAATATCAACAAAACCTTCTAACAGTGTAAAACAACTGTGCAAAATACAATGCTCACTCTGAATAAGCTGAAACAGTTTATTCACTAGCTTTCCTGGTCCACCTTAAATTCTACAGAATTTACCAGAATGTAACTACTGGATCATTTATGGTGGAAAACTGGGAAATAAAAAGCTAGCTTCAGCCTTGTGTGGTTGTGACAACAAGTGTTGTATTTTATGGTTGAGCTCTGCTGACAGATATAAAGACTAAAGTGACATTAAATAAACTCTAACTTTCAAGTCATTAGTCACTGTGGAGTTGAATATTTGTTGCTGGTTAATCCATAGCACATTAAAAGAAAACCACATGACAGTTATTGTGGAGCACCTTGGTACCAAGATCAAACCAACTGCTAACAAAAACATTCAACACTTATCTCAATATTTTAATATGTGTCACAATACTTTAATATGTTTTAGTTTGGTGTCTGTAGTATAAAGATACCTGGAAGAGTATTTTTTATATCTGCTGCCTTAGAAGCAGCCAATCTTTTTAGTTCTCTTAAAAATTTCTCTTCATGACATAAACAGCACCTCCAACATGTGGTGTACTTTTCTCTAATGATATTGTGTACTACATTACAGTACAGTTTCTTTACCTATATGTCCTCCGTGCTGCTTTTTACTTGCTGCCTTAAATTTTGTGCGTTGTCAGAATGGTAACACTTTACTTGAAGACTGGCTACATAACACATTCATAAAAACTTACAAATCAACATTTATACAGTATACATGTTTTACGTAATATTAATATGGATTAATTACGATGTTGTTTTAATCTTTATTTATTTATTTATTTATTTATTTATTTATTTTTTGAACAACTATATCTTATTCTGGACAGCCAAAACAAATGACCAATAATGCTTTCCTAAAAAGTGTATTGGCTGTTGAATAAACCACTTGACACATTATACATGTAAGGAAGACAAATAGTGGAAAGGAGAAAGCTTGAGAGTTTAATCAAGGGAAAAACTCATTGAAAGTCTAGACTAAAAGTGCCAGAGCACATTCTGTCCAAAGGGGTAAATCCAGGTCATTTTTATTTTTCTGTCCAGAAATGAAACATTTCACTGACAATAATTTAGAATTTTTACAAAATAAATTAAGACTTTTATTTTTAAAACATCAGTAAATGACACAGAACTTCATATTAACGGAACACATGTATACATTATGAATAACAATATAAGCATTCATGAAGTGTTTATGTAAGATCTTATGACTGTGTTGTTGACCACCCTTAAGGTTAAAAGTGTTACAGTCGGAATCACATTGTTAATGTTCAAGTGGGTCTCCTGAAGGCAGAGCAATTTGTTATAATGTTTTAATTATGTAATAAAAATGAATGAATATCGTTGGATGTCTGTTGGTTCATATTCAGCAGACCTTAAGAGGTGATTCCGAAAAAGCTGCGAATGACCTCACCATCATTTTCTTATAAAAACTATATTGCAAAGTTGGACAACAGACTAATAATAAAATGAATTATATTTCTGGAAAGTTGTATACTGTAATATTTCATTAGGCCACCTTTAGTTTTGATTTACCATGGCAGTGTTTTCGACAACGTTTACGCTACAACATTGATTTCCATCCAGAGTTACAATAATTTTTGCCCAACATCTTGAATCGACAACTGCGGAGTCAAAGCGCTGGGTAAAGTCACCTCTAGCCCCAGTGACTATGGGGTTAAGGTCAGAACTCTCTGGAGGTCCATTCATGTGTGACAATGATTCCTCATGCTGTCCTCACCACTCTTTCCGAATTTGACCTTGAAGAATCTCAGCATTGTCATCCTGGAGTATATTTGTGCCATCAGGGAAAAACAGGATGAATGACCTGGTCATTCAGCATATTTAGTTAATTGACTTTATTTTATTGCCACATAATGTTGCAGAACCTTGACCCTTAGAGGTTTGTACAGGGGGACAGACAGTATGTATGTATGTATGGGCAGGATGTATGATGGGTGTATTCAGGTAATGTGCTTTCCTTCCTAACCTGACCACTCCTTACTGTGGAAGAGGACAACTCACTTTTTCCATTGTTCCAGAGTCTAGTCCTTATGCCCCAAAACTTACTAAGGCCTTTTGTCCAGTTCGTCTCACAAACACATGGCTTTCCTAACGCCCCACAGTGGCATTGTGCTTGTGGAAATGCTCTTACTGTCCTTGGTTACAACTAGTTACTAGTTAGGGCCTAGGTTTGACAAAGAGCTGGTTTGCTGTTTAGTAGCTGTTTAACTGAGACCAAGGCTTAAAGGGGCAAATAAAAAAACATTTAATTAAGCTGGCACTTGAGATGCAATTTACAAATTCACAATTCGTAAAGTAAGGAAAGAAAATATATAAAACAAATAAATACAATAAACAATAAAGAAATGGAGTGTTGAAATACTTTGTGTTTGAATGAGTCCAATCTGCTTTCTTAGTTCCTGCGTGTATCCTTTGTGTTTCAGTCCTACCAGTGAAGTACTGAGTGGGTATTACTTGTCAAGTCCTGACGTGGTCTGGTTCTTCTGCAGTCAATTGCTTTCTCTTTTCTAGACAGGCTCGCCACTCCTTACCGGAGAAATCAAGATCATCAGAGTTCACGGATGGCTCAAAAGGATCCAGCGAATTTTCTCGGCTGGTCTCACAATCCAATAAAACCTGACCAAAGCTCTTCCATTGGTAAGTACATAGAAGAAATCTTCTTCTTGTAGGCGTATAACGCTTCAGTAAAGTATTTGGGGTTTATATACAACGTTATTTTGTGTCATCTGTAGGTTTACAGCTTCACCTCCACTCTAGCGTGTTTTCATGCTGAGCGACCAACGGGAAAGAGAAAGTAGATCCTCGCAGCACTGCGTATACATGACAATAGACAGGAGGAGCTTGAATGCGGTTGGATCACATTTTTCAAAATAAAAGATCAGGTGCTCTACAATGAAAACGGTAAATTATTTATTTATTTATTCGCAAATCTTAGCAATTTTATAATTATATTGAAAAGCTTAAAAAAGGGTAAATTTGCGTTTTATTCAAAAACGGATATTTTTGGTTAAAGCTCAATATTGTTCTAGCGATAAATATCCATAACTGGGTTACAATAGCTTTAGGTTTTACTGTAAACGTGTTACCAGTTGGCCTCACCAGACGTTTAAGTGATTTTGGATCATGGCCATTCAAGACTGCTCATTCATTCATTTTTCTATCTTGAATTTTGTCTTGGTTTTAACTCACCTCTAGTGGTCTTGTTTACAACACAAAGAAGGCCGCTTATAAGCTGCATGCAATTTTTAGTTCCTGCTCTTAAGCATGCATGATGTCATCAGCACAGTCTGTGGAAATGGCCATGTCCAGGATGGCCTTCATGGTGCATGACTTACATTTGTTCATTTAACCACTGCCTCTATCTGCCGCCTGCAATGTGCAGGAAGCACTATTTCATTACCATATTCTATAGCTCTGTAATAAGTTGTAATATATGCTGTCAAGTTTTGTATGATTGGATTGCATTCATGAATGCGTGGAGCGCTACTGTCCATTTCATTAGCATACAGTGTCAGAATACCCATATTGTACTGGTCACATTAGCATGGGCTGCAAAGGAGTAATTCGGAGAACATTCAGACTATTAACATTCTCCTTTCTAACACAGCACTGGAACCATTCAAGCATGGAAATACAATGGTAGGTTTGTAAAAACCCATGAGAGCACTCATCTATGCAGGAAAAGGCTTAAATCCCTTTAAAAAATAACATGGGAGCTGAAAACTTCACAAAAACATTCAAATGATAAGCAGTAGACTTATTGTCCTCGTGAAAAATATAATAAACTGTCTTTCAAGGTGTTATGTCTTGTACTTTTCTTCAGACATCACACTAAATATATATTCAGTGTTGCAGCTTAATGTGGAAAGTGAATTTTGAATTTGGAAATGTGAATGTTAATATAGAAAAGCAATAATAAGTATTTGTTCACAGTACAGTAAACATGTACACTACCCAGTGATATATGAATAGTCAAAAAAAGTATATTAAATTAGATATTAGAATCCGTAAAAATATGTTTCTGCTATGAAATGGTGCGGTGTGTCCACTGAAGCCACTGACACCACGCCCACTCGTGGCAAAGGAGCAGCCTCTTTTAAATGTCAAATACCACTGCAACCTAAAAAATGGAAGCTATGTCTAGCCAGGGACATCATGGCCATTCAAGCTGGTGCAGCACTTACCCTTTTATTTTTCTGATGTCTGTTTTTTTTGTAGATTTTTATTTTTAATTTATTTTGTCTATTTTTTCAGTTATAGTCATTTTATTTCATGAGTCAAATGTATCATTCTAGTTGCGTTATACATCATACCTTTAAAAGTCACACACCCGCTTTCCCTGACATTCTGGTTTCTTCCAAAAGGTTGCAGGATGCCACTGATTCACAATAGCTGGTACTCAGGTGCTGAAAAGTTGATTTTTTAAACATGTGCAAATACAATGCAACTCATTATACACACTTAATTGTACTTGAGAAATGCTTGGATATGGCTAGTATCAGTTACAGTTTGCAGTCATCCCTCAATACAGGGTTAAACTAACTAACACTTGAAGCACAACAGTGCCCAAAACTGCCATATTATGTTTGTACCACAAGAGTTCAAACCAATTTAGTTTTCCAAATGTGTTCATTCTGAATTTAACAATGGTAAGCTTGCAAAAACTCACAAACCTTGTAATAATGTCAAACTATGAGAGTTAAGACCAAAATCATGTAGAATATCCATAGATATTTCTGTTGTAGTCATATAACTTATCACCAATCATATAATCATCACCGATAATATAAAAAAAAACAAATAATAATAATCTTTATAAATAATAATAATAATAATAGGTAATGCTTGTTTTGAAATAAAAATAGAGGAACTATTAGATATACCATTGCATTAATAGGCTCGATCTGCAAAATATAGCAAGTATTACCGTATTAATATGAAGTCTGGAATATTTGAACCATGTGCTTAATGGTGCAGTGGAATAAAAGTGTTCGAAACCCGAGCGCTAATGTGTTGTTTTTCATAATGGCAAAGAAAGCTCTCAGAATAAGAATAAAGTACTGTAAAGATTTCTGTGTTGTCTCCAGAAATAGGACACCAAGTAAAATATGAAAATATGTTAGACCCATAACCATCACCACTACCCCCCCCCAGCCCCACCCCCCCGAACACACACACATACACCCTTTCTTTTTACCCACAGCTTTTTCCTTCACTAGGCCTATTTTTACATATCATCATTGTTTTTACTTTCAATTTAAAAATGTTTTTTTTATTTTTTATTATGAACCAATTCTGTATAGAGGATGATTTCTACAATATAGCACAGTCATAAATGGGTAAACAGCTTTCTTTCCCATCATAAAACTACCCATGCTAATACAGTAAGGTTCGCAGTAGGAGCATGTGTTCTTCCTCTTCAGAGCTGAGACAAGTTACCTGCTTAAATGATTTACCCTAAAACCTAATATGCCACTGCCTTGAACCAAGAACTCCATACATGGTTTATTTAACCACCTCCTGCTCTACCAGTTGCACCTCAGAAAAACCCAAATAATGTTGAAAGAATATAGTTTGGCTAATGTTACACAGCTAACGCACACATGGGCTATAGCAATATTATTCAATCATAAATACATTAAAAAGCACATTAGGAGCTGCAGGCTCAATGGATCTGACATTCTAAATGTTAGTACTGAAAAACTGATGTTAATTTTTTCTTGGTATTATCCTCCTTATATTATGTCCTTCGCCATCGATGGCATAGTCAACAAGAACTAAGCTTCTACACACAGGTTCCACAGGTCTACAGAGTCATATCAAATTGTCATATCAAAGCGTCCTGTTTAGGCTAGTGGTACAGATCTTTCAAGGAGGCTGAGCAGTTTGGAAAATAGGTTAATACTGTCTGAGGATTTATTGCCAGTGTGGCAGACACTGCTATGTGATGTCTCATCTGTACTCAAGCTGCTTCCTATGCATTGTGTTGGCAGGCTACTTTCATCTGTGGCTTTGTTATGTCTGTGTTCTTTGTCCTTTTGGGTGAAGCAGATATTAAACTCTTTTCTGGAAATGTGGCAGCATCGTAAGTGTATAAGTGAGTGAATAAGTACGTGTCATTTTCAACAACCATAACCAGGCATGCATATTTGTGCCACAAGAGCCAGAATGAATTTTTAGTCAAAGGAAACCTCAACCTCATTCCTCTCAATCTGCAGCAAAATGCAAAAAAAAAATTTTCAACACAATCAGGTATTCCTAATGCATTATACGAGTATTCGTAACGATCTATAAACCATATTTTATAATACTTAATATAAGCCTTTCTAACTGCACATAAATGTTCATAATCACACACATTAACTGGCATAACAATGCATTATAAGACCCGTATTATTCATAGAGCTGACCAGTAACATCACCTTATTTGATCATTACATATTGTGTGCACCAACAAAATCAGAACATTAGAGAGTGACACAACATCAGCTAGGAAGCTTTATGATACCAATTTCACAGATAAAGTTAACCACAACACATATACAGGGGTTGGACAATGAAACTGAAACACCTGTCATTTTAGTGTGGGAGGTCTCATGGCTAAATTGGACCAGCCTGGTGGCCAATCTTCATTAATTGCACATTGCACCAGTAAGAGCAGAGTGTGAAGGTTCAGTTAGCAGGTAAGAGCACAGTTCTGCTCAAAATACTGCAATGCACACAACATTATGGGTGACATACCAGAGTTCAAAAGAGGACAAGTTGTTGGTGCACGTCTTGCTGGCGCATCTGTGACCAAGACAGCAAGTCTTTGTGATGTATCAAGAGCCACGGTATCCAGGGTAATGTCAACATACCACCAAGAAGGACGAACCTCCACCAGCATCACGCAGTGACCTGGCCACTATCCTGCAAGAAGAATGGCTTAAAATCCCTCTGACCACTGTGCAGGACTTGTATATGTCATTCCCAAGACGAACTGACGCTGTATTGGCCGCAAAAGGAGGCCCTACACCATACTAATAAATGATTGTGGTCTAAAACCAGGTGTTTTAGTTTCATTGTCCAACCCCTGTATACTGTTGTTACATTTGTGTAGTTTATGTGCATGACTATGCATGTTTATGCACAGTTTCAAAGGTTTATGTCTAGTATTATAAAGCATTATAAATACTTTTTAGAACTTTATGAAAGCACTTACCTGCGAATACCTGATTCACAGAAAGTGTTTTCATTTCTTCTAATAGTTATGCCAGCGTAAGCTACAGTAGGACTAGTAGCCTGTAGCCTGTTCCGGCTAACAGATCACTTGCATCAAAATCAGGCAGGCTTGGCTGCTTATAGTACTGCATAGCTAATATAGCACCTTTAGCCAAGCTGAAGTTAGTGAGACATGCTCTGTCTGAGGAGGGCCAGCAAGCTTTAAGGGGAGCCGAGACTCCTAGTGTGAAATGAAGCCACTGGGTATTGACCTAGCTGAGGTTAATGGTTTAGCTTTTATAATGTTAGAAGAGGAGTCATGCTAAGTATGCCAGTCTGTTCTGGAGTCATGATTTCAGGCCCACCCAAAACATCCTGAACACAAAAATGAACAACAGTT